>OY757946.1:45966733-46064233 GCA_963585895.1 Sepioteuthis lessoniana | reverse complement strand
AACAAAGTTGCAATATGAGCACCGGTAAAAAAGACAAAAAAAAACACGTGCAATAATGAGAGGAAAATTGCAATATGAGCACTGGTAAAAATTGTTGCTGAAGTCAATTGGTTTATAATACCTAGAAATTCTTACCCGGCTGTCCTCAAGCACACTTGGCACAGTGGATAAAGTCGTTGGCTAGATCCAGTGATATATTCCCAGAGGAGTATAGGTTCAATACCCGGTGAAGGTAAAGGAGAACTTTCAGCAGGGAAATTAACAGGAGAAAACTGGCATCTATTAAACTTGGCTCGTGGAACTAGAACAGTCTACCTCAACGAACGAAAAAAGGGCTAATGTAAATTTCGGGTTGTATAGTTTTCTTTATTCGAGGAATTATATTGTGAATTGAATTACCATAACCAGATAATCCGGCGAACACTTACGCACGACGTACGAAAACACTAGACAGCTGTTTCGACCTTATAAGTCTCATCAGCAGTGTATACCATGATCTCCACGACTGGAGATCAAACCAGTGCCCACAGATTGGAGAGCCGAAGCTTTACAACAGAGCCAACACCAAAGAGAGGCCAAATTAACAAGTCATGGTAATTGCTCGGCCAATTAACCTTAATGTGTCTTGTAAGTTACATCTGTACTCTTTAGAGAGGACACGGTCACCTCCAGGGCCATGTCTTCCCAAAACGATTAAAGATACGCATCCGGGTAATTATTAGGCCCTCAAGGGCAAGAACAGAGATGTATATTTTTCATTTTTAGTAGATGAATTATATTATGAATTAAATTACTATGACCAGAAAATCTGGATTTTCTGATCAGAGTAATTCAATTCACAAAATTTGGGGTTGTTTCTTTTTTGGTTTGGTCTATTTGTATTTAATGTCATATCAACCCTTGTGAGTTATTTAATTCTAAACCCTCTTTATATATATGTATACGAGGATCATTAAATAAGTTTCCAGACTTTTTTCGTAAGGGCACTTTTATTGATAGTACACACATGAAACTCTTGTCCTCTTCGAAATAATCTCCTCCGGCTGCAATGCACTTGTTCTACCGTTCCAACAACTTCTGGAAGGTCCCATGGAAGTCCTCTTGTGTGAGCGTGTCAATGACCTTCGTCACAGCCTCTTTCATCTCCTCAATTATCTCATAACGACAGCCTCTAAGCTTAGGGAATAACCAAAAGTCACAGGGAGCAAGGTCTTGACTTTAGGGAGGCTGAGAAATTGTTTTGAAGCCCATCTTGGTCAAACAGTCTGTGACAAGGATGGAGTTGTGGATTGGTGCATTGTCCTGCTGGAAATGTCACGGACCCGATGTGAAGAGTGCTGGCCTCTTCCGATGGAATCTCTTCCTGAACTCCCTTTTAAATCTCAACATAGTAACCCTAACCCTAACCTTTTGGCTAATCAACTCTGGTGTACTGACTTCCTTACCCCTCCCACACCTCTCATCATCCCTCACAGACTCCCTACCTTCCTTGAATCTCTTATGCCACTCAAAAACTGATGCTCGATTCATGCAAGATGCTCCAAAAGCAGTCTGAAGCATTCCATTCGTTTTCTGTGGCGTCTTTTCCAAGTTTAAAACAGAATTTTATTGCATATCGTTCTTCTAAAGTGTCAGATTGCATTTTTGAAATTCACCATCTTTGACAATCAGGCTTTAATAGGATGTATTCCAATTCCTTCTGTAGCTGTTCATTTGAAGCTGAAATCATAAAAATTAGTCAGTCATCTCATAAGATGTATAGCAATAACATAATGAATTTTCAAGAGTCTACGACAATTTTAAATGCCCATGCGAAAAAGTCTGGAAACTTATCGTATGCACCTCGTATATACATATATATGTTTGTGTGTGTGTGTGTGTGTGATTTGTAAGCGAATAGTATTAAGCCGGAACTCATTTGTTTGCACGCAATTAAATGTTTAAAAGTTTAGTTTCTTTGTTTAATGGCATATCAACATTTGTAGGTTATTTACTACCAAAGCTATTCTCCTAGAAGAACATTAGTGGTACTATTTAACCCCTACCTGATAGGATAAGAGGGTTCATACCTTTCCCAAGGTTATTTGCCCGAAAGTGAACGTAATAGTGCAACTGAAGTTCGAACACGCGTACTACGATTCCAGCGCTTTAACCATTACACTGCCAGGTGCATAGGAGTCAAAAAAGCAGCTCACCCACCCGAAGGTTGTCCAACCGAAGCTGGAAGCCTTTCGGCATCGAATCTGCCCTTGATTTCGATACCCCATCCGACACGAATGCCAGACGGCCCAGCCAAAAGGCCGGGGAAGTATTACTTGTACTAATGTATATATATATATATATATATATAGTTTGGTTTGGCATATCAAACATTGTTGATTGTTCAATGCTAAATTCTGTTTTTACGAATATATCAAATATATGATTTGTAAACATATTTTGTTGATACAAACAATTAAACGATTAAATAGTTCTATTTCTAACAATTCAAATTTGGATAAGTCAAAATCAATTGGTTCCAAGTATTTTTATGTATCATTAACAATCAAATAAACATCTGATCTGCTCAATTTCAAAACAATTCAATTTAGCATTCCCCAAAGCTCTAATATTCCTAGAGGCTCACCATAAGATTGTTTAATGTCATATCCAGGACACTTGTTTGTGGGGCGGTCTTAGCCCTCTGCAGAGATGCAGTCAGTATAGTCTACAGCCCCAGCCAACTGTGTGGTACATATATATATATATATATATATACGGAGAGAGAGAGAGAGAGGTAATCGTTGTTTTGGTTGGAAATGGAATAGGTGACTAAAGTTCAAATGCATCTAAAAAATAGGATAAAATGGGTTATTTAGCCTTGGTTCGGCAACCAGTCTCTTTTGATTGATGATCTGAATTTAAAGAAAAAAGTTTTTCTCTGCTTAAACATTGACTTTGTATCACATCCTGTCCGTGGTTCAAAGACACAGACACAGATACACACACACACACACACACACACACACACGTATACATAATTTTAGAATATATGTCATACTTATATGTGCGTGAGTAAGCCAGAGAGAGAGAGAGAGAGAGAGAGAGAGAGGGGGGGGGTATATAAATGACACAGAAACATTCGCAGAAAATGGATTTCACTGTTGAAGAAGACAAAAAAAAAATGCGATTTTATGTCAGAAAATAATCCGTAAATATATATCTTTAAAATAAAAATAAAAAAAGATTAGCAACAAACCTTTTTCTCGTTATGAAAAATATACTTGCCTTTATATACAGGTCGATATGTCCATATTGGTAAGGAAGGCCTACTTTTTTCTTATCAGATGAAACGCCCGCTGAAGTGGGGGGGGTGTCCTTGTGGTATAACGTAAAGCGCTCAACTGCAGAATCGTTGTAAGTTCAAACTCCAGTCGAGGTATTATGTTCACTTTCGGAGATTACTCTTAGAAAAGTTATGATTCCTCTAATCCTCCCAGCTATGGGTTAGATAGCATCGCTACTGTTCTACTAGAAGGATGAGCTTTGGAATTAAATAACATATCAATGTTGATATGCCATTAAAACAACAAAACAAAACCTTCTGAAGAATTTACTTTTGTCCCTGAGAGTTTTTTTTTCTTTTTTGGTAAAAGCACCTCAAAGATTCCACTTAAGATTAAGTGTAACGCTTTTAATATTCTCACCGTTTTAGAATCTTACAGTTTGGATTAATTTCAGTTTAAGACACAAAGCGATGGTGCAGGAAGTTTGGTCAGTATTCGCACAGAATTTCATCCCAAATGTGTTGAGATCGTTTTAACACCTATTTTATTCATTTATTTATTTGTTTATTTTATTCTAGCGCGTCTAGACAACAGTCTATAGTTTTAGACACCATCCCTTTGTTATATATGAGTACACGTCTTCATTAAACTTTGAAAATAAAAACATTTTCAAAATTTCTACCTCGATATTAGTTGATCACTTCTCGTGATTGAGTATAGGATAGATAGATCGATTGAAAAATAAAGGGAAACATCAACTCATAAACACATGCAATGCATATATATATATAGAGAGAGAGAGAGCGGCAGAGAGAGAGAGAGAGAGAGAAAGGGAGAGAGGGGGAGAGAGGGAGAGAGGGGAGATATGCATACGGAAACACAAGATATATAGATAGATAGAAGAGACTAAAATATATATATATATATATATATATATATATGCAGAAATGCAGAGAGACAGATGTGCACAGAAACACATAGATAGATAGATAGATAGATAGATAGAGAGACATTGACACACAAACGCGGTAATTTACATATATATATATATATATATATATGTGTAAGATATGTATATATCAAAGAGAGAGAGAGAGCGGCAGAGAGAGAGCGGCAGAGAGAGAGAGAGAGAGAGAGAAAGGGAGAAAGGGAGAGAGGGGAGATATGCATACGGAAACACAAGATATATAGATAGATAGAAGAGACTAATATATATATATATATATATATATATGCAGAAATGCAGAGAGACAGATGTGCACAGAAACACATAGATAGATAGATAGATAGAGAGACATTGACACACAAACGCGGTAATTTACATATATATATATATATATGTGTGTGTAAGATATGTATATATCAAAGAGAGAGAGAAAGAGAGGGAGAGAGAAAGGGAGAGAGGGAGAGAGGGGAGATATGCATACGGAAACACAAGATATATAGATAGATAGAAGAGACTAATATATATATATATATATATATATATATATATATATATATATATATATATATGCAGAAATGCAGAGAGACAGATGTGCACAGAAACACATAGATAGATAGATAGATAGATAGATAGAGAGACATTGACACACAAACGCGGTAATTTACATATATATATATATATATATATATGTAAGATATGTATATATCAAAGAGAGAGAGAGAGAGAGAGAGAGAAAGGGAGAGAGAGAGAGAGAGAGAGAGAGAGAGAGAGAGAGAGAGGTCCATACCAAATCCCAAGCGAAGATAGATAAGGAAAACCTTTTTCTTCCGAAGGGTAAGAAGAACAAAACGTTAAATTTCTTCATAGAAATCTATATTTATTCCTCTGAGTTTTCTGTTGTTGGAATTGCATCTTCAAAACACAATACCATCTTTATTCAGGGAAACAATGAATGAAATGTTAAGTTGTTTGTTTTGGTCTATCCTCTATATTATTTGATCTCGATACATGGAAGCGAAAAGAAAATGTGTAGATAGATAGATTGATAGATAGATAGGAATACCACGAGATAGATAGATTGATAGATAGATAGGAATAGCATGAAATAGATAGATAGATAGATAGATAATTGCTTGAGCTAGTGCAATACCGCTAGATAGATAGATGCCTGAACCCATAGATAGATAGATAGATAAATAGATAGAGAAAAAAAAATGAAGTCTGATTGATAAGACTAGCATGAGATAGATAGATAGATAGAATCAGAATGAGATAGATAGATAGATAGATAGGAATACCATGACATAGATAGATAGATAGATAGATCGGAATACCATGAGATAGATAGATAGATAGATAGAAATAGCATGAAATAGATAATTGCTTGAGCTAGTACAATAGCGCTAGATAGATAGATACCTGAACTCATAGATAGATAGATAAATAGATAGAGAGTTAAAAAAAAAACCGAAGTCAGATTGATTGATAAGACCACCATGCGATAGATAGATCTGTTGATAGATAATTGTTTGAATTAGCTGATAGGAATATCTTATAATTTTTGCGTGAATAGTTTATTAGTAAAAATATTTTTTTATACGAGCCAGAACTGATTTGCATGTACACAGTTGAATGATTCCAAGTATAAGAAAAATAAACAGTTTTATTTGCCGCAATTAAATATTTTAAGTATGGCTCTCTAATACTGTTGTATAGCCATGACCACTATACATACACATATACATATACATCTGTATGCAGAACCATAACGACGACACAATAAACACGAGCGACACAGTTCTTTAGAAAAATATACCTCTCACTTTATTTGAAAGGGTTCGAAAGGGTTACTAAAGGTTTTACTGTGTTAGAGGTGAGTTGGAGGCTGAACAGAACTGCAACATATTGACCCCCACTTTTATGGCCATAACAGTGTTTCTTTCCCGTTCTCCTGGGCTGTTCAACCGAAGGCCTTGGGACCCAGCCTCTCTGGGACATCTTTCTCATTCCAGCATCTTCTCTCCAACTAATCTGAACTTCAACTGCTCAATCGGGGGTCCTGAGTGCCCCCTCTGCTGGGTGCTGGTTTCCTCTACCGCATCTTATCTTTAACTGACTTGACTTCCGATCTTCACCCGGGTTATATAATAGTTCAACATCCACCTTCTTCTTGTGGGCGTCACAAATCGCACTCAATTCAACCCGTCTACGGTCAAGGTTATATACTGATATTCCTCGACCGGATGCACCTGTTATTTACACAGGTGCATCTCCTATTTTGACAGCTTGGCCGGGGGTCAATATGTTACAATACAAGACATTCAATTTAATGTCAATCATTTATTTATACACAGTCAAATGGAGTCAAGGGTAGCAAATGATAAAACAATTCTATATAATCTATATAATCGATGGGACTCTAAAATGCTAAACAACACTGCGTAAGAGTGGACCTGGAAGTACTTGGAATGAAGGGGTATTCTGAATTCCAGAAAGCTACAGGATTGGAGTCTCACAATCAAATTGCTTAGTTTTATAATCAGGCAACTCGTTTGGAGTGTTTTACACCTCTGCAAAGATTCAGTCGACTTATTCTATAGCCCCAGCCAACTGGGCTACAAACACACACACACACACATATATATATATCATTAAGAAAAAACACAAAGCGGTCACATTAGGACTATAAATTTATTTCCATCCTGTTATGTGTTTTTAATAAAATAAAAAAACACGAAAAAGATTAACAGGACTTTTTCAGATCTTATGGTTAAAATGAATCAGAAGAGACACAGGATGGAAATAAGATTATAATCCTAATGTGAACGGTTTGTGTTTTTTCTTAACGAAATTATTGCTCTGTATTGTCTGTTACATTGAGCTCTTTACCAGGAAAATTTAGATGTTCATTTTTGAATAGTTTTCTTGTCGTGATGGAATTACTCCCTCCTCCGGTTTCACTGGACCGAATAATACTTATATATATATATATATATATATATATATATATATATATATATATATATATATATATCATCATGTCGTGCCGCTAGCACGGATATCCCTGACCCTCTCTCGCCACTTCTCCCTATTGTTCATCGCCTCTGGCAGGTCTTCAGGGCTACATCCCGTACCCTCACATAGCTGCTGTATATATGTTCTAGCTGGTCGTCCTGCTTTTGCTCGGCCATATGTGGGGGGTCTATAGGAGTACATCACTTATGAGCTCGTCCCTGCTTCTTCGGCAGTGTCCTGTGTGTCTGGTTTATCTAACTTGGATAGTTTTCGTGATAGGAGGCAGGTGGCCGTATAGTTGGTGCTTTGTGGGGTGTTGCCGTCAGGACTTATTCAATATTGCTTGCAATATTCTTGTGTAATTGCCGTCTACCTTCTTCTCCAGCTATTTTGTTAGCGTCCAGGTGGTGCATCCATACAGCAGTATCGATACGACCGCTGCTTAGAAGAAACTACATTTCATTTTATCGGTCAGGTTTGATTTCCATATGATCGATAGCTTATCGATGGTTGTCCATGCCTTCGTTAGCCGCGTGTCGATGTCTTTTTCGGTTGATGAGACACTGTTTCCTAGGTAGGTGAATTTGTCTACCAGTTTCAGTGGGTGTTCCCTCTTGAGTGGAAATGTCGTCTGCTTGATTAAAGTACTTATATTTAGTTTTGTGTGCATTGACATGGAGGCCAATGCCTGCAGCGGCTCGTTCCAAACTATGCAGTAGTGTTACGGCTGTGTATTTGCCAGAATCGCTATGTCATCGGCGTAGTCGGCATCGTTAATTGTTTTTGCAGGGTACCTTCTGTTTCTTTGTCAGCTCGAAACCGTTCTCTCTGATTTTATCGATCGATGTTCTAAGCACGAAGTCTAGACAGATGATAAAGAGTTATGGTACTAGCGTGTCCCCTTGTAGTACTCCTGCTACAATGTCGAAGTATTCTGTGTCTCCATCCGGTGAACGTACTTTCACTTTAGTGTTTGTATAGAGAATCGTTATTGCTATATATATACTCTGAAATGTCAAAAATTACTTGGAAGAAAAAGTAAGGATTTTTTTTTCTCCAAATAATTTTTAAATAAAAGATTGTATTTCAAATATTTTATCATGCCACTGAGTTAGTACACTTATTCGTGCTTCTAATGTTTTATAACCCATAAATAAGTGCTTCTATTTCTGTTTCAAGAGCCAACGAATTAGTATACTTAATTATATTTTGAATATCAAAGTAGCCAATAAATCAGATTTGGTTTGGATTATGGGGTATCAACCATTGTCGGTTATTTAATACCAAATCCATTTTAAACATATAAACAGTTCTATTTCAAACAGTCAATTTTAGCATAAGTTGTAATTTACAAAGCTCTTTGCTTCGATGTGGCACAAGGCCGAATGAATGGGGCGCCCAATGAGACTCGAACTAACTCGTGTAGGTTTGCTAGTCTAGCTTGCTAACAGTTACACCACTAGAGGTGTCCAATTTTAGCATAAGTACACTTTAAATGTCAAACAGTTCTGTTTGATCCATAGATAGCACCCTATGATGTGCTACCACTCCAGGTCAGAGTGAACCTGGGAGCGATGGCAATGAAGGGATACTCTGCATTCCCCAAATCTCCAACATAACTAAAGACTTACCAGATTATTTAGTGGCATATCTAGGACACTCGTTTGAAGAGTCTTACCCCTCTGCAGACATGGAAATGCAGTCAATGTATTTTGCAGACCCAGTTGCCTGGGCCACCTCGTTGGGGGTGATCTTACCCCTCTGCAAAGATGCAGTGAGTGTATTCTACAGCCCCAACCGACTGGGCCAACCAATGAATTAGTATACTTAGTTATATTTCTTGTCTCTAAAGAGCCAATTATTTTAAATATTTTTCAAACAGGTCGATCATGGGGCCCTAACATGTGCTACGACTACAAATGCAAGTCCGAGTAGACCTGGTATAAATAGAAATGAAGGGTTGATGCTACACACTCTTCAAAGTTCCAGAACTGGAGTCTGAACACTGAATACAGTTTAGTGTTATCCCCCGGACATTGAAAGCGGGAAAAGCACGATTTTTTAAATGGATTTTTTCTAAATGTTTCATTCTTCCAATGTTGGAGATGTGTGAGTTGTGTCTAGCACATCGTGCAGCGAGGTATTTCTCGAATTCAAAGATGGTGGGTTTTCTGACTACATCAAACACGATGGCAACAACTACGACAAGGACTTCGCTGCCACGAGCCACGCAGGGTGGAGGAGGGGAAGGAGAAGGAGGAGGAGCTACAGCAGAAATTACAACATACCGCAGTTACCCGTCCTTCTTCTTCTTGTTCTTCGCTGTTGCCAATAGGGGGAGCTCTGTTGGAGAGTCTCTCTGTCCAGATCAGCTTACATGCCAGAAAGAATAGAAAAATACAAAAATAAAAAACAGACAAAAAAATATTAAAAACAAAAAAAAACTACAAAATAAAACGAAACACATACGCAATCTACAGGGGTTGAACTTGGACAGGGCTACCAGATATGTAGCCGATCGATGAGGGTCTACCGCTGGTATCGTTTTGTTGTTCTATTTATCCATCTATCTATCACAGTCCGTTAAAATCTATCTATCAAAGTCCGCTTTGTTTGACAGCGTCGTTGTTCTTCCTAACCATAAATTCTTCGGCTCATGTTGTATTTTAATCACAGAAGGTTAGAAAGTCGTTTAATAAGACGCAGTAGTGATGAAAAGGCTGTCTACTAGTAGGTCACATCAAGAAACAAACAATAAAACCGACATGATATAGACATGTAACAGCCCATATATATATATATATATATATATATATATATATATATATATATATATATATGTGTGTGTGTGTGTGTGTGTGTAATAGCTTATATATATATATGTATGTGTGTGTGTGTGTGTGTAACAGCTTATATATATATATATATGTGTGTGTGTGTGTGTGTGTGCGTGTGTGTGTGTGTAACAGCTTATATATATATATATATATATATATATATATATATATATATATATATATATAGCCCTTATGGTAAGAAAAAACCCGGCAAGTGATTTGAAGATGTAAATATACAACGAATCACTGTCAAGGGGGAAAATATATATTGGAAAAAAATATTTATTTATGTAACAGCTTATACATATATATATATATATATATATATATATATATATATATATATATATATATATATATATATCGTTGGTTGTCGAGTTACATTGAATTATGCAATACTGTTGTAAACAGTCTGCAAAGTTTTTAATATTCGAAGTTTGGCTCAAGGCTTTGCTTCAGGTAGACCCTCCCATCGATGTAAATAACTCTTTGGTTTGTCTTCAACAAACTCTGCAACATAGCTACAATTGGTCCTTCGTATTTAGAGTCTGATACAAGGTCTCAGGTTCAGCTTATCTTCAAGTCTTCAAGTGATTTATCCCACCTCCAAATACCAGTCTCTCTCTCACCCTGCCAGACACAATAAATCATTTATATTCATTACAATAAAATATTGAAATCGTCAAATAGAATCGATAGGCTCTTTTTTATATAACTCTATACGTATTTACGATTTTTGACATTTATGGAAATATTTTTTTCCTTTGACAACAAGACATGGCTTTCCTCGAGGTTATGACCTGTTGTATCGTCAAGGAAACGACTCTCATCCATATTGCAGTATTTTTATAGATAGTGAAGTCATTAACAAGGGCTTAAACATCTAAATTGGAAACTGTTGTTCTAAAGCACGCAACCTGAAACCTGAGGTCAGGCGGTCCACAATTGAAGGACTAAAAAGAGCCCTTGCGTCAGAATTGGTAGGTATAAGGGGCTAAAATTTAGATGCGGGAATGTGTGCCTGATTTCCTCCTGTTAAAATTTTAATCGTATTGAATTATTAAACACTTATTGTATATGTTGCGTACCAAGATTCTCTTTGTTTTCTTATTTTTAAGGTTAATATAAGAAGATAATAAAAATTAAAAGATACCCAAGGAATTAGATTGTTTGTTTGGGTTTTAAGGCATATCAACCTTTGCAGGTTATTTAATGCCAAATCCATTTTTATACAAATAATCAGTACTATTTCAAACAATTCAGTTTAGCATAAGAATACAGTTTTAGTATTTCTATTTAAAGCTATTTAGTTTAGTCAAACGGTTCTAATTCAAACTTGCCCAGTCGGCTGGGGCTGTAGAATACACCGACTGCACCTCTGTCCTAGATATGACACTAAAAAATCTGACGGTGAGGTTCCAGCAGTGCTGGAGCTTTGGGGAATGCGGAGTACTCCTTCATTGCCATCGCTCCCAGGTCCACTCTGGCCCGGAGTGGTAGCACCTAATAGGGTCCTATCTATGGGTTAAATAGAACTAACAGCATACTTATGCTAAAATTAATTGTTTGAGTAAAGTGAATAGCTTGAAATAGAAATGTTTTTGACAAACCGTACTTACATTTAAACTGCGTGCTTATGCTTAACTGAATTATTTCAAATAGAACTGTTTTTCGACATTAAAACTGTATTTACAATTTACAATTTCAATGTCAAAAGCACTTCAAATTTCAAACAATTCAGTTTGACATAAGTACGTAGTTTACATGTCAAAGCAGTTCTATTTCAAGCAGTTCAGTTTAGCATTAGTACACAGTTTAATTTTCAAAACATTTCTATTTCAAGCTATTCGATTTTTTTAAACACTTCTAATTCAAGCATTTCAGTTTAGTTTAACAGGTTTGAATTCAGAGTTTTCCTGAATTAATTTGCGTAGTCGTTGGGGTTAAAATAAGCGTATCCTCTGCAGTGAACTAAGAACCCTCACTGAAAAAAAAAAGATGTGTCTCGAGTAAGACACTAAACCTCATCTGATGATGAGGATGCTGTTTTAAAGATCTAAGAGGAGCGAGTTAACTCTTCATAACCATTACTTCCAGGACCACTGTGACCTAGTGTGATAATGCCAGTCAGGATCCGATCTATCGGCCAAACAGGACTGTTTAAAGATTATCCGTATTCGATAGGACCGTGAGCAAAAGAAAAAAAAAAAAAAAGAAAAAGAAAAAGAAAACGTAGGAAGTAACTACACAAAAAAATTGAAAATATGAATGTACCATGAACGCAATTCCCTAACCTGTGAACATAAAATCATCGTAGACGGATTAACGCACAGATAAAATCATTCATTCATTCATTCAATCTTCGATATTCGCGCCCTACGCAGAGATATTATTCAGCTAGTTTGCTAATGTTTGTTGTCAATGAATTGAAATCAATTTGCATAAAAATGTCTTCCCTTTCATCTGTGCTAGTTAAACTGAACATTTGAGGAAAAAAGTTTTGACAGATCAATACCAAAAACGAGGCTAAAAAATGAAAACGAGGCAGAATGAAGAAATAGTTGCAGCAGATAGATATGTTGAACTACAAAGATAAAAGATGATTAAATCGATTAATGAATAGTAAACAAAAAAAAAAAAAAAGAACAAAAAATAAAAAAGGAGAAAAGCTGGTGAAGCTGGGTTAATATTTAAAAGACATTAAAGAAATCGTTGGTTGAAAGAAATGGGTGAAATCGAAAGGTAAGGAATCAAATGAATTGAAATATAAAAAATAAACTCCGAAAACGTTAAAAGAAAGAAAGAGAGAAAGAAAGAAAAAAAGAAAGAAAGAAAGAAAGAAAAAGTGGAGGTCATTATAATTAATCAAAACTGGATAAGAAAGAAAGAAAGAAAGAAAGAAAGAACTATGGAAGAAAAAAGAAAGAAAGAAAATTAGAAGTAATATGAAAAAAGAAAAAAATTGGGAGAAATATGTAAAAAGAAAAAGTAAAAAAAAAGAAATAAGAAAGAAAAGTGTAAGTTATTGTAAAAAATCAAAACTGGATAAAAAAGAAAGAAAGAAAGAAAGAAAGAAAGAAAGAAAATATGGAAAAGAAAGAAAGAAAATATGGAAAAGAAAGAAAGAAAGAAGGAAAATAGAAGTAATAAGAAAGAAAGAAAGAAAGAAAGAAAGAAAATGGAAGTAATAAGAAAGAAAGAAAATTGAAGTAATATGAAATAAATAAATAAAGAAAGAAAGAAAGAATGAAAGAAAGAAAGAAAGAAAGATGGAAAAGAAAGAAAGAAAGAAAGAAAGATAGTAGAAGTAATATGAAAGAAAGAAAGAAAGAAAGAAAGAAAGATGGAAAAGAAAGAAAGAAAATAGAATAAGAAAGAAAGAAAGAAAGAAAGAAAGAAAGAAAGGGAAAATCAATTAAACTGGCTAAAGAAAGTAAAGAGAAAGCAAAGAACAGAAACGAAGAAATAAACGAAAGAATCAATGAATGAAAAAACTCATAAAATGAAAAAACAAAACAAAACAAAACAAAACAAAAAAGCCTTGTCAACTGCTTACGAGACAGATAAATATGATAACCTCATAATATCAGTTAGTCTGTCACCATAGTAGGCGCCCCATGCTGGTAGATAGAACGATTGTCAGGCTGTCGTAAAAACAGTTAAGGTCGCTGATTTCGAACTGCAAATCGATATCTTAACTAGATTTAATTTCCTGGATGTTTTCTTTGAAAAAAGAAAAAAAAATCGTCTTTTGTGGGTGTTGATGTACAAAACGAAATTGAGTGGGTAAACGATATAAAAGGAACATCCCCTCCCATACAACTTACCCAGTTCTGTATTGGGAAAAAAAAAATCATAGAAAAAGTGGAGCGAGTTAGTTACCCAGTGGTAGCTATATTGGGTTGATCAGGTAAATGAGAAAAAATATTACTTTAAGAAATACACAGATACATCTGAGTTTTTGAGCTTGATAATTCTTTATTATTTAAAGAATTCGGTGTATTGTCCGCAACTTTATTGTTATACACACAACGTTTCGACCGATGTACTCTCCGTCTTTCTTCATAGTGTTTCTTGTAAAACTCAGGCACCTTCACCGAACAGAACCATCGTATACTGGGATAAACTCTTTTAATTTCGTAAACCAAGACCGGTTACAAATGTTAAGTGAAATAATTTTCACCTGTAATCAGGATTGAACCTGCTATCTGCAGATACTTTCAGAATGAAATAAATCAACGAAACGCCTATACCTGAAAAGCCATGGATCATGCTGGTCGATTTAGACTGAATTTTGGGGACCTACAGACAAAACACGCTGATCCTAGCTATGTGTTAAATAGTACTATTGTTCTTCTCGAAGGATGGCTTAAAAAACCTACAAAGGTTGATATGCCATTGAACAAAGAAACCTGAACCTGGAAAAACGCTATATAAGGTGAACAGACAAAACACACCGAATAAGGTGAACTAGGTTAGTAGACTGTTGTTTGTGAGTTCGATTCTCACTGAGTGAGATTGGTTAAAATTTTGCTATACTAAGCTAGGTATAGTCCAAAATTTCTTCAATAGATTGACTAATGCAATTCCTTAAATATATATATATATATATATATAGCTTACCACGGCAGCAATATCTCATCTACTGAAAACGATGTCAACATACACACAGGGAAGACATGGACTGCCACCGACTGGCGGTCCATTAAATGAAAATCAGAATTCGCTTTTAAAGGAAAAATGGGATTTCTTTTAAGCTGTAGCCATGTTGGTAAGGGTGTGCCGCTTAGTTAAAACACTTCGAGAAAAAAAGAAGCTAAATGTGAACTATATAAGAATACTGAGTGCTATTTTCAACGAATCCTGGAAGCAGTACCCTATAAAACAGCTGTTTTATGGCCACTTACCTCCCATCTCACGGGCTCTCCAAGTAAGAAGAGCTAGATATGCTGGGAACTGCTGTTGAATAAAGGATGAACTCGATAAGGATGGATTGAGAGAAAAAGAGTCAAGGGTCACTGTGCAGTCAGCCCGACTCGATGATGAAGAGGATTGGTTTCGTTTGGTTTGGTTTTGTAGTATATCAAACATTGCAGGTAATTTAATGGCAATCCATTTTTACACATATGAATAGTTTAATTTAGTTAAGCAGAAGTACGCAATTTAAATGTCAAAACATTTCTATTTCAAAAAATTCAGTTTAGCATAATCATACAGTTTGTTTTTTTTTTATCCATAGATAGGATCCTATCAGGTACTACCACTCTGGGTCAGAGTGAACCTGGGAGTGATGGCAATAAAAATCCCCCAAAAGCTCCAGCATTACTGAAGCCTCACTATCAGATTGTTTAGTGTCATTTCCAGGATACACATAGGAGGAGTCTTATCTCTCTGCAAAGATGCAGTCGGTGTATTCTACAGCTACAGCCGACTGGGCCAGATGATGATGAGGAGGAGGATGTATAGGAGGTATATTCAAAGGGTGTTCAAATTGAAACTTTATTTACCAAGGCAGACAGGAACAATCAATGAAACATTAATTTTCTTCAAAATGGTCCTCTTGCCATTTCACAGATCAATTCATGAGTCTGTATTGAGAAACCACGTTGTCAAAACAATGAAGTTCAGCACCAACCCTATCCTAACAAACTGAACTGGAAATTGCTTTATTTTCTAAATTAGAGAATATTGCTCATGAGAAAATTTCACTATTATTCCTTGCGAGTTTTTCACAATGCATGAATTAACAGGTCTCCAGCACTCTTCTAAGTTTGTAGCCCATTTTAGCCGTGCTGTGGTCTGGATGGACCGATTTTAGCAGTGCTGTGGTCTGGATGGATACATCTCTTACTCTAATCTCTATTTCATTGAGTCTTTTTTTCCTGATTCATGAGTTTCGGTTCAAGTCCTCCAACCATAATTGGTATTACTGTCATCTTTATGTTCCACAACTTTTTCAGTTCTCTAGCAAGGTCCAAATATTTATCCTGCATTTTGCCTTCCTTTATTTCAATCTTCTGGCCCATCTCAATAATACTTGAGTTTGCATTGTCACGATTCGTACTGCGATTTCTGACTCTTCCAGCCCATACTTACAAGCCTTTGAGGACAGTTCCAAGTGAGCCATTTACTATCGGTATCACTTTCACCCTTATGCTCCACAGCTCTTTTAGATCTCTGCCAAATTCCTTGTACTTATCTATCATTTCGCTTTCTTTGATTTTCACTCAGTGGTTCGCTTGGACGTTAAAGTCCACTATCTAGCAAGATCTTTTCATTTTCATTCCTAATCATTAGTTCTGGTCATCTGGCCAGGATGAGATAATCTGTATGCTTTTCAAAATCGCAGAGAATTTCACGAGTCCCATTCTCCAGGTTGGATTCTAGTTTGAACATGTAGTAGGGTTGAATTTCAATTTCTTGCATAGTTCCCAGTGGATCCCCTTTCACACTCAGTCACGTCTTGTCTTATACCTCCTTTGTTCTAGATTGCTATATTTGTCAGTTATGTAATTAATGATTTCGCCTTTAACATTTCGTCATAACATTTTTTCTAAGTCCTGAGGATGGTTTATTGTAACCGAAACGTTGTAACGTCGACTTTCTTTCATAGTAAATTCTTCACTTTGGATTACTTTGTTCTTCAATATTTTCTCCATATATATGTATATATATATATATGAAATAAAAATGTTGGTAATATATATATAGTGAGAGAAAGAATGAGACAGAGATGTCATTAAACTTCAGGGTGCAGCTCCATTTAAAGACGCAAGGTTAGTTATGGCTTTGATGCCATAAAGAAGAATGCCGACGGGGCTTCTTCATGTAATCAGGGAGAAGCTTACGTTACATCTTACTACGTGTCATTCTTTCCCCTTGTGTGATAGCAGTTAAACGTTACCGAGTGACTACCGAAAAGATAGTAAGGTTTGCAAGACAAACCTCTAATCGACTACAATTTGGGGAAGCTCCTTTAATTATACAGTTCTTGCCGAAGAGGAATTATCACATCTATTGTTCCAGAGAGGATTGACGTTGCTACCTGTCTGCGAATTGTTCCGCGAAACGAGTATTCAAAACTGACTTACTGAAGAGAGCAATTTCTTTGGGGCTGGCACAAAGCCACAAAAACAGTCAGCGAGCGACTGAACTCACAATCAATGGCTTAGGAGATTAATCTGCGAACCATCGCTCTAAAATCAGCGCATTGCATTGCCATTTTAGACTTCTAGCAAGCTTGACCTGCGTCCTCGTGAACTTGCGGGTAGATATGCGAAAAATCTCGTGGGTGCCATCGTAAACTGTCGGCTCGGGTGCGTTGGAACAGGTTTAATGGTAGGTAACAGAGTCACCGATTGAGGTGTGGCATGTAGACAAACGCCTCTACCCGGGGAAACTTTCTACCACGCGAACACCCGGCCGAAATAGGTACCATTGCCAAGAACATTCCGAACACTTGTTAATATTCTGGAATAACTTTTAGACTAAAAATATCAACTTTGGCGTGTGGGTTATATTATTCTTTTCTATAGTACATTGGAATGTACACATACACACACACACACACACACACACATATATATATATATATATGTATATATAAAGATTAATGTCTCCCAAATTTTTAGTTTTACGACATTGATAACCAGATGAATTTACAGTTGATATGATAATTAATGCCGTGAAACTCAGAGTTTTGAGAGAATAGATTAAAACTGGCTCATTTGTCAAGTGGGTAGAGTGTTCGCTAATGGTCCGAGAGACCGGAGTTCAATCCCACGTCGAGTCACACCAGAGACTTTGAAAAAGGTACTTGATACATCCCTGCTTAACGCTCAGCAATACACAGTACGTGTTAAGGGTAAAGTGGAGCAATCCAGTGAAAGGAGTAGCGCCCTCCCCAACATCTTGGTATGGTACCTATCGAAAAAGGAGCCTTCTAGTCGCCATCGACTAAAGGGAGACAACCTTACTTAATAAGACTTCATAACTCATTCATACCATTGTATTTCCTTGGCATTCTCAGTGATTCGAATAGTGTTTTATTATTCCAATTTTTATAGACGTCATAGTTTTAAATTGAGATAGATATAACATGTATTTATAGTTTCTATATATATATATATATATATAGAGAGAGAGAGAGAGAGAAATTGAAAATCAAAGTAATCCAAAATGATGAATTCAATGTGACAGAAAGTCGACGCTGTAATACTTTAGAAATAATGATGATGGGTCAACTACGGATGTTTAATAAACTACAAAATCTAGTGGGGGTATATATACAAAGAAAGAACATACGACCGTTCAATCATTAAATCAGCATCCATATTTCGAAAAATATCACGCGATTGTGTAAGGCAATTATGTAAAACAAATGGAACTATCAAGAGAGAGAGAGAGAGAAAGAAAGAAAGAAAGAAAGAAAGAGAGAGAGAGAGAGAGAGAGAGAGAGAGAGATTCAAGTTAGTAGAATATTCATAAAGTTATCGGCGATTGAAAAGTGTCAGTTTCCCGTCTATGGGATCAGCAGACCTAACAAAGATCTGCAAGTCATCTATCAATGATTTTGAACAATCTTTATTTACAAATATATCAAACTGGATCATATATATATATATGTATATATATATGTATATATATACTGTATTTCATTTTATCTGTCATATCTGACTTCCAAATGAAACACAGTTTCTTCCAAGCAGCGATTGTGTCGATAATGCTATATGGATACACTACATGGACGCTAAGTAAACAGCTGGAGAAAAAGCTTGACGGCAACTACACAAGAATGCTGCGAGCTATATTGAACAGGTCCTGGTGGCAACACCCCATAAGGCAGCAGCTGTTCGGCCACCTACTACCCATCACCAAAACTATCCAAGTTAAATGACCCAGACATGTAGGACACTGCTGGAGAAGTAGGGACGAGCTCATAAGTGCTGTAACCCTTCATATGGCTGATGAAAAGCAGGGTGACCAGCTCGAACCTATATACAGCAGCCTTGTGAGGATATGGGGTGCAGCCCTAAGGACCTACCGGATGTATTGAACGATAGGGAGGAGTGGCGAGAGAGGGTCAGGGATATCCGCGCTGATAGCACGACAAGATGATATATATATGTACATATATATATATATATATATAAGTGTGTGTGTGTGTGTGTGTGTGTGTGTGTGTGTGTGTGTGTGTGTGTGTGTGTTTGTGGTTTGTGTCTTAGAAAATGTATATAGTGACCCGAATTCAAATCCTGAACGAGTCTATGTGCATTTCACATTTCGCTAATATTATTCGAGAAGGAAACTCTGAATTTAAACTTATTTAACTTCCTTTAAAATCTGACTTTGTGTCATGTCACATCCTGCTGATGTTGAGGAGTTTGTATATATATATATATATATATATATAGCGCAATTAGAGGGAAAGTCAAACCTGTTTCAGTTGTCATTATAAATTTACTTCGTCGGAGAGTATAATCATATTGTCCGGTTAAATGCACTATATACGCTCAGTATGTGAGTTTTGTTATATAAACCTGGATGGGAAAATATGTAACAATAGCCATACATCGAGCTCTCCTAGAGATTTATATGAAATTCCTCGTATATTCTATACGCGTATAATGCACACCCACTGTCTTTGGACGCTGACTGGATATATATATATATATATATATATACGTATGAGTGTGGGTATATGTGCTTATATAAGCATGTGTACGTGTGTATCAATGATCAAATATTGTTTTAAAAAAAACAACCTCTTACACTCTTTAAAACCTTTTAAAATCTCTTTGAACTCTCATCCTTTATGACAAACCCATCAATTCTATTCATCTAAATCGTTTATATAAATCTCTATTCGGGCCATTGGCCTAATGAGTAGAGTGTTCACCAATAGTCCAAGAGACTGATGTTCAAGGCTCAAAAAATGATATTGATGCCTCCTCGCTCAATACTCAACATACAAAGTTTGGATCAAGGGTAAGTAGAGCAATCAAAGGAAAAGAGCAGCGCCCTCTTGTACATATTATTATTGTAGCTATTGAAAAGAAACCCTTCTAGCCGCCCACGACCATGTTTGGCCAACAATTCTGAAAAAAACATAGATTTAATATCTATATTTTAAATATATCTTTTTTCCTGTTTTTTTTTTCTTTCATTGATATAAACTCTAACTAACTAGTTGTTATGAAGCTATTCAAAATCGTTTAGAAATCAAACAGTGATTGAAGTGGGGTCAGTCATCAAATTTTGGTTGGCTGAAAAGAGCAATCCATTTGGAAATTACAAAAGAATTCGTGATGTGTTAAGAGAAGCATGTTTAAGTCAAAACTCTTTACAAATAAGCTTAACAAGGTTTCGCCCCTACAAACCTCAGCGGAAATGACGATCCTTGGATAGAAACATATTGAATTTTCGCTAAAGAAAACATTCAATAGTCAACAAAGAAGGTCATGCTGACAGTGTTCTGGGATATGAGTATGGATTTTTATTTCAACGGTAAACAGTGATTTTTATTGCCATATCCAGAACCAATATCAACCTTATTTATTGAATAACTCTCGTATATATATATATATATATATAAACAGACAGCAAGAATGAAGGCAAGTCTAAATTCCTCAGATAATTATCGACATTTCGAAACGGAAAGAACTCGAATATACATATATATATATATATATATGAAGGTGGTCTCACTGAGAGGTACAGATATAGCTGCTACTGCTGGCGACCGTAGTCGAGGGTGACCCGAAGGCTCCCTTTTCAATCGCTACTACATCGAGGTACAGGGAATGGAATTCCGGTAAAAATGGAAAAATTCCGTAAATATATTTATCCCTTTCTCACACACAAATATTTACACTGAGTTGATCAGAGACGATTTAAAATATTATTACGCAAACCAATGATTTCAAATAAAATTCGCATAAACTAAATACTGGTAAAATTTTCAACTTATATTTTTACAAACCATATAACGAGTAGGTTTCAGCTTATAATATATAACTTTTTATAAAATTGTTGATATGTTTTAGTGAGCATATCGACCTTTGTTTGACATAAATTTTATTTTGAAAAAAATTCCTAAAACATATTGCGTGAATTCTTGAGATGTAATGGGTAAAGAGGTGGATTTCAGTCAAGCTATTATGTTCATTTTCTGACGAATATTTTTGGGAAATGTATTGAAATCCTTTATCACTGCCGTTATTCTGCAAGTTTGGCTTAGGCATTTAATGACCTATGAAGGCTGATATACCATTAAACAAATTGTTACATAGGTAGATATACGAATATGGCCATGTGCGAAATGTACATGGGACATTCATTACATATATACATAACGTAGAACACATAAAGAACATAGGAATCTCGAAATTCGAAAACACGTAATGACTTCTTTGTTTAGGTACGAAACCTTTTTATTACTTTTGAGTTAAAGGTTTCGACATAAGGAGAGAGACACAATCTTTTTATGCCGGCTTCTTCATCTGGCCCCTATCACGTGCGGCACCCACGGTGCAAAAATTTGTCTCGCCTCAGCGAGCCCCAAAAGTCGACCGTCTTCGTCCAGTGTCTAGTCTCAACTCCCTAACTTTCTTTCAATTCTCCACAAACCTCAGCACGCTTCCGGTGCGTGACGTCACTCGCACTCCGTCACCCATTTTGTCTCGGGCTATTGTGACATCTCTGAATGACACCTCCATCCGCCGGCGCGCACCCGCGTTAACACTTGCTTCAATGTTGCACTTAACTAACCTATGTGCTGAGCCGAAAGGTTCTCAGCCTAACTCAACTCAAAGGTATGAACCGAAATCCCTCGGCCATTAAGTTACAAAAGAAACCAATCCTAAAACATATGCTACAGCAATATATATCTATCAGGAGTACACGTATTTTGATGCGATTGTTCTTTTCATGATAAGTTTTCAATAAAAAAAAGATTACTTAATTTTCAGACTATTGTATACTAATATCTCCTGACCAACTCTGAATTCAAACCTGTTAAACTCCACTTAAAAATTGACCTTGAGTCATATCCTGCCCGAGCGGAGGGGTTAGGTAAATACGAATATCTCCTGACCAACGGAATATTTGTCGTGTTAGATAAAAATGAAGACCATTTCTAAATATCTCTATGTACCGGTGTTTATATTGTTGTTTTCATCATCGTCGTCACAGAACACTTTGCTTTTAAGTACTGATGTCGTGGCTGCTGACACACGTGTTTGCGTAATATTTCAAAAGCAAAGATAAAACCTGTAGAATACACTGACAGAATCTCTGCAGAGGGTTAAGAACCTCGACTAACAAATGTCCTGGATATGATACAAAACTATATGATGGTGAGGCTCCTGTCCAGGAACACCGAGGAAGGAAGAATATCCCTGCATTGGAAGTGCCAGTGGTGTAATGGTTATCCTCGCAGGAATTGGACACGGCGACACGAGTTCAAATCCTCGACGATCTGATTGCATTTCACATAGCACTAATACCCTTAGGAAAGGTATGAATCCAATTATTCTCCCTCCAGCTATGGGTAAATAGTAGGGCAGACTATGTTCTTCAGCCTTCGTGAGGCAACTAGTCTAGGAGAAGGAAAACTCTGAATTCAAACCTGTTAAACTCCGCTTAAAAAATTGACCTTGTGTCATATCCTGCCCAAGCGGAGGGGTTGGGTAAATATGAAGAATACCCCTGCATTGACATTATTTCATGTCTACTCTTGTCGGAGTGGCAGTTCGATACGTGCTTGAATAATAAAAAAAAAATTGACCATTTAATTGTGTTTAAACAAATGCCTGATGTTTAATTGAATTGTTAGTGTTAAACATCAATACTTGAAACCATTTAACTGTGTGCCAATAAAATTATTTGCATTAGATAGATATATTTTAATTCAATAGCAATTCTATTTAGTACCAGTCATTTCTTTGCAATCAGTTTAAATGTCAGAACACTTCTGCTTGACCCATAGATTCGACTCTAATTGGTGCTACCACTGGGAGCGATGGCAGTGAAGGGGTACTTAGCATTCCCCAAAGTTCCAGCGTTACCGCAGCCTCGCCATCAGATTGTTTAATGTCATATGAAGGACACTTCTTGGGAGGGTCTTTACTCTCTAAACTGAGTAAACTGAATAGCTTGAAATAGAAACGTTTTTGACAATTAAACAACCTTATACAGTACTTACATTTAAACTGCGTGCTTATGCTTAACTGAATTATTTCAAATAGAAGTGTTTTTCGACATTAAAACTGTATTTACACTTAACTGAATTGTTACATATAACTGCTTGAATAGTTTGAAATGGAAATGTTTTTGACAATTCAACTGTGTACATATGCTAAACTGAACTGTACTCAATAGAACAGATTATTTACATAAAAATGGATTTGGCGTTAAATAACCTACAAAGGTTGACATGCCATAAAACAAAACAAACCAAACCAAACAAACCAAACGAGTTCAAATCCTAGACAAGACTGATTGCATTTCACATAGCAGTAATCCGAATATTCTCCCTCCAGTTATAAGTAAATGGTTAGGGTGGACTAAAATGTAATTCAACCGTTATACTTGCCCAGTCAGCTCTGCTTAGAAGTAAGATCTCCCAAAGAGGGTCCTGGAATTGAAACAAAACAGTCGGATGTCGGGAACTTTGGGGAATGCAGAGTTCCCTTCATTGTCATCGCTCCCATGTTCATTCTAGAACGGAGTGGTAGCACCTTATAGGGTCCTATCTATGGATCAAATAAAACTAAACTGTGTACTTATGAATAGCTTGAAATAGAACTGTTTTGACATTTAAGTGTGTGCTAATAAAAATCTGTACTTATACTAAAACTAATTATTTGAACTTTTATCAAAATGACGTAATTCGGCGTTAAATGACCCAAAAAGGGTTGATACGCCGTAAAACAAAGCATACAACCATCCAGAAACCATGACTAAATTGGGAACGTTTAATTTATGCTCTGAACTTCCTGCCTCTACAACAATGTAAACGCTCGATTATATATATATATATATATATATATATGTGTGTGTGTGTGTGTGTAGTTAGGCATTTAAGCATGTTTCATTAAATAATAAAGACACATTTTGACTGTATAAACTATTTAAGATCCTCTTGAATGGTCCGAAAGCGCTCAGGACAGTTTGGGGAAATTCATCTTCCACTTCCAAGCTGAAACTTAGACACTTATCAGAAAACTTGAAAGGATCTTAAATAAATTATTCAGACAAAATTTTTCTTTAGTATTTAATGAAACACACACACACACACACACACACACACACACACACACATATATATATATATATATATATATATATATACTGGTATTGCTGAAGCTGTCAATTTTCCATTGTCCCGAAATTTACCTATGTCACTACATACTACATACTAGACATTCTGTGCCCCTCCAGCATCCACGGGGGTGTCCTCATGGTGTAATGGTTAAAGCGATGGACTGCGGAATCGTAGTAAGTGAGTTCGTACTCCATTCGCGCTATTACGTTCGCTTTCGGGCACATACCCTTGGGAAAGGTAGGAACCCTCTTATCCTCTTAACTATGGGTTAAATAGTACCGCTACTGTTCTTCTAGGAGAATGGCTTTGGCATTGAATAACCTACAAAGGTTGATATGCCATTAAACAAAGAAACCAAACCAAACCAATCCAGTATCCACATTATCTTTTAACATAAGTGTCAACACGCAAACTACATAACGAAATTTATAGTTTTATCTGTCTCTCCTGTTCGTTTTTGTCCAAGCCAAAAGTTCTTTTCTACACCCTCTTACCTCTTTTAAAAAATACTAAAGTACTTTTGGTATTGTAACTAACAATTGATTTATGGCTTTTTAATTCCATGAATGTATCAAATTTCTCCCACCGGATGTCATATTGTTGCAGTTAAAGATTGTGGAATGCAGTGACAGTCTCTGAATATCAACACTTATTAAGAAGTCCTCAAGATCTTCTGTTGTTTACATTGTGGAAATTATTCAAATATATGTTGAATGCTAACCGGAAAGTTGTCTTATACTTCACAGAAGAAGGACAGGACACTAAAAGAAGATATATTTTTGCCCCCCTCCAAATATTTTTACCACGAAGTTTTATGTGTAAACTATGATGCTTTCTAGTATAGTCATTTCGAATGATTTATTAAGTTAATTTGTTGTTATATATATTGTTGTAAACTAACTAAAAGGTTACTGAATGAGAAATAGCCAAAATGGAGGTAGAAATGATGTAGAAAGCTTTATAACATTAACGAAAACTTTTCGTGCCAGGTAACAGCTGCGATTGGTGACTACTTAGTATATTTTCACCTCCTCACTATAATTTCACACGTATTTTTGAGGAATGGGACATATTTATGTTTCTAGGTAGGATATATATATATATATATATATATATATATATTAAAATGGTAAATTTTAGTGAATCTGACAAGATGATAAAAATAAGTGGAAAAGTGGATAAATCAAACACTTACAACGGGTTTAGTGGTCTGACGAAGTTCTATGAATAAAGAACAAAATCTTACCACTGAATACGTTGTGTGTGATTTATCCAATTTTCAACTCATTTTTATCCTATATATATATATATATATATATATATATCAGACTTACATGTTAAAAGATAAAAAATGAGCAACTAACCGGTTTCGATCCTACTTGGTCACAGTTAATCTAGGACAACGATTAAGAAAAATTGGGGAAATAGAATCTGTAATGTTTAGGAAGAAAACCTGTGATCAGGTAGGATCGAAACCGGTTAGTTGCTCATTTTTTGTCTTTTAAGATGAATAAATTTCGTCTTTTTGTATGCCTGATAAAATTTTGTACCCCCAGTAATATATATATATATATATATATATATATATATATATATATAAGGAAAAATAAATGGATAAGTGGATAAACTAAATACTGACAACAGCTTCCAATTGATATTTCGTCTTTATTTCAGAAAGACTTCTTTTACATGAAATGAAAAACAAAAAATGAAAGAACGTAGGGGTCATAAAAAGAGGAGACAGAAAAGAAAGAACGGGAGAAATAGAAGGAGAGACAGAGTAGGCAAAGAGGGAGAAATTGATATATACATCAGAAGCCTCTGTCTAGTTCAAATCTATTGATGAAATCTGATACGCTAGAAGGTGATCGTAGCCTCTCCCCTGTTTAATCTATTCTTCTTCATGTCGTTGGATTTACAAAATCCACCATTTCTCCATATATATATATATATATATATCGTAAAACGAATTTAAATCTCATCACATGAGTGTTCTTTCATTATTATTGATTTCATACGTCTTTTATAAAGTAGACAACATAATCGTCATATGAATCTTAAGACAGGAATCTATAAAAGCATATAAGGTAAACTTGCGTGGAATGGTGCACAGTCCTCTTGCATCCGTCATAAATTGCCCTGAAGATGGTTTATTAAAAACGTCATGGTGTAATACATTCACGTCCAAAAATATACGACCAAGATATTCACATGCATAAAACGTTCATAATGTTCATACGCATATAGGAATCCGAAAAACACGAAATTCTTGACGACTTTCTTTGTTCAGTTACGAAAATTTCATTTACCTTTTTGAGTTTAAGGTTTTTCGACATGAGGAGAAAGAGACGCAATTTCTTACTAATGCTGACTTTTCCATCTGACCCCACCAAGTGCAGCACCCTGCCGCAAACTACTGGTCTGGCCTCGGCGAGCTCCGAAAATCGACTTGCTTCGCCCAAGCCCAAATCTCAACTAAATGTTTTTTTCAAATTCCAAGTCCTCAGCCCATCGCTTCCGGGCCTGACGAAATTCACGTACGCAGTCACATTTACTATCTGCGGTTTTTATTGTGACATCTGTGATTGTCACATCCGCCCCGCGCAGGCGTGAACACCTGCACTCAATGTGTGCACCTAACTAATCCATGCCCTAAGCCGAAAGGTTCTCAGCCTAACTAAACCGAAAGGTAAGATATACAAAACGAAAAATGATAATATTAAAAAAATCCTTCCGCAATTATATAACAATGGACGTAGGCACATTCATCCGAATGTTTCTCTTTCTTTCATTCTACATTTACATTGCACCGAATTTATTTCCATTTTTCCTCTTGCAAACACACATACACACACATACCCACACACATACATATACGTACATGGTGTGATGGCTATCAATGTTGAAAATGGACATAGTCAACCTAATTTAAATCCTAGACAAGGTTGTTAGCATTTCTCATTGCACTAATACACTTGGGACAGGCATGAATCCAACTATTCTGTCTCTAGCTATGGGTAAATAGTAGGGCAGATTGGGCTTTTTAACCTTGGTATAGCAGCCAGTTTTAGAGGAGGAAAGCCCTGAAATCAGACCTAACCGATAAAATGAAACGCAGTTTCTTCCAGGCAGCTGTCGTATCGATACTGCTGTATGGATGCACTACATGGACGCTAACAAAACGGCTCGAGAAGAAGCTAGACGGCAATTACACAAGAATGCTGCGAGCAATATTGAACAAGTCCTGGCGGCAACACCCCACAAGGCACCAACTATACGGCCACCTGCCTCCTATCACGAAAACTATTCAAGTTAGACGAACCAGACATGCAGGACACTGCTGGAGAAGCAGAGACGAGCTCATAAGTGATAAACTCCTATGGACCCCCACATAATGCCGGACAAAAGCAGGACGACCAGCGCGAACATACATTCAGCAGCTATGTGAGGATATGGGATGTAGTCCTGAAGACCTGCCAGATGCGATGAACGATAGGAAAAAGTGGCGAGAGAGGGTCAGGGATATCCGTGCTAGTGGCCCATGATGATGATGATGATGAAATTCCGTTAAAAATTGACCTTGTTTTGCATCTTGTTGTTCGTCGGGGTATGTAAATATATCCATACATACATACTTATATATATATATATATATATATATATATATATATATATATATGCAGGTATGCAGGTATACATAATACATCACGGAGTTGAACGCCCCTGCCTTTCATAGTTCCAGATCATCCTTGGGCACGCTGTTGTACCTGTTAGCCTCCCTCTGATATTCTGGAGTGTTACCATACTGCGAGAACGAAAAAATACCAGGTTGGAATCTGGCACGGGATAGTCTCTCCTCGATGGGGCAGACGGGGCTCCTTAACCTTAGTGAAGGTAACTCGTATGGAAAAAGAAAAACTTCAATATAAAACCTGCAGCTGAAATAACTGCCGATCCTCTTGCGTCTCCTTGTTACTGGACTATAGTTTTTTTAAAGCCTAGAGAATGGTATAAATGTTGTACAAGCTTGCATCACTCAAATCCAATGATGTACAGATGTCTCAAACTCTGAGACGGCAAACATCTGCGGAGATGCTACAATCATCATCATATATATAGATATAGGGTGCCGAAGAAAAATTAGGAATATTCTTGTCTAATAAAAAAACGACTCTATTATGAATGAAGATTAATTTTAATTTTAATTTTTAAAAAAGAAGATAGACTCAAAACAGTAAATTTACTCAATATGGCCACACATTTTTTTTTCAATTATTGTATCAACACGCCTCCGAAAACGGTTTGCATGCGTTCAGAAATAAATTCTTCAGAAATCTTATTCCATTCCTCCTCAAAAGCAGTCTTGAGTAAACTAATATTTGGATGGGAAATTGCATTTGTTTTATTTTGTTAAACGCCCCATATAGCGTAATCTAGGGGGTTAAGGTCTGGGCTTAGATCTATTTTAATTGCTGTCTTCAAAGTTTTCACGTCAACATTCAATTTATTAGTGTGATTTCTTATTGATGCAGTGGGGTCCTTCTTAATTGCCATACCGGGAGCAGTTTCAAAACCTTGTTTTGATTTTTTTTTCTTTCATCCTCCACTTCTCCTTTTCCCTAAAAAAAAACCCTTTTACTGTAAAATTTTCTTTTGCTTTGTATACAGTAGACAAAGGAACTTTGGTTTGGTTTCATTGCTAAGTGAATCATAAATTCTTTGTTGTTTCCTTTCATTCATATTGGGCTGAGTTTTTATTTAAAAAGTACTTAAATAATAGAGTTAATCATAAAAATGTAGGTTTATCGCGTTTCTTCTTTTTAAAAAATTAGACTATATCGGGCTAAAAAACGTTTTAAAAATAATTCCATATTTTACTTCTGCACCATATATATATATATATATATATAGGGTTTAGAAGTAAAATAGGGAATCATATATGTATATATATATATATATATATATATGGTGCAGAAGCAAAATACGGAATCATTTTAAAATGCTTTATATATATCAGACTAAAATACAATTTAAAAATGATTCCATATTTTACTTCTGCACCCTATATATATATATATATATATATATATATATATATATATATATATATATATATATGTATAGGGTGCAGAAGCAAAATATGGAATCATTTTTAAAATGTCTTTTTGTATATAATTTTTTTATTTATTTATATCGGACTAAAAAACATTTTAAAAATGATTCCATATCATTTTTGAAAGGTTTTTTTGTTCAATATATATATAAAATAATTATGTACAAAAACTGCCGCAAAAGAAGCAGTTTTGCTTCCAGTAAAGTCTTCATCAAATGATGACCCTGGGTTCAGGCATGGTTTCGGGGCCGAAGTATCATTACCACTAACCCAGGGCGCCCCAGCAGTATCTCACAATACTACCAGACTTTATTAGGTGGTGTTTAATCTGTACGAATGCCATATCCGTTCAGATGCAGTTACAGCCTTGTTTTGGATTTTTTTTTTTATATATATTCCCTCTTCTTTGCTGGTGTAAGTCCGATTTTGGTTAAAAATGTAGAGGTTGTGTTCGAAATAAAATCTCGACATTCAATCTCAATATATATATATATTAGGAGACACTTACAAGAGATATCGATTTTGGGGGGGGGTTGTTTTAACAAGTCAATACTTCTGTGTAATTATTTCTGAATACAAGTTTTAAGAACAGCCGATAATCTAAATAAGAACTTTTGAATTAAAATGAATAATAATTTCATTAAATTTTTTTAATTCGTGAATGATTTTCTTTTGATGTTTGGGAATTTAAATTATGTACGATAAGTAATTTTATTCTGCAATATTGTTTCATTCTAGTTATTACTAGATACCACCTATCGATAAGAACTTCCATTTCACCATAACGAATAAAACTAAAAATTACGAAAAAGACTTTCCATGCATCTCGTATGTAAGCGAAATTTGCTTGCTTTATATGAAGCATTGGCTATTTTTAGAGAATAAACAACCTAACGCTTCCAAGTTATATAGATGTAATTGTTCTATATCAAAATGATTGAACAGACAAACAAACTCTTCCCAATTATTAATATAGATTTGGTAGCTCTACATCAAACCATTTGGCCGGCCGTCTATAGAGGACAGACAAACACACTCTTCCTAATTATTTATATAGATTTGGTAGCTCTACATCAAACCATTTGGCCGGCCGTCTATAGAGGACAGACAAACAAACTCTTCCTAATTATTAATATAGATTTGGTAGCTCTACATCAAACCATTTGGCCGGCCGTCTATAGAGGACAGACAAACAAACTCTTCCTAATTATTAATATAGATTTGGTACCTCTACATCAAACCATTTGGCCGGTCGTCTATAGAGGACAGACAAACAAACTCTTCCTAACTATTTATATTGATTTGGTAGCTATACATTAAACCATTTGGCCGTCTATAGAGGACAGACAATCAAACTCTTCCGAATTATTTATATAGATTTGGTACCTCAACATCAAACCATTTGGCCGGTCGTCTATAGAGGACAGACAAACAAACTCTTCCGAATTATTTATATAGATTTGGTACCTCTACATCAAACCATTTGGCCGGTCGTCTATAGAGGACAGACAAACAAACTCTTCCTAACTATTTATATTGATTTGGTAGCTATACATTAAACCATTTGGCTGTCTATAGAGGACAGACAAACAAACTCTTCCGAATTATTTATATAGATTTGGTACCTCAACATCAAACCATTTGGCCGGCCGTCTATAGAGGACAGACAAACACACTCTTCCTAATTATTTATATTGATTTGGTAGCTCTATATCAAACCATTTGGCCGTCAATAAAAATGAAGACATCTTTCCTGGCTTCAATAACTAAAAGAAAATAGAAAAAAATTTACTATTTCTGCTGGGTTACAAATTTCATCCCAAATGTTCCAAAATTAAATCTAATGCCAAGGAAGAGAGTATTTTCAAATTTCCAAAGCAATTTTTCTTTTATCAATAATAAACAAAATTCTTTTCACACAGTCATTGAATATCAAGTATTCCTCTCAAATAGATCAAATTTGCACACTTGCCCAGCCAGCTGGGGCTGTAGAATACACTGACTGCATCTCTAATGTTGGGCAAGCCCCAACCCATAATGAGTGTCCTGTTTATGACACTAAACAATCTGATGGTGAGATTCCAGGGCTTTGGTTAATTCGAAGTACCACTTCATTGCCATCGCTCCCTGGTCCAGACTGGCTCGGAGTGATAGCAACTGATAGGGTCCTATCTATGGATCGAATAGAAATGTATACTGTGCGAAAAATAATGACTTATATTAAATCGATTTGTTAGAAATAGAATTGTTTGACCAATTGTCAAGACAACAAGGATAATTAATGGCCCAGTTGGCTGGGAGGGAGCTGTAGAATACACCGACTGGTTAACCACGGAGGGGTAAGACATCCCCCGACGAGTGTCCTGGATATGACACTAAACAATCTGATACCGAGTCTCCTGTAATACTGGAGCTTTGAGGAATGCAGAATTCGCCTTCATTGCCATCGCTCCCAGGTCAACTCAGGCTCGGAGTGGTAGCACCTGATAGGTTCCTATCTATGGGTCAAATAGAACTAAACTGTGTATTTGTGCTAAACAGAATTGTTTAAAATAGAACTGTTTTCGACATTTAAACAATGCTAAATTGAACTGTTTGAAATATAACTTCTTTTCTAATAAAACTAAACTGTGTTCATATGCGAAAAAGGTTTGTTTTAAATGGAATTGTCTTTGACAATGAAACTCTGTACTTATGCTAAACTGAATTGTTTGAAATAGAACTGTTTTGACATTTAACTGTTTGTAAACAAAAACTATACTTGTACTAAACTGAATTGTTTGAAATTTAATTCGGCGTTATATGACCCGAAAAGGGTTGATATGCCGTAAAACGATACAACCAACCAACCAATAATTTGCACACCGGCGCATATGGCTTGGGCTGTTGAATACGCCGACACTCGTCCCCTCCCCCCACCCCCCCAAAAAAAACGAATGCTCTGGATACGATTCTGAATTGTATCTGGATCTTTGACGAATGTGGTAATTTACTAAGCTTTTTGCTTAGATGTGGCACAAGGCCATATGAAAGGGGCACCCAATGAGACTCGAACTCACTCGTGTAGGTTTACTAGTCGAGCTTGCTAACCATTACACCACCAGAGGCGCCTGGATTATTGACGAATGTGGAGTACTCCTTTTTTGCTATTATTCACTGTTCTACTCTGACTTGGATTGATTGCACCTGTTAGGGTCCTATCAATGGGTCAAATAGATCACTTTAATCATTCTCTCTTCTGGGAAACCAGTTAACAGTTTAAAAAAAAATGATTAACATTGAATTGGATAATTAGTATTAGAGACCAATGCTTAAAAAAACATTCAACTGTGGCAGATGAAACTATAAGAGTTAGACAACAGGAATTGAATCCATTGAACTCAATGAAAATAGAATTATTTTCAATCAGACATCCTAGATGCATCAAGGAGGTCTTCAGTGATGCAACTGTCTTCATCACCGATTCCCGGTTATTTTTGCATCATATCGGCTCCGACAGAAACCCCGGCATGACTCTGGAAGAGCCGAACCGCCTCCTCGATCGCGACGTGCTACGCTCGTGCCTCTACCAAAGCAAAAAAAAAAAAAAAGAAATCTAATAAGGCCGGACTTCGGCAGATGAAACTATAAGAGTTAGACAACAGGAATTGAATCCATTGAACTCAGTGAAAATAGAATTATTAGTATTAGATAACAATACTTGAAACCATTTAACTATGTGCAAACGAATGATCTCTGGTTAGTTTTAAAATAATATTGCCTACAAACTATTAACGTAGAAATCATATATATGTATAAACTGGATTCGGCTGTAAATAACCCTCAAGAAAATAATAATAATTGTTTGCATACAATTATAGCCTGAATAACTATTCCTAATGTAGAAAAAATTCAGAAATTTTTTAACTTCAAATATTCCTACCTTATACAAATAACTTCTACGATGATCTATTTGAGCCATACATGATACCCTAACTTGTACTACCACAACGGTTCGAAGTGGACCTGAGATGGTGAGGCCACACTTCTGAATGCTCCAAAATCGGAGTCTCACCAATAGGTGCCCGTGGTGTAATAGTTATCGTCGTAGGAAATGGACACGGTGACACGAGTTCAAATCCTGGACGAGACTAATTGCATTTCACATAGCACTAATACCCTTGGGAAAGGTATGAATCCAATTATTCTCCCTCCAGCTATGGGTAAATAGTAGGACAGACTAGGTTCTTCAGCCTTGGTTAGGCAACTAGTCTAAGAGAAGGAAAACTCTGAATTCAAACCTGTTAAACTCCGCTTAAAAATCGACCTTGTGTCATCCTGGCCGAGCGAAGGGGTTGGTAAATAGTACCAATAGATGTTGTTTGGTGTCATACTGAGATACTCTCTTTTTTTGGATGGGGTCATGCCACCTCTGTCGGGGATACCGTCTAAACTCTACCGACAGGGCGGATGGTATGTGAAGAATGAACAAAAACGATTGAGAAATGTTGCAATAAGGAGTGTGGGGGTCGAGGAGCGATTGGTTTCTCTAAACGTTTTCAGCATTCCATCCTTTGAATATGTCAGCTAACAAAAATAAAAAATATATATAAAAAAAATACAAACAAAAATAAAGTAAATAAAATAAAATAAATAGAATAAGATGAAGAATAAAAAAATATAGATAAAAAAAAAAACCTAAAAGAAAAATAAAACCAGACGTTTGTTCCACAAACAAAAAGCCTAAGCAATTACGGAAAGGGGAATTCACAAAAGCTGAAATCACTCCAATATATGTACTTCGTATATGCGGTTCGTTTCGTTTCCTTTTTTTTTCTTTTCCTTTATTCTTTTTTTTTCTTGCTCTTTCTTTTCCTTTTTCTTTTTCCTTTGATTTTTCATTCTTTCCAGTAATTTTTCCTCTTCTTTTTTTTTTTTAATTTCGTGATTTCTTTCTTTTCGTTTTAACTATGTGCCAAAATATATTATTTCTTGATATTCGAACAATCGGAAATGCTAAAAAAAAAAAAGAAAGGATGTTTTGACCAGTAAATTGTTAAGTTCTTAAGATGCTTTTTCTATGTCGTAAGCTTCTACAAACACAAATAACAATAATGATTTCCTATCACAGTTTATTCATCTCTCTGTCTCTTTCACTCACCTTCACTTTACGGAAAAAGAATATTTTCGATCATATTTTCTATCTCTCTTTTTGGCCGTCTAGACCGGCCCATTGGTCTAGTGGGTAGAGTGTTTGCCAATGGCTCGGTAGATCTAGGTTCAAACCCAGGTCGAGTCATACCGGAGACTCAAAAAATGATACTTGATGCCAACTTGCTTAACACTCAGCATTTTAAGGTACGGATCAAGAGTAAAGTGGATCAATCAAGGGAAGTGAGTAGCGCCACCCCTTATACCTCGGGGTAGTAGCTATTGAAAAGGGAGCCTTCGTGTCACCCTCGACTATGGTCACCAACTTACTTTATATAAGTCAGTCTGATCTATCTATCTATCTATATATATATATATATCTAACTTCATTCATTTCCTTCCTATTTCTCTTGTATGTTTGTTTCTTTCTGTTTCAATTTTCTTGCATTTCCCACTCATTTTCTCTTTATCTCTCTCTCTTTCTCTCTCTCTCTCTCTCTATCTATATATATATATATATATATATATAATTATATATATATATATATAAGAAACGAACGCTGATTCATTGATCAAACGGCCAATTTTTCTTGTCATAAAAAGCCAACTTTTCTTGTTATACAAGTTTTCCAAATTTTTATATATGTTTACACTTTTTAGAGATCCATCAACACTTAACATCACTAATAAAACCTCTCACAGCCCTGATTATGGTTCAGCAGAACCGAAACGCTATAGTGTCGACTGACTTTGTTTCTCTATATATCCCCTCTTTCTATTTGGATTACTTGTTGTCAATTTTTCTTCACAAATTGGATTACTATCCATTATTTTCTTCCATATATATATATATATATATATATATATATATATATATATATATATATATATATATATATTCATCTATCTCTATCTGATTAGACTGATCATTTTAGCGGTACCCATGGGTATCGTCAAAGGAAATGAACACAACGACACGAGTTCAAATCCTCGACAAGGGTGATTGCATTCAACATAGTACTAATATCCTTAGGAAATGCATGAATCCAACTATTCACCCTCCAGCAGATGGTAAACAGTAGGGCAGACTAGGTTATCTATCTTTCTTTAGGCAACCAATATAGGAGAAGGAAAAGTCTTAATTGAAACCTGTTAAACTCCGCTTAACATTTGACCTCGTGTCACATCGAGCCCGTTCGGATGGTAAGTTAATACATACACTTATCCTTCTATATGTCTCCCAGTGGAGTAATGGCTAAAGTTCTGGACTACGTGCGGTTGATAACGGGTTCGTATCTTTCCCAAGAGTATTTATGGGAATCTGAACGTAGTTACGCGACTGGAGTTCAAACTCTGAGGTCTCATTCCAGCTCTTTGGCCATTTGTACCATAGGTAGATACAGCTATTTGGGAAATAGACATATAATATTGATAACGATAGAACATAGGAATCCCGGAATTCGAAAACACGTAACGGCTTCTTGTTCAGGTACGAAACCTTTTTATTAACTTTGTGTAAAAGGTTTCGACGTAAGGAGGAGAGACACAATCTTGCTATGCTGTCTTATTCATTTGGCCCCCATCTTGAGCGGCCCTCATAGGGCGCAAGTTCGCCTCGCGTCTGCGAGCTCCCAAATCGATCCTTCTCGTTTGGTGTCTAGTTTCCAACTCTAACTTTCTTCAGAATCTCACACAAACCTCCGCGGGCTTCCGGTGCGTGACGTCACCCGGACCATGTCACCGCGTTTCGTCTCGGACTATTATGACATCTGAGTGAAACCTCCATCCGCCCGCGCGCGCCCCTGTTAACACCTGCCTCAATGTTGCACCTAACTAACCCATGTGCTGAGCCGAAAGGTTCTCGGCCTTACTAAACTCAAAGGCATGAACCGAAATCCCTCGGCTATTATATAACACCTTATGCCATAAAGACTCCCCTTCTTTCGTCATCTAGTGGAAATAAATAAAGGCATTACTATCGAAACAACCTCATTGTGAGTCGAATATGAAAACTATCGTAAATCACAAGCGAAAATCCATAAGCTCTGGTAAGGAGGTGCCAATGGTGTAATAGTTATCGTCATAGGAAATGGAGACGGCGACACGAGTTCAAATCCTGGAAGAGACAGATTGCAATTCGCATAGCATTAATACCCTTGGGAAAGAAAAAAATCCGCAATAAATAAAAATTAATTCCCTTGGGAAAGGTATGAATCCAATTATTCTCCCTCCGGTTATGGGTAAATAGTAGGGCAGACTAGGTTCTTCAGCCTTGGTGAGGCAACTAGTCTAGGAGAAGGAAAACTCTGAATTCAAACCTGTTAAACTCCGCTTAAAAAATTGATCTTGTGTCATATCCTGTCCGAGCAGAGGGGTTGGGTAAATAGGATAAGCTCTGGTGATTACTGTGTGGTTAAACCTTTTTTAATTCGTAGCTGAAAACTTGCTCTATTAAATAGTTTTATGCTACTTACCGTGTCTATTTTAGTTTCTACGGCGATAAATAAGAGGCATTTCTTTCGGAGCAACCTGACTTGTTCATCGCAGATAAAAACACTGAATAAATGCAGAGGATTACGTGAAAAGTTGTCCCACGAACAGGATCTGACACAAAGTCAATTTTTAAGCAGTGCAGCTGGTTTGAACTTAACGTTTTCCTTCTCCAAGATAAGTTGTCTAAACAAAGCTAAAGAGACCAGTCTGCCCGACAATTCCCCATTAGCTGAAATGGAGGAGAAATTCATGTCTTTCTTTCCAGCATTAGCGGAAAAGGAAATGCGAACATCTTCGTCACTGCTTCTATTTCCATTTTAAAAATAGTAGCTGAAAACTTGCTCTATTCATTACTGTTATTTTGCTCCCCTTGTCTGTTGCAGTTTCTATGGAAATAAATATTATAATTATTTTCTCTGAGTTGATCGTCTAATGAATTTTTAAAGATAAAGTAAAGAAAAAATAGATAAAAAAAAAATACAATTTTAATTTTATACTGTCCAAATTGAGCAGCAAGATGGAACTAATAAAAAATTATTGAAAATTAAAAATTAAAAAAAAAAATTGCATTAATTAAATCTTTAAAACCTCGATCAGCTGGAGGACCCATTAGTAAGAGAGTTTTCTATCTTTTTTTTTTTTTTTCTAACGGAGCTTTTCTATTGCTTCGACAAACCATTTCCTCGTTTTTTGTTTCCTTCCTTGATGCTGTTTATTAATTTATTTATTCATATTTTTTTTTAATTTGTTTTCGTGGAATAGAACACAGAAGAATTCTACAATCCCTCTTCACAACTTTCATTTCCGTCGTGCGTACTATTCGGTATTTTTTCCCCTTCCTTGATTATTAGATCACAGTTCAAAGTCTGACTTCCGGCGACACTTACGGCTATAAATAGCACCACTAAATTAAGGCAATTTTGCTAATTACTTTAATTAGATTAATTAATTGCTAAAATTTGAATCAAGAAAGAACAAAAGACTAAACGAATAATACTAGGCTTATTTTCTCTATTACTAGTATTACTGGTATTACCGGTATTACTTCTTGCAAGGTTTTCACTCTAGCTTTTACCGGTGGTATTTCACGCAAGTCTGAGAGATAGCTAGACTCCTCAGATCTTCAGGATTCTGTACAGTAATCTTATTTGATTTTAACAGTGCTGTAGTCTAGTTGGTCTCATGATTTGCTTTGGTTTGGTTTGGTTTTATGGCATATCAACAATTGTTGGTTATTCAATGCCAAATCCTTATCATACATGTATATAATAAAAATGTATGATTTGTAAACACATTTTGTATATAATATTTTTAAACAAGTCTGAGCTAATTTTTTGCATGTTTAAATGGTTTCACTTATTTCTATCTAATAAGAACAATTTCATTTGCAATTAATTATTTGCTTGCACACAGTCTAATGTTTTACAAGTATTGCTATTTAACACTAACAATTCAATTAAACATCAGTCATTTGTTTACACGAAGTTAAATGATCAAACAGTTCTATTTCAAACAATTTAATTTAGCATTAGTACTGAGTTTTTTGTTTCCACACAGTTAAATATAAAAGCAGTTATATTTCAAAACAATTCAGTTTAGCGTAAGTATACAGTTTAAATGTCAAACAGTTCTATTTGACCCATACATAGGACCCTATCAGATGCTACCACTCCGAGCCAGAGTACACCTAAGAGCGATGGTAATAAAGGGTATCCCGCATTCCCCAAAGCTTTAACATTAATGAAGCCTCACCATCACATTGCTTAGTGTCATACCCAGGACACTCGTTGGTGAGTGTCTTAACCCTCGGTGTATACTGTTGCTACAGCAGACTTTGCCAGGTCAGTCTAGATTCTTCCTCAGTCACTCTTGCAGATTATTGGGGACTGTTACAATGGCTAGGAAAATGTCTGGTGTTAAAGATGTCTTCATATTCCAGAGTTTATTTTCAGTTCTTTGCTAAAGTTTGGCTCTTGCTTGCAGTTTCTTCTTCTTCTTCTTCTGATTATGATTATTATTATCATCATTATTATCTACTCCTCAGCGTTAGCTGATGGTTTCTTACTGGAGTTTGAGAGACAACGAGTCTCCTCAAGTCTCCAGGATTCTTCTCAGTATTTTAGCCGATCTCAATAATGCAGTCATTTCGATGGACTCCACTCGTTCTCTTATTTCAAAGTCTTCCAGTCCTTGAACTAATCCTTTGGTGACTACACGAAAGCATCAATTACAATTGGTATAAAACGTCATTTTCATGTTCCATAGCTTTTTCAATTCCCTAGCAAAGTTGAGGTACTTATCCCTTTTTTCACATTCTTTCAATTTTACTCTGTGGTCCACCGGGACAGCAAAGTCCACAATTCTACAATTTCTCTTTCTTTTTTTGTTGTTGATTACTATTAGATCTGGGCGTCTGGCCGCGATTTAATGATCCGTTTGTATATCGAAATCCCAGAGGAGTTTGTGCTTCTCATTCTCTGGGACAGATTCTGGGTTGTGCATATACTATTTGTTCGTATGGTCAAACTTCAACTTCTTGCACAATTCCCAGTAGATCCTCTTGTCCACATTGTCATGACTAGTCTTATACTCTTTTGGGGCTAATTTGTTGCTGCCGATTATGTGATTGATCGTTTTGTCTCTTTCACCATCTAACCTACAGCGGCTGTTTTGCTGCGTCTTGTCTTTTCCTGCTTTGACATCATCCATATGGGTTTGTTTTGTACTGCTATCCGAATTATATTTATCCCTATTATTTCTATCGAGTTTTTCTCACCAGCTCTAGCTGATGGTCTTTCACCAGAGTCCAAGTGATTGCAGGTTTCCTCAAGACTACAGGACTCTTCTCAGTATTCTGGCCAATCTTAATAACGTTATAATTTGGATGGTCTCAACTTGTCTTCTGATTTCCTTGTCTTCCAGTTCTTTACCAATCCTTTAGAGATTGTTCCATCCGCACCCATTACAATTAATATCACCGTCCACTTCATGTTTGAAAGTTATTTTTGTTAGTTACCTGGTAAGATCTAGGTCTCTGTCTTTCTTTTCGATTTCTTTTTAATTTTACTCTGTGGTCTGCTAGGACGACCAAGTCTACTATTTGCCAGGTTCTCTTTTTTTATTTTTTTATTATCACTAGGTCTGATCGTCTGGCTGAGATTATGTGATCTTTTCGTCCGGTACTCTTTTCTTTTTTTTTTGATTACCACTAGGTCTGGTCGTCTGGCCGAGATTAGGTGATCCTTTCATCGGGTTCTCTTTTTTTGTATATATATATATATATATATATATGTACATGTAATCCGTATATATGCTTGTTTGTATTTGCACACACACACACACACACACACACACACATATATATATGAAAATGTTCAATTGCTTATGAACAACTACTTTCTTAAATCAGATCAGTGCTCAAATACTGACCTGTGGAGCACGATAAAAAAACAATAAACAATCTTTTAAACTTTCTCATTTCATTCCCAGGAGAATAAGTTTCATGTATTTGTAATTAAAAAAATTGGCTGAAAGATCATTATTTTCAAAACTTTCATGAGACTAAAATGGGAAGATTAGAAAATAATTTATCTATTGCAGGTCATAGAAAGATATATATATATATATATATATATATATAGAGAGAGAGAGTTTTTTAAAATGTAATCCAAAAAGAAGAATTTAATGTAAAAGAAAGTCGATGTTATAACCTTTTGGTCATAATGAATCTTCGTCAGAACATAGGAAGGATGATATCGAATGTCATAAGACCACCAATGAATGTTTAATGAAAAAAAAAAACACGACAGGGAATTATATATACAGCGAAAAGGGTAACCGTTTTATCAATAAATCAGCATTCGTATTTTAAAAATATGTCAGGTGACTGTTTAAGACAATGATGTAGAACAAATAGAACCATCAAGAAAAATAATAAATATAAAGCATATATATGAATTATATGTACAAATCAATGCATATATAACCCACAAACACATACGGGGGTTTATCGTCGTAGGAAACAGACACGGCGACACGAGTTCAAATCCTGGACGTGACAGCTTGCATTTCACATAGCTCTAATAGCCCTGGGAAAGGTATAAATCCAATTATTCTCCCTCCAGCTATGGGAAAATTCTGGGACAGACTGGGTTCTTCAGCCTTGGTGAGGCAACTAGTCTAGGAGAAGGAAAACTTTGAATTTAAACCTCCGCTTAAAAATTGACCTGCCGAAGCGGAGGGGTTGGTAAATAAGAATATATCCCCCACACACATACAATTTTCTCTATATTTTCGGATTCATTTCCATTATTTTTATCTATTATTGGTCTGATAAGTAGAGTGTTCGCCAGTGGTCCAGGAGACCAGGGTTCAATCCCAGGTCGAGTCATACCGATACTCAAAAAGATGGTACTTGATACCGCCTTGCATAATACTCAGGATTAGAAGGTAAGGATTAAGGGTAAAGTGAAGCAATCCAGTGGATAGAGTAGTATCCTCCCCGACATCTCGTGTGGTAGGTATTGAAAAGAGAGCTTCGGGTCACCAAAGGTAACCAACTTCACTTATATATATGTGTGTGTGTGTGTGTGTGTGTGTGTGTGTGTGATGTAGGATTGCATTGACATAGTGTCAGAGTTGCTAGGTGACTGTCAGTTTCTCGCTTTTGCGAACATCGGACCGTAATGTTAACAGAGTCCCTCACTGACACACACACACACACACACACACACACACACACACACACACACACACACACACATATATATAGTATATATATATATATATATAATTGTATTGATTATTCAAATATGACTTCTTTTTTTTCTGTTTCTGAGGATTTCTGGTCTGTCACCGTCACAAAATATTTCTCGTTGTCACATCCACCAGCATTTAAACGAGGGTGGTGCATAGCCACCTCCACATACCTGAATCTCTCTAGCCCATTCGACAGAAAAGGGTTCTTGAAGCAAATTCGTGGCAACCGATACTGAAAATATGCTTTTCAAAATTCACTCATCGTGAGCAAAGCGAATATTGAGAAACTTATGTTGTTGTTAAGATATCCACGCCCATTCAAAGTAAATAGAAATCTGTTTTTAGGTGCATGATCGCACACACACACACACACACACACAAAGGGAGAGAGAGAGAGAGAGAGAGAGAGAGAGAGAGAGAGAGAGAGAGAGAGATACTAAGACTCACATACACAATAATTATCGAAAATGTAATCCAAATTTTTCCCAGATTTATGTTGGATTGGTGTGTTTAATGGAAAGTTTTGTAATAAGCGTATTGAAAATGAAGAACTATATATATCAGTGCAACAAATATATGACGCGGACAGAGTGTGATAGATAGATAGATAGATAGATAGATAGATAATGAAGATACTGACCTAGCTTGCTATCTTGCAAGATAGAGAGATGGATAGATAGATATGGACAGCCAGAGATAGATAGATAGATAGATAGATAGATATGAACAAAACAAGATAAGAACTAACTTATGGAATAATTTTTTTAATGTTTCTGCAATGGACTTAGTGACATAGGTAGGTACATATAATTATCAACAAAAAGCACCCCACCCATATATATATATATATGTGTGTGTGTGTGTGTGTGGTAGTAAGAAATTTAAAATGTAGCAAACGGAGACGTAATAAGAACTAACATATTAAAAATCTCAATTCCTCTTTCTATAACTTTCCACGATGGGAATTCCAGGTTTATTATATATATATATATATATATATATATATATATATATATATATATATATATATATATATATATATATAAGTTGATGCCATGATAGAGTTATTGAAAAAAGATTATATGAAAATAAAAAAATCTTTTATCACATTCTTCGTTACACACACACACATACACACACACACACACATACACACACATACACTCACACACGCACGCACACACACACTCACCGGTTTGTTCTGATGGCCCTCTCATAAAAAAGGTGAGACATGAAGATCTGTTGACTCTCTCTATGCTTTTGAAATTTAAAATCTCTCACTTTATATATATATATATATATATATATATATATATATATATATATATATATATATATATTTACACACTATGTAAACGCATATTTATCAATATCTATCTATCTATCTGTATATATGTATATGTATATATCAATAACTGTCTACATATATATAAATATATATATATATATATATATTTATATATATATATATATACATATATCTGTCAACATATCTGTATCTATCTCTATATATATTATTATTTGTCTATGTACATACCTTTGTCTATCTCTCTCTTTCTATCTCTCTCTTTATATATATATAAATCTACATATCAAAATCCATACATACATACACACACACACACATATATATATATATATATATATATATATATATATATATATATATATATATATATATATATATATATATATATTTCAACACATATACATCAATAAATACATATATACATACATCTGTACATATCTATAAGTATATATGTATATATTAAAACGTATCCACACACACACACACACACACACATATATATATATTAAAACTTATCTACTTATATCTCTCTTTCTCTCTTTTTCACTCTCTCTCTCTATACATATATATATGTATATATCAATATCTGTCTATCCTTTCATCTATTTTTCTTCACACACAAACACACACACACACTCACAACACACACACACACACACACACACACACATATATATATATATATAATATATATATATATATATAATTATAAGTTAGTAGTAAACTTTATTTTTAAAAGAGTCTGAAGTGCTTCTTCGTTCGCATTTCAGTTAAATTGTTTCAAGTATTGATATGTAATACCAATAGTTCAGTGTAACATCACTTATTTGTCTTCACACAGGTAAATGGTTTGAACTATAGGAAATGATTAAATCGTTCCTTTTGACCCATACATAGGAATCTAACAGGTGCTACCATTCTATGTCAGAGTGAACTGTGATATTCCTTAATACTCAAAGTTTCAGTACAGGAGACTTACCATCAACTGGTTTAGTATCATATCTTGTGTGGGGCAGGGGTTTTACCCGTGTACGGCGATCCAGTCAGTGTATGGTACAGTCACATCCAGAGAGTGCTTTCAAAAGGGAAAGAAGTCATGCAAATTTGTAGGTCAGAAAAATTCAGGATACAATCATGTCAATTCTGTCTTAATTTGAGTTGGGAAAAATTCATTAACATTCTGAACACAGAATTAGAATTACCGTAAATTAAGGAATATAAGTTGACCATTTAAGTCTAAAAAATCTCTACTAGAAAATTAGTCGACTTAGATGGTAGCGCAATAATCCAAATCTTTCCCACCGATTCGTCAGTCAGTGGCCAAGGTTTTTGTCGACTCCTAGTTTTGCATATAGCCAAGTTGGCTGGGGATGCGGTATACACCGACAACATCTCTGCTGAGGGGTAAGAAACTTCCCCAACGATTGTCCTGTATAAGAAACAAAACCATCTGATGATGAGGCTTTAGTAATGCTGGAGCTTTGGGGAATGTGGAGTATCATTTCATTGCTATTGCTCTCAGATCTGGCCCAGAATGGTCGCATCTGATAGGGTCCTATCTATGGGTTAAATAAAACTATTTGACATTTAAACTGAGTGTAAACAAATGATCTATCTATCTATCTATCTATCTATCTATCTATCTATCTATCTATCTCAGAGTGCTCATATCTATCTATCTATCTATCTATCTATTTACGGCTAAGAATATCTAGCTGCGTTTTTCTTTCTTTCTTTCTTTCTTTCTTTCTTTCTTTTTTCTAATTTCGTGTGCTTCAATCTATCTTAAACTGTTCATCTTGTTTGACTTTTTTTTTGATAATTTTTTCGCCTTTTCTTTTTCTGTCTGTCTTCTGTTTGTCTCTCTCTATGGGGAAGGGTTTTCCAGTGGTGTTGTGGTCAACATGCATGACTACAAAATTGTAGCTGACGAGATCGAACTCCATTCGCCCTTATTCACCCCCAGCCATTTATTTAATAATATTACTACCAATGTTTTTCCATAATATTGATTTGGCATTACATAAGCTGCAAAAGTTGCTATTCCATTAAACAAACTTAATCTATTTCTCTAGCTAGCTAGCTATTTCCCAAGCTTTCTTTCTTTCTTTCTTTCTCCGTATCATTATTGATATAAAGTACGATAAAAAGGTAATATTAATCGACTTTAGTCGAGGGTGGACCGAAGGTTCCCTTTTCAATAGCTACTACTCCAAGATGTATGGGGAGGGTGCTTCTCCCTTCCTTAGATGGCTCCATTTTATCCTTGATCCTTACCTTATAATTCTGAGGGTTCAGTATCGAGTACCATTTTTTGAGTCTTTGGTATGAACCTCGGTCTCCCGAACCATTAGGCGAACACTCTACTCATTAGGCTAATTCTCCGGTACTACAGTTATATAAAAGTAATTAAATTTGCCGACCATAGTCGAGGGTGACCCAAAGGCTCCCTTTTCAATAGCTACTACGCCGAGGTATATGGGAGGGCGCTACTCATTCCCAGGATTGCTCCACTTTACCCTTGATCCATATCTTATAATGCTGAGTGTTAAGCAATGAGGCATCAAGTACGATTTTTTGAGTCTTTGGTATGACTCGACCTGGGATTGAACCCGGTCTTATAAGGTAATAAGCGAGGTTTCATAAATTAATTATGATTGTTACCCAGTGAATTTAGCTACTTTATTTTCCTGTCCTTTTAAGATGGGAAATAAAAGCTTAATCCTCTTCTTGAGCAGTCAAATACTTAAGCATAGGAGTCTCCAACTTTTTTTTCTCCCGAGGGCCAAAAAGATGAACTCTGTGAACGTAGGAAAATTGATGTCATATCAGTTTTAAATGAAGAGGTTGATCGAAGGAGCACATTAGACAAGTGATGATTTTGACAGGTGCGAAAGCAGCGTACTGTTAGCTTGTTTTATTTTGGAGAAAAACTGTTGACAGCAATATATAGGGTCAGAGATGCTCAGTACTCGTTGGGTTTGGGTGATAAGGTAAAGGAATCGTCCAGATGATTATTATATAAATCGAGGATGGGGAAAGGAAGAAATTTAACTTGGAATTTTCTCCACATAGCAGATTAATTTCATTCACGTGTAGTTTAATGGTACTTCGTCAAATGTTGAAAAGAAACATTTTAAAAGCATTGTACAAACGGGTCTTCAGGGCCGCATATTTGGGACCTCTTTCTCTAAGGCAATAGAGGTTTTATTCATGCTCTTTTTACTTAGACTTCAGGTGATTCACTTGGAGGGCCAGTGTACTACAGAGCAGACTGATTTATCTATTTCATCGGCATGTTAACTCGTTTTGACCTCAACAGATTCTACCAGTCCGGGCTAGAGTGGAAATGGGAGTGATGGCAATGAAGGGGTACTCAGCATTCCATGAAGATTCAGCATTACTGAAGCCTCACCATCTGATTATTTAGTGTCATATCCAGAACACTTGTTGGTAGGGGGTCTTAGCCCTCTGCCGAATTGCAGTTGGTGTATTTTTCAGTCCAAGCTGGCTGACGGAATTAAGATATAGGAAGTGATTATTTCCACAAAGAAACAGTTCTCAATCGTTGGATGTCATTATTTGATTTTTTTCAAACTCAGAAAACTGCTTATGGTCAGAAATTTGGATATCAGATTAAGAAAAAGGAAATTCCTAGACCCCCTCTCTGTGTGTGTGTGTGTGGTATTTCTAAGCTTTGACAACAATAACCGTGGAAAATAATCACTTCCTATGTATTGCTAAGCCAAGAGCAATATAATATGGAGAGTGATCAATATCTAGGATAGAGCTATTATATAATAATAATAATTAATAAATACATATGAGATATATACATATTTAATCCATGGAAAATAGTCCACAACCCTGGGTTTTCTTAATTGCCTGATGATTATTGTTTTGCAAAAGACTTCATAAAACCCAGGGTTGCAGACTATTTTCCATAGATTAAATCTAATATATATTTATTCATTATTATATATATATATATATATATATATATATATATATATATATATAAAGTATTATTTTCTATATAGTTGTGTGTGTATTTAATTGTTATATATGCATGTATATTCATATATATCTATAAATATTTATAGCTTTATGCACACATATATATACATATATACGTATATTTATATAAATATAAATAGCCCTTCCATGTATGTATATATAAACTTGCAGCTTCATGAAAATTTGCGGTTACCATAAAAGAAAATTGTTTGCTTTTTTTCACTATTTTTTTTTTGTTCCTTGATTTATTTTCATCAATTATTCTTTTTTAAATCGTATACATACAAAAAATTGTTTGTTTGGTTGGTTGGTTGGTTTTAATGACACATCAACCATTGTGGGTTATTTAATACCAAATCCTCTTTATACACACACACACACACACACACACACACACACACACACACACACATATATATATATATATGTGTGTGTGTAAAAAAATTTAAGAGTGACTTTTTTCCAAGCGAACAGTTAGAGCTGATTTGTTTGCACACAGTTAAATGTTTTCAAGTAATAAATGATAATCGTTAATAAATGATTGAACAGTTCTTTTTGACCAATGGAAAGCACCCCCACAAGTACTATCACTCCTGGTCAGAGTGAACCTTTGAGTAATGGGAACGAAGGATCATTTCAAATTCCTCAGAGCACCAGAATTGGAGCCGCACCATCAGATTCCGTTTAGTATTATATCCACGACACTCGTCGATGCAGGGATAGGGTATTACCTCCTTAAAGAGGAGTTGTCAGCGTATTCTGCAGCCCCAGACGACAGGGCAGAAAAAGAAAGAGATTTTAGGGTAGAGAGTATTCTTAAAAGAGATTCAAAGCGATATTATATAAGAAAATTAGAAGTATTAACAAAAAAAAACAAACTCCCCAGATAATGTGGGCAGGGCCTTAAAACGCTACAAAGAGACGGTGAGAGCCATTAATTTGTGACGTTAAACTTTGTTGACACGTACAGACACACCCAAATAACTTAAACGTTGGAAAGAACAATATCGAAATGGGGTAAGCGATGAAATCGGCGGAAGCCAAAAAAAAAAAAAAAAAAAAAAAGGCGGAATTAACCCCCTAAGAAAACAAAAACTAAGGACTAGATATTCATTCGGACATTCAAAACTTATTGTCCACTCTATATTTCGATCGATACGTTTTCCAGCCTTCTTCAGGTGTAGCGCTAATAAAAAAAAAATTAAAATAAAAAAGGAAATAAAAAGGAAAGCCACAAATATTGATGATATGAACATTATCATATGGAATTATATCATATTATATCATTTTACGAGCATATTAGTGATGTACTCCTGTGGACCCCTACACATGGACGAGCAAAGTTAGGACGGCTATCTCGAACCTACATGCAGCAGCTCTGTGCCGAAACGGGATGTAGTCCTGAAAACCTACCGGAAGCAATGGACGATCGGGAGGGGTGACAAGAGAGGGTCAGGGTTATCCGTGCTGATAGCGTGACATGATGATCATGATTATGATGTCATTTTATCTTATCTTATATCACGCCCGGTCAGCTGGGGTGGTAGAAAATTTCGACTGCTCCTCTAAAAAGGGTCAAGAACCTGTCCAACGCGATCATCGTTTGGTGGAACCTGAAATGCTGGGCTCGATGGGCTCTCGGAGGGGCCTCATCCAATCAATCGGCTGGTCACCGCAAACGCTAGCTACCTATAATATTGCCCAGCACGAATCCAACTAATTGCTCTTGTAAGAGACAACCACTAAACCTGTTTAATTTCAATAGAAGGCGGTGGCTGAGGATCTACTGCGTTGATACCGCAAAACCTAAAGCTATTTAATCTGTGTGTATACAAATGACTAATATTAATGTGGCGTTGAGGAGGTGCCCGTGGTGTAATGAAATGAACACGGCGACACGAGTTCGAATCCTGGACGAGACTGATTGCATTTCACATAGCACTAATACCTTTGGGAAAGGTATGAATCCAATTTTCCTCCCTCCAGCTATGGTTAAATAGTAGGGCAGACTGTTTTATTCAGCTTCGGTGAGACAACTAGTCAAGGAGAAGGAAAACTCTGAATTCAGACCTGTTAAACTCTGCTTAAAAACTGACCTTGTGTCATATCCATCCCGAGCGGAGGGGTTGGGTAAATATAAATATTAATTTGGATTATTTGTGTTAAAAAGGAATGTTTCATGCAATTAAACTGTGTGCAATCAAATGACTTTTAACTGGTTTAAAGATATTGTTCTCTCCAAACTATTAGCTTACACATACATGTGTGTGTGTGTGTGTGTGTGTGTGTGTGTGCGTGTGATTGCTTGTTTGTTTATGTGCGAAAAGCATTCCAAAATGGATGGGCAAAAATGTTGTCTCAGTAGAAAATCATGTTTCGTAGCTGAAAACTTGCTCTATCCAACTTTGCTATTGTGGTCCTTATATCTTTTGCAGTTAATGTGAAAATAGTCAAGGAGCTATACATATTTAGTGTCTTCCACGTGTGTATATATGTGTGTGTGTTATTATACTTATGTAGACATACACACACATATAAATATATGTATTTTATATTATATATTCCTTGAATACACGGGCTTAAACCAGTGCCAAGAGGTGTCGTCAGTGATATCTTAATCTTCTGGGTCATTGGGGAGTTTCGGGTCTTTCAACATCATACTTCCCTCACCAGAACGACCCCCTCAGAGATGATCAATTTCTGAGTCACCTACCGTATACAACGCTAGACAAAATTATGGCTTGGACGGCTCGAAATAAATAATCCCTTAGACCGGGTCGAAGATTTGATTGGCTGTTGAAACCAGCCAATCGTACGCTCGACCTATTCTATATAAAGGTGAGTTTGCAACTTTTCACTTTTTTAACAAAAAAGGATTTTGAGGATTATGATGTTTGGCGTGGAAGGTACGTTAATTTTTTTCCATTTAGCATTGTTTTAATTGCCATTTATCTCTCTCATTCATATTCCCCCCTCATTTTTATTTTCCATATATTTCTCCTTTTCCCCCCTCTTCCTTTTTTCCGTACATATCAACATGGTTATGTTGTGTAAAAAAAAAAAAGGAAAAAGGAAATTTAAAATAGCATATGCACGACGTAATAAAAAAAAAACTATGTACATTAAAAGATTGTGGTCCTTGTATCTGTTGCAGTTAATGTAAAAATATTCAAGGAGCAATATATATTTAGTGTCTTCCACGTATGTGTATATATATATGTGTGTGTGTGTGTGTGTGTGTGTGTGTTATTATACTTATGTATACATATGCACACATATAAATATATGTATTTTATATTATATATACTTATATATATGTATATATACATATATTATGGATTCATATTATATATATATATATATATATATATATATATATATAATATTTACATTTGTGTGTTTATATATATATTTGTATCCACGAATATATCAGTAAGGGAAATTGGCCTCACCTACAAAATAATGACAAATTCCGTTGTCATGGTAATACGAAGCTGGTACTTGATTAGCCTTTTGCAGGTCAGTGACAGTATAAACTCACTCCAACACAAACACACATATTCAGGCACGCACAGGCAAACAGACAATTACACATACAAGATATTAGCAACCTTTTTTTTTTCTCATAAGACGTAATAGGATTTTCCGTTTTTATGGAAACAAGATTTTTTTCAGTTTACAATTCTATAAATACAGCCCCGAAATCGCAGCTAAATAATTACACAACAATAAGGACGCCTTCTACACACACACACACACACACACACACACATATATATATATATACACACATATATATATATATATATATATACACAGACATATATATATATATAAATTAGTTTATATATGTGTAAGCTGAATTTGTGGTTTAAGTTTTTGAGATTAGAGATTCAGTTGAAGATAGAGAATCTTGGTTAGCATGGCAAACGGTAAACGAAGTAAGCAGAAGGAAAAGCACTGCGAAAGATAAACTAAAAGCTACCAGCCAAGAACGAATATACCTATGGAAACAACATTTCGAGATTTTACTCGGAATCCCTCCGAAAGTTACGGATGAACCAATCACGAGAATTATTAGTTAACAATTAGACATCAAACTAGGACAGTTTACGCAAGAAGAACCCGACTCAGTTCTAAGAAAAATTAAAAATTGAAAAGCAGCCAGACTTGATGAAATACCTCCAGAAATATGAAAGATCAGACAATTCGACAACATACTGCTCCGACAATGTAATGCATATAATCAAAACACAATAGACAGACGGACAAAGGGTTGCAGCCTCCCCTTCCCTAAGAAGGGTGACCTCGCATTATACAGAGGTATAACACTTACATCCATAGCGGCCAAGATATACAATGCTCTACTATGCAACCGCATAGAACCCAAAATTGGGAACATCCTTTGGAAGAAGTAAAATGGCTTTCGGAGAAATAGATCTACGACGTCACAAAAATTGACTATCCGTCGAATTCTGGAAGGTGTACGGGCAAAAAACCTAGAAGCAACAACATTATTTGTCGACTTCTCCAAGGCCTTTGACTCCATCCACAGAGGAAAGATGGAGCCAATACTACTCACCTAAGGCCTACCCAAAGAAAAAGAATTCGACTCAGTTCTAAGAAAAATTAAAGGCAAAAGCAGTGCTTGATGAAATACTCCCCGAAGTATGGAAGACAAGGGAATTCGACGACATACTGCTCCGACACGGTAATGCCATAAATAATAAATACACAATAGACAGATGGACCAAGGAATGTATCTTCCCATTCCCTAAGAAGGGCAACTTCGGATTAGCCAGGAACTACCGAGGTATAAACCTTACATCCATAGCGGCCAAGATATACAATGCTCTACGATGAAATAGCATGGAACTCAAAATTGAGAAGATTCTTAGGAAGAACCAAATTGGATTTCGGAGAGACCGATCCACAACGTCACATATTTTGAGTGTGGACGTGCAAAAATCTTGGAAGCAACAATAATTTTTGTCGACTTCGCTAGGCCGTTGACTCCATACACAGAGGGAAGATGAAGTAAATACAACTCGCCTACGGCCTACTCCCATAGCCATAATGATGCTATATGGAAACACGAAAGTAAAAGTCCCTTCCTCGAATGGAAACACAGACTACTTCGACATTGTAACAGGTGTGCTGCAAGGAGACACATTACCCCATACTCCTTCATCATCTGTCTAGACTACGTGCTTAGAAATTCTATTGATAAAATGAAAAACAATTGTTTCAAGCTGACAAAGGAAAGAAGTAGAAGATACCCCGCACTAACAATTAAAAACGCGGACTACGCCAATGACATAGCGCTTCTGGCGAAATACACCCGCCCAAGCCGAAACCTGGCAACATAGTCTGAAACGAGCAGCTGCTGGCGTAGGTCTCCATGTCAACGCAGACAAGACCGAATACGTGCTTTAATTAAAGAGGTAACATCTCCATATTAAACAGCAGTTCTCTGAAACTAGTAGACAAATTCACCTACCTAAGAAGCAGTGTCTCATCAACTGAGACCGACATCAGCACGCGATTAGCAAAGGCATGGGCAACTTTCGATTGGCTATCGGTCATATGGAAGTCAGACCTGACCGATAAAATGGAACGCAGTTTTATCCAAGCAGCGGTCGTATTGATACTGCTGTATGGATGCACTGCATGGACGCTAACTAAACATATAGAGAAAAAGCTTGGCAGCAACTACACAAAAATGCTGCTAGCAATATTAAACAAGTCCTGGAGGCAGCATCCTATAAAGCAGCAGCTGTACGGCCACTTACCACCCATCACGAAAACTATCCAAGTTAGACGAACCAGAAATGCGGGACACTGCTGGAGAAGTAGGGACAAACTCATAATTAACATACTCCTGGGGACCCATTCTCATGGACGAGCAAAGACAGAACGACCAGCTAGAACGTACATAGAACAGCTCTATGCCTATACAGGATGTATCCTTGAAGGCCAACCGGGAGCGATAGATGATAGAGAAGGGTATCGGGAGAGGGTCAGGGAGATTCGCGCTGGTGGCGTGACATGATGATGATTATTATTATGTTGATATATATGTGTGTCCGGTAGTGAAACTACCGGACATTAGCCTAGCGGTTAGAGTGTTCGCCAGTGGCCCGGGAGACCTGGGTTCAATCCCAGGTCGAGTCATACCAAAGACTAAAAAAATGGTACTTGATGCCTCCTTGCTTAGCACTCAGCATTATAAGGTATGGATCAAGGGTAAAGTGGAGCAATCCAGGGAAAGGAGTAGCGCCCTCCCCTACACCTTGGTGTAGTAAGCTATCGAAAAGGGGGCCTTCGGGTCACCCTCGACTATGGTCGCCAACTTACTTATATATGTGTGGGGGACGCTCTTTTGTGTAATTATATATATATAAATATAAATATAAAACGCTGTCTGAGTATATATATATATATGGTGGGTATCCTTAACGCTGTCTTAGTATATATATATATATATATGTGTGTGTGTGTGTGTGTGTGTGTGTGTGTGTATAATGAAATTATTGCTCTGTAATGTCTGTTACACTGAGCTCTTTACCAGGAAAATTTAAATGTTCACTCTTGAATAGTTTTCTTGTCCTGATGGAATTACTCCCAACTCCGGTATAACTGGACCAAATCATACTTATATATATATATATATATATATATATATATATATATATATATTGTCATCCACAGACAGACGGTTTCGTTGTATCACAACACTTTATTATGGTTAGCCATGTAGGACACTTCAAGCTGGGATCGAAACCCGCCCAATTTTACGTTAAACTTATCATGCCGCTCAGTCATCAGCCGACATTTGTCAGCTCGGGAATTATAAGACATTATATTGTAGCTTTCGTTTGTTTACACTTTACCTTACCGGATACAAGAGTGCTCAATTCATTCGAAGAGCACTACATTACGCAAGTGGTAGCTATTAATTCATTCGTCAGAGTGCTCAACCCCCAGAGGTGGTCAAAGCAATTAGAAGACCCAAAATTTTATTCATGATGGGACTAAAAACATTAAAAGTAATAAGAAGGTGAGAAGCTAATTAACTGGTTTCGCCCCTCACTCAAAAGGGCTAAATGAAGGGAAATATGTAAAATAATAAATAACAAAACAAAAAAATGGAAATAGTTGGGATGGAAAAATTGTATTGGAGACTTAATTGAAATAATATTCATTTCTAGCTGACGTTCCCTCTGTTTACAGAGAGACAGCCAGCCGGACAAAATATGAATTGTCTCATAGCTTCTAATGAAAGATGTGACTTGCTCAGGATAGAAAACAAGTCCACACTAAAATTCACACAACAGTCACAATTATGTATAAGGTGCTTTGCAATTGAAGACCCCTATATATTCCTAAGAATATATATATATATATATATATAATTATTATTTAATTGACTTTCATTGATGCATCATTACACTATTCTTTGTTGAAACTTGATCTCATGTTTCAATTTCTGCTATATATATATATATATATATATATATGGGTCACTTTGTAAATACATTTTTCAGGCATTTTATTCCATTCCTCCTCAATAACAGTCTAAAACGAATCAATATGTGGATGAAAAGTTGCATTTGATTTGTTTTCAAAAACGACCCATATAACATAATTAAGGGGATTATTGGAGACCATAAAGATATTTTTTCTTTGGTTTCATCATTGATTCTTTGTCGTTTCTTTTCTTGCTCACTCATAATGGGCTGAATTTAACAAAAATGTGTTTGAATAATCATGAAAATTTAGATTTTTCCTTTTTTCAAAAATTCGACAAATCAGACAAAAATCGTTTTAAAATTATTACATATTTTGTTTCAGCACCATATATATATATATATATATATAGTTGGCTTTAGTAGGGTGTATTCCAATTCCTGCTGTAGCTGTTCATTTGAACCTGAAATCATAAAAACTGGTCTGACATCTCATAAGATGTATAGCAATAACATACTGATTTTTTAAGTGTCTACGCCAATTTTAAATGCCTGTACAAAAAAGTCTGGAAACCTATTGAATGCACCATGTAAATAAATTTTTTGCAAAAAATATTGAATGAAGAGATTAAAAATCAATACCTCATAAAATGAATGACAGTCTAAATTTAATAATTTCAAATACTAAATTAGAATAATCTAGAGAAAGGTCCTTTTTCACTGATGGTTTTGGCTTTAAATGACCCACTAAGGTTGATTGGCCATTTAAAGAAGAAACCATATCAAACCAATCATTTTTTCTACTTCACTTTCTTCTCTTCTATTGTTTTTTTCCACTTTCTCTTCTTTCTTTCTCTCTCTCTGCCGTAGGTGGGACTTAGAATAAGCTCACTGTATCCCCTGCAGCGGATTAAGACCCTCTCCCAATAGGATTGTCCTGAGTATGACTACTGTATGCCCGCGAGGGGAAATTTAGACAAGCTACTATGTGTCTCAGGTTCAATAGAGAAAAATAGATTTCCTATTAACAATATTATACATGTTGGTTGGTTGGTTTTGGGTAAATCAACCTTTTTTTGTCCTTTAATGCTAAATCCTGTTTATACATATGTTTTGAATATATATGATTTTTAAAACAATTTTTCCACGAGCCATAGTTCATTTTATTGTTAATAGTTTAATGATTTCACAAACGCCTTTATTTGCAAACAGTAAAATGCTTTCACGTATTGCTCTCAACTGGTAATGATTTTATTACTACAAGTTAAATGGTTTTAGGTATTACTATCAAACACTTATAGTTTTATTTCCAGATTGTTTCAAGTATTGGTATCTAAAACTGATATTTTTATTTGCAGACAAACAAATGGTTTAAGATATTTCCCTTAAACACTAATTACCATATTTCCACACAGTTAAAAGGCTTGAAGTATTACTATCTAACGCTAACATTTCAATTTAACGCTGTTGATTAATTTCCAGGACAGTAAACGATTAAACAGTTCTATTTGACCCATACGTAGGACTCAAACAGATACCGACAGTCGGAATTGGTGGATGATGAAAGGTCTGAAAGCCCACGGGACAATTTTGGTAAATTCATCTACCAATTCCAACCTGAAACCAAGACACTTATCAGGAAACTCGAAAGGATCTTAATAAAATTATATAGACAAAATGTCTCTTTATTATTTAATCAAACATGCTTAAATGAAAGACTACTGCCAAACCACACACACAAACACACACACACACACACACACACACACATATATATATACATATATATATATATATATATATCAGTATTGTTATTCTGTAACAATTATGTTGATAAACTATATACAATTTAGTTACCGTCATTACGTTATCAGATTACTGACACAAAAGTATTCGTCTATATTCGTATCAGTGTATATATACAGGCAGAATTTTCTTTTTTTAAACATGCTTCATTATATAGGATAGTAGTTGATCTTTTCAAGTTTTAGTATGCATCTTTTGACATCTGAACGGAAGATATTGAAAATGGTGCTATATTTTTCATAAGTCCTTTCTGCAACAAGCTGGAGCTCTCTTTGGGGGAACGAACAATAAAATGACAAATCCAATGACGATGAATATGCATTTGCAGAAGGCCGAGGAAGCAATTTGATCAGACACACAAAGACACACGAATATAATTATGGATATATATAAAGTATAGTTGGAGAACATAATCTAGGGTGACATGAAGGCTCCCTTTTCGATAGCTACTACACCAAGATTTAGCGAAGGGTTCCACTCCTTTCTCTTACCGTATAATGCTGAGTGTTAAGCAAGGAGGCATCAAGTATCATTTTTTTTAGTCTTTGGTATGACTCGACATGGGATTGAACCCAGGTCTCCGAGGCTATTGGCGAACACTCTAACCATCATGCCAATGTCCGGTAATGTATGCATAAATATATACATATGCACCTACGTATATACAGAAACATACACACACACACACACACACACACACACACACACACACACACACACACACACACACATATATATATATACAAAATAGATTTATATATTTAATGCCATGGAATTTAGTCTGCGACCCCTGGGTTTCATGGAGTTTTTACACAACAACAATCATCAGGCAGTTAACAAAATGAAATGAATCGAAAATCGAAAAAATGCAGTAAAAAATCGTTGGGATTTTGTTGGAAACTTTACGTATGATTGTAGGTGTGTGTGTGTGTGGGTGGGTCGTAGTTGCTTATAATTGTATGTGCATGAGTAAGTGGTAAGGAGTGTATGTGTATATGAAGGTATATGCACAGCGCGTTGATTTTACCGGATGCTAGTCGTTTGTGTATCTTATATTGCTACCTTATTGTCAGGAAAGAATTCTTTATCTATTTCTGTATGGGTAGGTGATTATAACTGGTATAATATATATATATATATATATGTGTGTGTGTATGTATATATATATATATATATATATATATATATTGATATATATTCATACTTATACATATATATATATATATATATATATATATATCATTAAGAAAAAACAACAAACCGGTCACATTAGGATTATAAATTTATTTCCATCCTGTTATGCGTTTGTATCGTTACGTAGAGTTATTGAATAAAGTTATTTTTCTAATTTAATCTATGGTTGTAAGTTGAAAAATAATTTTTTTAAAAAACATTTAATAAAATTAATTTACTATAATTCTAACCGACAATGAAATAAAAAAAAAACAGGAGTGGGTTAAATGTGGAGATAACTCTTTACCCCTCTTCTATCCCCTCCCACCCTTCTTTTCTGTGTCTATTCTGATTTATTTTATCCATAAGATCTGAAGAAGTCCTGTTAATTTTTTTTCGTGTTTTTTGATTTTTCAAAAACGCATTGCCAACTTCCCGTTTATATTTTTTATTTTTTATCACCGGTCGGAATTCCAGTAAATTAATTTTTTTAAATTTTTAAATTCTTAATACATTTCAACTTAAAACTCCAGATTTAATAATGATTTACAGCAGTACAAAGATCTTTAATAACCTCACGTAAGGATAGGGTAATACTTATCTTAAATTAAAATCAAAATTTAAAATTAAAATTTTAAATTCAAAATTTATATTCGAGCCTATTAATTCAGTTACCCTTCCATTGAAAAGTACATACACATCCCATGGTATTTTATCTTTTTGTCTTATTTTATTTTATTCATTTCACCTCAAATTTCAAATTAATCCTACGTTTTGGTTTATTAACCATTATCTATGATATTTGTCTATAGTTTAGATTTATTCTTATGTCTACATCTAGCTATTAATTCACATCGCCGATTTAATAATTTTTCAGGGTCTGTATATATCATTATTTGTATTTTTTTCTTCTCTGCACAGATTACATCTACTATCAAAGTATTTTGGAGTAATCGATTTTTCAATATGGACCATTGAATCTCAGGGGTCAAACCTTTATTTTTCAAATACCAAAAATGCTTATATAGTGCTCTTTGGTGGGAAATATATATATATATATATATATATATATATATATATATATATATATATATATAGTAATTTACAAACCTTCTTGTTTAGATGTAGCACAAGATCGTAGGAATGGGGCACCCAAAGAGACTCGAACTCTGTCGTGATAGTTTGCTTCTCTAGCTTGCTAACACAACACTCAGAGCCCAACACACACAAGTATATATATATATATATATATATATATATATGATGAATAAATATATATAATAGTTTAATATATATGTCTAATGGCATGGATGCTGACTGCGACAATTGGTTTCATGCCGTTTTATACGACAATCATCAGGTAGCATATTTGAAAAGATTCAGTCTACGTTAGTATACATCTGTGTCACTGAGAGGAGAGGAATAAGAGATTTCCCCCTACCCATCCATGTTTGAATTAACAGGCTGTCAAAGATTGACCGTTGATACTGCTGTATGGATGCACTACTTGGACGCTAACAAAACGGCTGGAGAAGAAGCTAGACGGCAATTACACAAGAATGCTGCGAGCAATATTGAACAAGTCCTGGCGGCAACACCCCACAAGGCACCAACTATACGGCCACCTGCCTCCCATCACGAAAACTATCCAAGTCAGACGAACTAGACATGCAGGACACTGCTGGAGAAGCAGTGACGAGCTCATAAGGGATGTGCTCCTATGGACCCCCACATATGGCCGGGCAAAAGCAGGACGACCAGCTCGAACATACATTCAGCAGCTATGTGAGGATACGGGATGTAGCCCTGAAGATTTGCCAGAGGCGATGAACAATAGAGAGAAGTGACGAGAGAGGGTCAGGGATATCCATGCCTGTGGCACGATTTGATGATTATATTATATTATATTATATTAAAGCACAATACTTATAGCTTACCTGACAACAGAATCTCTTTTTATTCCAGATTTTACATGCATTTCTACATTAAGTCATTTAAACGTGATTTAGAAAAGGCATATAAAAAAAGGTATTCAATCAAGAGTGTTGACGGGGCTTAAAGAATTGAAAATGAATGAAGAACAGGCGAAGGAAGGAATGCAGGAATAAGGAAGGAAGTAAAGAATGAATGAATGAAGGAAGGAAGGAAAGCCGGAATGAATGAATAAATGAAGGAAAGAAGGAAAGAATGTAGGAAGGAAGCAAGGAGACAAGGAAGGAAGGAAAGAAGGAAGGAAGGGAGGAAGGAAGAAAGTAAAATGGGAAAAATGAAGGAAGAAAGAAATGAAAGAAAGAAAAAGGAAAGAATGAAGGAGGGAAGGAAAGAAAGAAGGAATGAATGAATGAATGAAGGAAGGAAGGAAGCAAGGAGACAAAAAAGGAGGGAAAGAAAGAAGGAAGGAAGGAAAGAGGGAAAAATGAAGGAAGAAGGAAATTAATGAAAGAAAAGGGAAGGAAGGAAGGAAGGAAGGAAGGAAAGAAAGAAAGAATGAATGAATGAAGGAAGGAAGGAAGGAAAGAATCAATGAAGAAAGGGAGGAAGGAAAGAAAGAAAGAAGGAATGAAGAAAGGAAAGAAAAAGGAAAGAATGAAAGAAAAGAAAGAAAGAAGGAAGGAAGGAAGGAAAGACGGAACGAATGAATGAATAAAGAATGGAATGAATGAGTGAATAAATGAAGGAAGGAAGGAAAGAAATAATGAAAGAAGGAATGAATGAATTTAGGAAAGAAGGAATGATTGAAGGAATGAAGAACAAAGGAATTAAGAAACCAAGGAATGAAGGATGGAAAGAAAATACCAAAAAGGAAATTATACGAAGAAACATAAACGGAAGAAAAGTAAGCACAGAATTAGTTTCTTTTTCTTAATGGCATATCAACCTTCATGTTCTATGTAATGCTCGTGCTATCCTTACTGAAGAACAATAGTGATTCTATTGAACGCATAGCTCGGCGGGGATAAGAGTGTTAAACCTTTCCCAAGGGAATTAGTCCGAATGTGAACGTCATAGCATGACTGGAGTTCGAACTCACTTAAAACGATGTCGCAGTCCAAGACGTAAGCCACTACGCTACAGGAACCCAACCTCTTAAAAAAAAAAGTTAATCACAGAGAAAAGAAATAGTAGACAAAATGTTCGTAGAAGCAGACAATAACAATTATAAAGATAAAACGGGAAAATTGCAAAAGGCGAAGAAGAAAAAATTGCAAAGAATAATAAAAAGCCCTACAGCAAAAACAATATTAAGTATCCTTAAATTTAAAAAAAAAATGAAGAAGAAGAAGAAGAAGAAGAAGAAGAAGAAGAAGAAAAGCAAAAATAAATAAATAAAAAAGAAAGAACAAGTTTGTTTTTAAAGCAAAATAAAAACAAAAAAGCATCTTTAACGAAAGAAACAGATGACAGGGAAAAATGGCCAAATGAAAATGGCGGGAATCTTGTTAACTGTTGTAAGTCGGCTTGCAAAAAGCTGTGGGCACGACAATAAAGTAGATAAGATCTGGTCAATGAGGAAGCATTAGGGTGTAAGTGTATCCGTTCGCTGTGGTGTCACCAGCGCCTGGGTGTGTCAAAAATAGTTGTTTTGGGAGAAGAAATAAGAAAAGACGACGATCATTTTCATAGCGATCATAAAGAGAAAAGATGGCGACATTTAACATATCAAAGACAAGAGAAACAGAAAAGACGAATTTATAAGCATCATAGTGACATATATATATATATATATATATATATATATATATATATATATATATATATATATATATATATAAACACGTAGGTTGTTCAAAAAGTCATAAGCCTTACACAGAAAGAAGAGCTATAGTTGAATATTTTTAAGAGAGATCTTGGGGATGAGCTAACTTTAAAAAAAAAAAAAACGGATCCCAAGAATGATAACCCCTGAGCACAAGCTGAAAAGGTTTGACATTATCAGGACACTCCTAACTCAACAACTCTTTCTAGGTGAGGCTTAGAACTGTTTAAATGAACGTCATATATATAAAAGAGGATGTTTGTGTGTTTGTTCGTTCGCTTTAGAAAGGAATATGGTATCAGATTAACTGATAGAATATTTCGATTAGTAATTATAGGGGGAAATTTTCACGTACAAATTAATAATTTTATTCATATTCAACTTAGAGTTCATCTACGTTTAGTAAAATCTATTCATTTGACTTTCTATGTGAACTCTGTTAAAATCATGTATTTTATTTTCTTCGAGAAATGGAAAGTATATATTACATAAGATATTTTTTAGGAATAAACCGGCTCATTGGCCTAGAGGATAGAATGTTCTGGGAGACCGGGGTTCAATCCCAGGTTGTGTCATATCAAAGACTTTAAAAATGCTACCTGACACCTCCTTGCTTAACATTCAGCAATATAAGGTACGTATCAAGGGTAAAGTTGAGTAATCCTAGGAAAGGAGTGGCGCCCTCTCCTACACCTTGGTGTAGTAGCTATTGAAAAAGGAGCCTTCTGGTCGCCCTCGACTACGGTCGCCAGCTTTACTACCTACTTATTCTCCCTTATCCTACCATCCGTTAAATAACACCACTACAGTTCAACCATAAGGATATATTTGTCAGTACTATTCATAAAGGGAAATACATATTCAAACAAGCAAAAAGTAGGGAGATTGGTGTATTAATTTACCAAGCTTTTTGCTTAGATGTAGCTCAATCCTGTATGAAAGGGGCGCCCAATGTGACTCAAACTTACTTGTAAAGGCTTGATAGTCGACCTCGTTAACCAATACACCACCTGAGGTGCCCAAGAAAGATTGGTGTTTATCAGTAGTGACAGGAACAAAACAAATCTAGTAGACCATACTATTTTCACCAAGATCTTCAAAAATACATGTCAGGTCCAAAGGTTTTCGGGTTCCCAGCTTTAGGCACGTCTATATATCTGTTGTGGCCCCGGAAAGGGTCACTAATGAAAATGCAAACATGGTTATTAGATAACAGATTATATTACACAAGGAAGATAGAGTTACATAGAAAAGGTAAGAAGTCTCGTACTGTTCGGATAACACCGATATTGATCAGCAGCGAAATCTCTAGTACTAATAACGGTGAGAAGAGTCCATTATGGTAAGATGGGTAAGGCTCACACAACAATATCATGAATAGAATTGATAACTTAATTAAGCCCGGAAAAAAAGAACCTTACCAAGAAACCGAACGAAATATAAGTGACTGCTAATTATTTCGTGTGGATCAAATTACGAAGGCAAACTTTACAAATTCAGGTTGACTGTACAGCGTACCTACCAAACAGGTGGACTCACAAACTAACAACAATTTACAAAAGGAAGACCCTGAAACCTCTTATCTCAATATTAACGAAAAATACTTCTGTCTATTAGGACAAAGACGAAAATCTAAATATGTTTAAAATTATGATTTGGTTGTATCTGATCTAAAAGCATATAAACCATTTTTGGTTACAAAATGCCAGTTCCTTTTGTTACATATATATTAAATATATGATTAATAAACACATTTTCTTGATACACACAGTTAAATGATCAAACAGTTCTATTTCTAACAATCCAATTTAATATAAAAGTTAATTGGTCTCAAGGACTCCTATGTATCACTAACTATTGAATTAAGCATCAGTCATTTGTTCTATTTGACCAATGGATAAGACCTTTCAGATGTTACCACTCTAGGCCAAAGAGGACCTGGGAGCGTTGACAATGAAAGGTTACTCCGCATTCCTGAAAGCTCCAGGATTACTGGAACCTTACCATCAGAGAGTTTCAGGTCATATTTAAGACACTCATTTTGGGTAGGGTTTTATCATTATGCAAGGGTGCAGTCGGTGTATTCTACAGCTCGAACCGACCAGGCTTTTTTAAAACTATAGAAAATAGTCATCATTCCCTTCAATCTTTGGTACGCTGGATAACACTATTTAAGATAAATTTTGTTGGTAACATCTTTAAATGAAGCTAAGCTCATTCTTTTGGACACCGTTAAATGGTTCCAAGTATTGCTATGTTTAACTACCAATTCAATTAAACGTCTCTTGTTTACCAACACTTAAATGATCAAACAGTTCTATTTTTAACAATTCAATTTAGCATGTATCATTTCTTTGCACCAAGTTTAAATATTAAGCAGGTCTACTTTAAATGTCAAAAAGTTCTATTTGACCCATGGATAGGCCCCCCTCAGGTGCTATCACTCTGGACTAGAGTGGACGAGGAAGTGATGGCAATGAAAGTGTACTCCGCATTCCCCAAAGTTCCAGTATTATTAGAGCCTCACCATCAGATTATTTTGTGTCATATCTAGAACACTTATTGGAGGGTTACTTACCCCTCTGCTGAGATGCAGTCGATATATTTTACAGCCCCCGCCCGATCGATGTATGTTATATGTGCGATTAATTGCAAATATTGATCCTTTTAATTACACTAGCAGAATTAATGAGAGTTTTATATTTATATTGATGAAACAAAAAATATGTATTCATATTTTTAAAAAAGTTGGTAAATATATAAATTTCCTGAAAAAGAATCAAGGATTGGCAAAAAGTGAATGTTTTCTGAAAAAAGAAAGAAAACAAAAGAATAAAAGAAAAAGAAAGATAGAAAGAAAAAGAAAGAAAAAGAAAAGAAAATAGAAAGATGAAAAAAAAAAAAAGAAAAAACAAAAACAAAAAAAGAAAAGAAGGAAAGAAGGAAAGAAAACCCCACGTCATTGACCATTATGTTTTGTTGACGACCTTTGTCCTCAATGAATGAATTCGTCCACTAGGTGTAAAATAAAAACATTTATCGATATTATATCTCTTTCTTTGTATGAGCTTAGTCGACTGAGGCTGTAAAATACACCGACTGTATCGCTGCAGAAATGTTAGATACCCATAACGTGTGTCCTAGGTATGACACTAAATAATCTGATAGTGAGACCTCGAATGATACTGGAGCTTTGAGGATTGCAGGGTAACCATTCATTGCCATCGCTCCCAGGTCTTCTATGGCCCGGAGTGGTAGCACCTGCTAAGGTACTATCTATGGATCAAATAGAACTTTTACACATGTAAACTGTGAGCAAACAAATGACTGTTTAATTGAATTGTTTGATATTGAATTGTTTGATCATTTAATTGAGTGTAAACAAATGGTAAGTGATTATTTGAATTGTTAGAGATACATAGCAATTCTTTGAATCATTCAACTTTGTTGACTTTTGCAAAATTAAATCGTTTGATATAGAACTGTTTGATCATTTAATTGTGTGTAAACAAATGACTGAAACTTTATTGAATTGTTAGTAATACATAGCTATACTTGGAACCCTATAACTTAGGTGACTTTTGCTAAAATGAATTGTTTGAAATAGAACTGTTTAATCATTTAATTGTGTGTTGACAAACTTTTTGGTATTTAGATAAATTGTTAGTGATACTTAGCAATACTTGAAACCATTTAATTGTATGCAAAAGAATGAGCTTAGCCTTGTGAAAAAACGTTATCAAGAAAATGTGTTTACTAATATATATTTAAAATATATGTATAAAGAGGATTTGGCTTTAAATGACCTAGTGGTTGATATGCCATGAAACCCAACGAAACCAAACTCTAAAATTAATGAGTTTTTTTTAACTGATATAGCAGTTTTATTAGTTCTTAACATCACCGGACATTGGCATAATGGTTAAAGTGTTCGCCAATGGCCCGAGGGACCTAGGGTCAATCCCAGGTCGAGTCCATACCAAAGACTCAAAAGATGGTACTTGATGCTACCTTGCTTAATACTCAGCATTATAAGGCACGGATCAAGGGTAAAGTAGAGCAATCCAGGGAAAGGAGTAGCGCCTTTCCCTACACCTTGGTGTAGTAGCTATAGTAAAGGGAGCCTTCGGGTCACCCTTGACTATGGTCGCCAGCTTTACTTTCACTTTAGTAGTTCTTTCACATATATATATATAGTTCGACTAAACTTATATATGTGTTCTACATATTGTGTTAATACTGGAAAGCAAACGCTATCTTGGTTTCTTATTATCATCACTTCGATGTCTCTAAAAAAAAAAAAGAACTGCTTTTGATATAAAAAAAAAGCTTCCCCAATTACAAAAATGGTAAAAAGAGAAACAAAAACAAATGAAGTACAAAACTAATGACTTCACGATCAAGCAGCCTGACAGGCCAACATGAAATTACAGAATAGTATAGCTGTCGACTAAATCAATCAGTTAGGCAGACGACGTACAGGCAATTGAGAACTGAACAATGGACTGCCTGTCTTCAGTCAGCCAGACAAACTAACTACAGACAACAGGAGATGACAGAACAACGTAAAAAAATGGCTCAAAAATGAAAGGCAAATACAACACTATGTGAGGACTAAGATCTTTCCACAGTGACACAGGAGTGTTTCTGACTATGACCCTGAACATGACTATACTTTTCGGAAATTTTTAAGAGGGTATCATTTTCTAAGTTTTTTCACAAGTGCAATCCAAAAAGCTTTGTTAAAGAGCGTACAGACATTTGTTGGTTTAGAATAAAAGTTTCAGTACCTGCACTCCACCAGGAAGTGATAATGCTAGTTTTGCAGTATTAACACTCAGCAAAATGTGTTTTGTTGAGATGAGTTTTATGGCATATCAACGTTTGTGGGTTATTTAACGACAAATCCTCTTTATACATATATGTTAAATATATGATTAGAAAAACATATTTTGTTGATAATTTTTTAAAAAATGAGTCTGACACAGTTAAATGTTTTCAAATATCGCTTTGTAAAAGTAACAATTTAACATCAAGCCTTCATTTTTACTCATTTAAATGTACGTATGTACATATGATTTTAAATGAATATTTTGTAGATGATTTCACTTTTAAATGAGTTAGAACTGATTTCTTTGCACACTAGTGTTGCAATTGTATCTTTACAGTTATATGATTTCAATTAGAATGATCTATAACCAGTAATTCTATTCAATTTCCGTCTTATTAGCAGACAGTAAAGTGGTTACAAGGTTTGCTATTTAATACTAAGTATTTCAACACTATTCCTTTATTTGAACATAGTCGATATTTCAAGTATTGCTATGAAATACCATCCATTCAATGCAAATACTCAGATAAATAGTTTCATGTATTGAAATTCTAATAAGTATCACTCATTTGTTTGCACACAGTTTAAATAATAAACAGTTCTATTTGACCCATAGATAGGAACCTATCAAGTGCTACCAGTCCGGGTCAGAGTGGAACTGAGATCGATGGAAATGAAGCGGTACTCCGAATTCTCCAAAGCTTCAACATAAGATTTTTTAGGGTCAATCAGGACACTCATGGGGGGAGTTTTACTCTCCACCCAGGAAGCAGTCGGTGTATTGTACAAACCCAGGCGACTGGGATAAGTGCAAATACGTATGAAGGAACTAATAATACAGCTCTATCAACGCATGAAACCCATTATCATCATCATCATCATCATGTCGTGCCGCCAGCACGGATATCCCTGACCCTCTCTCGCCACTTCTCCCTATCATTCATCGCCTCCGGCAGGTCTTCAGGATTACATCCTGTGTCCTCACATAGTTGCTGTATGTAAGTTCGTGCTGGTCGTCCTGCTTTTGCACATCCATATGTGGGGGTCCACAGGAGTACATCGATTATGAGCTCGTCCTTGCTTATATATATATATATATATATATATATATATATATGAAGTGGAAGTTCATAGAAAATAAATATGAATTTTGAATGGTGTTTGAAATCTCTCATTCAGGAATTTTAAAAATTTCTACAAAACATTATTGTGCTTTCCAAATGACATATTTTGTTTAGTTTCTTGATTTGTTGGGTTGTATGGCATATCAACCTTTGTAGGTTATTTAACGCCAATCCATTTTTATGTAAATATTCTGTTCTTTTTAAAACAATTCAGTTTAGCATAAGTACACAGTTTAATGGTCAAAAACATTTCTATTTCAAACTATTTAAGCAGTTATATGTAACAATTCAGTTAAGTGTAAATACAGTTTTAAATTCGAAAAACAGTTCTATTTCAAATAATTCAGTCAAGCATAAGCACGCAGTTTAAATGTAAGTACGGTTTGTCAAAAACATTTCTATTTCAAGCTATTCAGTTTACTCAAACAATTTAGTTTAGCATTAGTATGCTGTTAGTTCTATTTAACCCATAGATAGGGCCCTATCAAGTGCTACCTCTCCGAGCCAGAGTGGACCTGGGAGTAATGGCAAAAAAGGGGTACTCCGCATTCCCCAAAGCTCCAGCACTGCTGGAACCTCACCATCAGATTGTTTAGTGTCATATCCAGTGTACTCATTAGGTGGGGTCTTACCCCTCAGCAGAGGTGCAGTCAGTGTATTCTACAGCCCCAGCCGACCGGGCAATGACCTATTTTGGCATTAATACAAAATCAGAGGTTTCTGCAAACTTTCAACGTTAAGAGACATATTCTTTGAAAATGATCTCTTCAGGCACTGCTAAATGAATAACCCAAATATCAAGAAATTTGTTTCATTGAAAACATGCAGAAACAAGCCCAGAGTAACAAACATCGTGAAAAAAAACAAACAAATTAAGCTTATTCTGAATCTAGAATAAATGTTTCAAATAGCTAACATCTATATTAAAAGTTTTAAATATGCTTTTAAATGTGCCCATGTCCTAAATTCCCAAATTGGCATTAATTCTGATGAAAATCCTGCAGGAAAGTATCCACATCATTTTAAAGTCCCCGAATGTAAGGAGGTTCTTATGATCATGGCAGGCTAAGAACATGATAACAAAAACATTATGTTAACATGTCGTAAGTATAGCTATAATTTCATTAATGAAACCCACCTGTATTTTGAATCTTTACAATATCCCTTAATCCTTGTAAATCGTCAAAAATGTAAAACTCTTTAAAATGTGTTTCATTCGTGGATTTCTATGTGTATCGCAACACACTAAATCTAAACCAGAAACTATACCAACAATTTGTAGTTAATATGGTTTGGTTTTGGTTTGGTTTGGTTTGGTTTGGTTTCATAGCATATTGCAGGTTATTTTATGCTAAATTAGTTTCATATATATATATATATATATATATATATATATATATATATATAAATATGATTTATAAATATAAGTCAACAGTTAAATAGTTTCAAGTATTTCTATGTATAACTAACAATTTAATAAAACATCAGTCATTTTATTACACCCAGTTAAATGAAAAAGCGGTTCTATTTCTAACAATTCGATGTAGCACAAGTGTTGGGTATCACCTACCTTTCTCCACACAATGAACTAGTCCATTTGTCATATATAGCAGTAGCTACTAAATACCGGGGCAGACTAGAAGGCGAAGAGCAGCTTCTTATAGGAATAGTATTAGTGCGTTGGAGACTGGAGATCGCACTAGATCACCTTACTTGCTACCGTAATAACGGAAGCCAATACTATCGTTGGACTATATCTTTATTCTGTATTCACTAATCCTATGTTCTTGTCTACTAATAGTCTTTCTAATGTATTTACTTTTTCCTGAGAATATATCTCTATTTCCTCTCATATCGTGGTTTGTCCTTTATTAAATATTACATAGTGTATTCACTCATCCTATGTTCTTGTCTACTAATAGTCTCTCTATTGTATATACTTTTTCATGAGAATATATCTCTATTTCCTCTCATATTGTGGTTTGTCCTTTATCTAATATTACAAGCGTTCACAAACCAGAACACAACAAAAAAATAACAAAGATAAATGGTTCCAATTATTTCTATGTATCCCTAACAATTAAATTAATCAGACATTAGGTTACACACAGTTCAATGATCACGTTGTTCTATTTCAAACGATTCAATTTAGCATAAGTCATTTGTTTACAGTCAGTTTAAATACCAAGCAGTTCTATTCGACCGAGAGATAAAACCTATTAGTTACCACAGATCCGGGTTTGATTGATTCAGGGAGCGATGGCAATGAAGGGTTACTCCGCATTCCCCAAAGCGCCAACATTACTGGAGCCTTACCATCGGATTTTTTAATGTCATATTCCGGACAATCCTTTGTGTGTGTGAGGGGGGTTTACTCCTCTGCAGATATGCAATCGCTGCATTCTGCAGTCCCTGTCGACTAGTCTCTATTTTTGATCTGCAGAATAGAAAGTGAAATACAATCATGTTTACCCGACCCCTCCGCTAATACCCTTGGGAAAGGTATGAATTCAATTATTCTCCCTCCAGCTATGGGTAAATAGTAGGGCAGACTGGGTTCTTCAGCCTTGGTGAGGCAACTAGTCTAGGAGAAGGAAAATTCTGAATTCAAACCTGTTGAACTCCGCTTAAAAATTGGCCTTGTGTCATATCCTGCCCGAGCGGAGGGGTTGCTAAATATGAATAACGTCGCTCATTGACGTCCTAATCTTTTTATTACACCTTCAGGTAACTCAAATAAGAAATGAATCTAAAAGGAGTTAGGAGGTGCCCGTGGTGTAATGGTTATCGTCGCAGGATATGGACACGGCGATACGAGTTCAAATCCTGGACCTGACTGATTGCATTTCTCATAGCACTAATACCCTTGGGAAAGGTATGAATCCAATTATTCTCCCTCCAGCTATGGATAAATAGTAGGGCAGACTAGGTTCTTCAGCCTTGGTGAGGCAACTAGTGTAGGAGAAGGAAAACTCTGAATTCAAACCTCTTAAACTCCGCTTAAAAAAATTGACCTCGTGTGATATCCTGCCCGAGCGGAGGGGTTGGGTAAATAGGATGAATGAAAAAGGAGTTAATCTTCGGACAATCAAATAATTATCCACTCAATTTGATTGCCAGAGTATTTCATTTAGAAGAAAAAAAATGCAGGAATTTAATCGGCAAATAGAAAATATTTGGTTTTGTGTGATGTTCTATTTACACTGATGAATGAGAGAAGAGAAGTTTAATCCAATTTGTTTATTCATATGAAATGGGTTCATTTATCTCAGCTGACGAATACAAGTTTGGTTTGTTTCAGTTTCTTTGTTTAAAGGCATATCAACCTTTCTAGGTTATTTAATGCCAAAGCCATTCTCCTAGAATAACAGTAGAGGTACTATTTAACCCATAGCTGGGAGGATAAGGGGGTTCATACCTTTCCCAAGGGTATTTGCCCGAAAGTGAACGTAATTGAAATTCGAACTCGCTTACTACAATTCCGCAGTCCATCACTTTAACCATTACACCACGAGGACACCCGCCTGACGAATAAAAGAAAATGATTAAGTTTTGAATAAAATTATCAAAACCTACATAGTGCACAAGCCATGTATCTTCTAGAATCACACTTCTCCAGGCACGAAATTTGGCAAATGCCCCAGGCATTATCGAAAGCCCTTTTTAAAGGAAGCAGAAAAAAAATACCCTTTTTAATGTCATCGAAAAACCTAAAATGGTGTATTTCAAAGAAAAATTGGGTTGCCTGAAAATGACAAAATGTGGATAATGCAAATTATTCAATAATTTCCATGATGTTTAAAGGTTACATTAATTTTAAATTTTGCTCTTCGATTAAGTCATTTAAGAGAGTATGAAAATATTGGAATAATGGGTCTGATGTTGCTATGTCTCCTCTTTAACAGCAGCAAAACATTCATAGCAAAGTTGCACAATATCTGCTATCATGGTACAACAGTACTTAGGAAGCCTTCTGTATATCTTTTATTTTTCCATCTATGAAAGGAACCATAGTGTTATCTAACTTACTGTTACTTAGAAAATAGACCAAGAGAGTACTTCCCTACAGAGAGTGCTACAACAGCAAGTATAAGCATTTATAGATACTAACCTTACTGCTTTCTTTAAACCTTGTCAACAGGATCAGCTTGCTTTTTTTTTGCCACACAGTTAAATGGTTTCGAATATTGCTATATAACAATCACAATTAAACATCAGCCATTTGTTCGCGTGGTTTTATTCTATTCAACCCATTGATAGGATCCTATCAGTCACAACCACTCAGAGCTAGAGTGGACCTGGGAGCGATGGCAATGAAGGGATACTCCACATTCCCTAAACTCTAATGCTAGAACCTCACCATTAGATGGTATAATGTCTTATCCAGGACACTCGTTGGCGGGAAGGATATTACCATTCTGCTGATATGTAGTCACTGTATTCTACAAATTCAATGGATTGGATAGAATTCAAAACGGTATAAATTAATTGTATGATATGAATGTACTATTATTCAATGCCGAGAATTAAATACACCTGACAGGACATTAAAAGATTCATGAAACTCAAAAAATTATGTGATGTCTAACAGGGGTCCAATCAAGTGATTTTAGATAAACATTAGTACTTCTACCAACAATATAAAACCCGATGAGATCTGTGTATCCATCAAGTCATCCAATCTGTGGCCGTATGTTTCAACAATAATAAACCTGAGTCATGCTTTCAGTGGTCCAATCAAGTGATTTTAGATAAACATTAGTACTTTTATCAAAAACATAAAACCTGATGAGATCTGTGTGCCCATCAAGTTATCCAATATGTTTCAACATGGACTCTTATTATAAACCTGAGTCATGCTTTCTTGAAACCAACTATTAGAACCGTTTGCTAAAAATCTATCACAACTTGTCAGTAAATATGTCACACATTATATGACTGTTATATTTCATCCATCTCAAATAAGTGTATAGGTTACATCGATTTATCGGTATGTCCATTGGTATAGTGTTCGCCAATGGCCCGGGAGACCTAGGTTCAATCCCTAGTCGACTCATACCAAAGTCTTTAAAAATGGCACTTGATACCTCCTTGCTTAAAACTCAGCAATATAATGTACGTATCAAGGGTAAAGTGGAGCAATCCAGGGAAAGAAGTAGCGCCCCCCTACACCTTGGTGTAGTAGCTTTTGAAAAGGGAACCTTCTGGTCGCCCTCCCCTACACCTTGGTGTAATAGCTATTGAAAAGGGAACCTTCTGGTCGCCCTCCCCTACACCTTGGTGTAGTAGCTTTTGAAAAGGGAACCTTCTGGTCTCCCTCCCCTACACCTTGGTGTAGTAACTATTGAAAAGGGAGCTTTCTGGTCGCCCTCGATTATGGTCCCCAACTTTACTTTTTACAAGTGGTGATATGAAAGATTTGTTCAGGGATCCAAATATTCCTCTGTAAGTAAAATAATTATCTTCAGCAAGATATTCTAAGAAATTCTTATATCTATAAATCTATTTACACTGACTGGGATCAAAAAGCAGTGATCAACTACTCAACTATGTATCGAAATTCGTTGGAACGAACGGGGCTATATTCACATTGACTGAATAATTAATGCTTCCCTACCACCAGACAGGATTTGACACTAGGTCTTTTGTAGGGGGTTAGGGAAGAGAGAAGTTGAGCACGAGCCAAGACTCGTGCCTTGCTGGACTATATTGGTCACTGAGTGCATTGTGAACCAGGTGACCCTGCTGGGACTTGGACTCACTAAATGCAATGTGAGTCCAGTATCGGAGCTCCAATAATGTAGCAATAAAATTTCGATCAGCATCGGTTTACTATAGTACCAGACTTGTGATTAAGAGAACTGATTCTCACATGTTATTGAAGCCAGTGTACTTACAGGCTGTAGTTGAAAAAATACTTTTATTCCAGGAATTCCTTTGGCATTATCAGTAATGCCATTTCAGTTTTGAGAGACTGCAGTTTCCTATTCAACTTCGTTTTGCTTTGTCTATTACTAAGTCACAAGTTCAATCACTCTCTGCTGTGGGATTTTATTTAGAAGAAGACTAAGTTTATTATGGACAATTATATATAGCTCGCTCCAGAGTTGGATGACCCTATACTCTTTTTACTTACGCACCTTCAGGAAAAAGAAAGAATGTGGTCTACACTCAAGTTCTAAGATAATGTTCTCCAATTGTTTTCTGTCTCAGTAATAATAGTTTTACATGTAAGAAAAAATCGACAAATTATTGTCATTTCTGCCACATTTTTCTTATTCAGAGATTAATTAACATCAGGAAAAGTTTAACATTCAAGAAATGTACCACTTCAATGACAGTTTTTTTTCCATACATTTCAAATTGGTAACAAAAAAATGATGTAACATTTAATTTGAAAATTCCTGATGAACTCATATTTTTTTTTATTAAATTCAAATATTTTGACTACAAAATTTCACTTATTTCATGCAACTAAACATGACAGGAAATTCATTTGCAGTAATTTTGAATTCATAATTTGCCATTGCAGAAAATATGAATGTAAACCTTTGCCTAGTCGGATAGGTCTGTAGAATACACCGACAGCACCTCTGCAAAGGGATAAGATTCCCCAATAAATGTCCTGGATATGACACTAGATAATCTGACGGTGAGACTCCTGCAATGCTGAAGCTTTGGGGAATGCGGAGTACCCCCTTATTGCCATTGCTCCCAGGTCCACTCGGACCCGGAATGGTAGCATCTGATAGGGCCCAATCTAGGGGTTAAATAGAACTTAACTGTGTAGTTATGTTAAATGAATTGTTTGAATTGTGTCATATCCGGCCCGTGCAGAGGGTTGGTATATATATATATATATATATATATATATATATATATATATATATATATATATATATATATATAAGTTGTAATGTCATTTTGTTCTTAAACGAGCCACGGATTTTTTTGCCACACTGTTTTGACATAGATACTTATGCTAAACTGATTTGTTTGAATTAGAACTGATTGACTAAACTGAATAGCTTGAAATAGAAATGTTTTTGACAATCAAACTGTGCACTTACATTTAAACTGCATACTTTTGCTAAACCGAATTATTTGAAATGGAACTGTTTTTGACATTGAAACTGTTCTTAATCTAAACTGAATAGTTTAATGTACAACTGTTTTGACATTTAACTGTGTGTAAACAAAATCTATACTTATACTAAACTGAATTGTTGGAATTAGAACTGTTTGAATTACCTGAATAGCTTGAAACAGAAATGTTTTTGACAATTAAACTGTGAGTGCATTCTAAACTGAATTATTTGAAATAGAACTGATTATTTGTATAAAATGGATTTGGCATTAAATAATCTAAAATCCAAACAACAACAACCAACCATCTGAAAGCCGTGATAAAATAGTCTTCTTGCCATGAGATATTATGATTGTTAAATTTGATCTAAGCCATGAAAGTCAAATCAATATAAAATGCTGTCATTTTTCCACCAGATGATACATTGTTAGAACTTGCGACGCTGAAATGATTAGTTTAATTTCAAAATAAAAGTGTTTGTTGTAATAGTGAATTCTAGAATTGTCTTTGCAGGAAAGACTACCTCGTTAATTGTAATATCCCTGTAAAAAATAACAACGTTTCTGTTAATCTAAAAAAAATTGTAATTATGAAATTTCAACATTTTAATGAAACACAAGACGACAGGAAATATATTTATGGTAAATCACGATTTTTGAAATCGATGAAATAGATTTGAGGCAATCACGTATTCTAAAATAGGTTTTACAGAAAAGACTTACTCTTTAATTGCAAAACCCCTGTTAAAATAACGTTAAACTTAAATTGTTGCGATCGTAAAATTTCAACATTTTAATGAAACACAAGACGACTGGAAATATATCTATGATAAATCACGATTTTTGAAATCGGTGATGCAGGAAATAGATTTGAGGCAATCATCAATTTTGAAATGAGATTTGCAGAAAAGACTTATTATTTAAGAGAAAACCTCAAATTAAAATAACAGCTAACATTAAAGTAATATATAGTGATTATGATATTTCTACATATTATGAAACTCAAAATCATATTCCAGTCGCGCTACTACGTTCACTTTTGGGCAAATACCCTTGGGAAAGGTATGAACCCCATTATCCTCCCAGCTATGGGTTAAATAGTACCACGACTGTTCTGGGAGAATGGATTTGGCAATAAATAACCTGCAAATGTTGATATGCCATTAAAAAACCAAAAAACCAAAGAAACCAATCAAAATATGAAATACTTTTAAGTTCGTTGTTTCTACATTTTCGATATTCCCGATACAGAAATGATATATATATATAAACATTTTCATTAATTTCAACCATTGTGATTGTTTCCAAAATTGTGATAAAATTCCAAATGATCTGAAATATTTTTGTGGCAGTTTCTTGGACAATTAAATAAATTTCATTATATTCTATCATGATAGAAATATTTACTGTTGGAATATCTTCAAAAGAATTAGTATTTAAGGAAGCATATGCCGTTATTAAAATTGGCTTTTGCATTCTATTGATTTCACTATGGGGGACTCATCAAATATTGTTAACTTTTGTATGCGTAAAGGAAGAAAACTGCATTGCAAGGATTTTTATCTATTGAGATCATATTATTTCCCTTGCTGCATATTATGAAAATCCACTTGCTGGCGACATTTGTGGTGTTAATTGTAAAAAAAGTTAAAAATCAAAGTCAAGAAATCTGACACCAAGGAAATACACACACACACGCACACGCACGCGCGCACACACACACACACACACACACACATATATATATATATATATATATATATATATATATATATATATGACTTGGTTAAAAAGTTATTAGACAGATCGAGATATTTAAAAAAAATGTGATCAAGAGGTTTATTTTTCCACACAGACCCTCCGGTGGTTCATACATTTCATTTATCAATGTTTACGTTGGTTTGGTGTGGTTGGGTTTTATGGCACGTCAATCATTGTAGGTTACTTAATGCCAAATCCTCTTTATACATATATATTAAATATATAGGATTTGGTTTGGTTGGGTTTTATGACATATCAACCATTGAAGATTATTTAATGCCAAATCCTCTTTATTCAAATATTTTAGATATATATGATTAGGTTGGGTTGGATTTTATGGCATATCAACCATTGTAGGTTATTTAATGCCAAATCTTATTTATACATATATATTAAATATATATGATTTGGTTTGGATTGATTTTATGGCATTATCAACCATTGAAGGTTATTTAATGCCAAATACCCTTTATACATATATATTAAATATATATGATTAGGTTGGGTTGGGTTTTATGACATATCAACCATTGTTGTTTATTTAATGCCAAATCCTCTTTATTCAAATATTTTAAATATATATGATTAGGTTGGGTTGGGTTTTATGGCATATTAACCATTGTAGGTTATTTAATGCCAAATCCTTTTCTCTGTCTGTTCGTTATAATTGACAACATTCAAGGGAATTTTAAACGGAACTCATAATTTTTCAATCTGTGCTTGATTTTTCTCAAGAAAGGCCCAACAATGGCCGACAAACATGATTTATTTTTACTTTCTACACAAAAATACTGATTATTATCATCATCATCATGTCGTGCGGCTAGCACGGATATCCCTGGCCCTCTCTCTCCACGTCTCCCTATCATTCATCGCCTCTGGCAGGTCTTCAGGGTTACATCCCGTATCATCACATAATGTATGTATGTTCAAACTGGCCGTCCTGCTTTTGATTGGCCATATGCGGGGGTCCACAGGAGTACAGCACTTACGATCTCGTCCTTGCTTCTCCAGCAGTGTCCGGCATGTCTGGTTCGTCTAACTTGTATAGTTTTCGTGATAGGTGGTTGGTGACCGTATAGTTGGCGCCTTGTAGGGTGTTGCTGCCAGGACCTGTTCAATATTGCTCTTAACATTCTTGTATAATTGCCGTCTAGCTTCTTCTCCAACCGTTTAGTCAGCGTCCAAGTAGTGCATCCATATAGCAGTATCGACACGACTGTAGCGTGGAAGAAACTGCGTTTCATTTTATCGGTCAGGTTTGATTTCCATATGATCGAAAACCTATCGATAGCTGCCCATGACTTCGTTAGCCGTGTGTCGATGTCTTTTTCGGTTGATGAGACGCTCAAGGGTTGACATGGCATAAAATGAAATGGCCATGATTTATTTTTACTTTCTGCATAAAAAGATTGACTTTTGTTTTAAATAACCCAACAAGGGTTGATATGCCATAAAATGAAATGACCATGATTTATTTTTACTTTCTACATAAAAAGATTGACTTTTGTTTTAAACAACCCAACAAGGGTTGATATGCCATAAAATGAAATGACCATGATTTATTTTTTACTTTCTACATAAAAAGATTGACTTTGGCATCAAATAACCCAACAAGGGTTGATATGCCATAAAATGAAATGACCATGATTTATTTTTTACTTTCTACATAAAAAAATTGACTTTGGCATTAGATAACATCACAAGGGTTGACATGCCGTAAAAAAAACTAATCATGATTTACTTTTCCTTTCTACATAAAAAGACTCACTTCGGCTTTAAGTAAACCCATAGAGGTTGACATGCCGTAAAAGCAACCAATCACGTTTGTAAAGGGTTGGTAAGTAGACTAATTTCCTTTAATAACGGAAAAATGAGCGGCCCAAGAGGAAATAATGTTATTATACGAAGGAGGACAAGAGTCTTGTAATTTGAGATCTTATGGCAAAAGCGTTCGCGAACACTCACATCAACTATACGTTCAAATATTTCATATAAACTTTACGTTTAAATGTATGTTTATTCTGTGTACATCTAACCATTCATAATTTGCACTGAAAGTGAGCTCCAGAATTTCAATGACCTACAAAATAATTCAGATGTACCGAATATGTACGAGTTAAAAAAGATAGGACATTTTTTTGGGTTTTGTTCTTATGTTACCGAGTATATCAACCTTCGAGGATTGTTTTATACCAAATCCATTCCTTTAGATGAACAGCAGTGATAATATTTAACCCATAAAGATAAAGAGGTTCATGCCTTACCCAAGCGTATTCATATTAACCAATCCCTCCACTCAGGCAGGATATGACACAATGTCAATTTTTAAGCGAAGTTTAACAAGTTTGAATTCAGAGTTTTCCTTCTACTAGACTAGTTGCCTCACTAAGGCCGAAGAACCTAGTCTGCCCTACTATTTACCCATAGCTGGAGGGAGAATAATTGGATTCATACCTTTCCTAAGGGTATTAGAGCTATGTGAAATGCAATTAGTCTCGGCCACGATTTGAACTCGTGTCGCAGTGTCCATTTCCTACGACGAAAACGATTACACCACGGGCACCTCCCAAATGTATAAGTCTGAAAGTGAACCGAATAACGCGACTGGAATTCGAACTTATGGACTTTGAAGCCGCATTCCTGAAACCGCACTTCTATAGATTTATTTCAGATGTAGGAAATGATTGCAACTCCCCATTCGTCATTATCATCCATCGCTTCCGGTAGGTCCTCTCGACTATACCCTATGTCCGCAAAGAGCTGTGATTCTAGTTGATCGTCCAACACTTGCTTGCCCAGTCGGCTGGTGCTGTAGAATACACCGACTGCACCTCTGCAAAGGGGTAAGACCCCCCCTCCCAACAAGTGTCCTAGATATGACACTAAACAATCTAAGGGTGAGGTTCCAGCTGTGCTGGAGCTTTGGAGAATGCGGAGTACCCATTCATTGCGATCGCTCCCAGGTCCACTCTGACCTGGAGTGGTAGCACCTGATAGGGTCCTATCTATGGGTTAAATAGAACTAACAGCATACTTATGCTAAACTGAATTGTTTGAGTAAACTGAATTATTTGAAATAGAACTGTTTTTCGACATTAAAACTGTATTTACACTTAAGTGAATTGTTACATATAACTGCTTGAATAGTTTGAAATAGAAATAGTTTTGACAATTAAACTGTGTACTTATGCTAAACTGAATTGTTTTAAAAAGAACAGATTATTTACATAAAAATAGATTTGGCGTTAAATAACCTACAAAGGTTGACATGCTGCAAAACCCAACAAACTAAACCAAACCAAACCAACACTTACACGTCCATGTGAAGGGGTCCATAGAAGAACGTTACTTTTGAGTTCGTCCTAACTTTTCCAACGGTGTCTTGCTCGTCTTATTCGGATATTTTTAGAGATGGGAAGAAGGTGGGCATACAGCTGCTGTTTTGAGTGATGTTGCTTCCCAGGATTTGTTCAGTATAGCTCGTAGCATTCTTGTGTACTTCCCGTCAAGCTTTTTCTCAATACGCCCCATCAGAATCCATGTGGTGCATCCATATTGTAGAACTGACATGACTGCTGCTTGGAAAGAATTGCGTTTTATTTTATCGGATATGTCTGACTTTCATATGATCGTTAAACTATCGGCAGCATTCCATGCCTTCACAAGTCGCATGTTGATGTCATTTTCAGTAGATGAGATGCTGCTTCAAAGATATCTACCTTAGAAGCAGCATCTCATCTACTGAAAATGACATCAACATGCCATCAGCATGACATCAACTAGTCCATAAGTTTCAGAGAGCCACCATTCAATACGTCTTTCAAAAGGATTGTGAACTTTATTGATATATTGGGTCTTAAAATATTGATATTACAAATAAGTATAAAGTGTCTACCGGTTTAAAATGAACGTGCACTTAATAAATATATTAATCATTTAGTTTGGTTTAATGGCATGAATCAAAATGTCTCCATGTATTTTTGAAGAAGCAGGGAAATAAGAAATTTAAGAAAGAGAGAGGATGGTTGGTTGGTTGGATTTTATGGCATATCAACATTTGTTGGTTATTTCACGCCAAATCTATTTTTATACGAATAGTTCTATTTCAAACAATTTGATTTAAGATAAGTTCGCAGTTTAAATGTAAGTACAGTTTAATTGTGAAAAACATTTCTATTTCAAGAAGGATAAGTACCATGACCTTTCTAGAGACTTACAAAAATATGGAACATGAAGGTGACAATTATACCAATTGTGATTGGTGCTTTTGGTACAGTAACTAAAGGATTATTAAAGGGACTGGAGGATTTGGAGGTTGGCGGACGAGTGGAGACCACCCAAACAACATTATTGAGAACGGCCAGGATACTGAGAAGAGTCATGGAGACTTGAGGAGACATTGTTGGTTATTTCACGCCAAATCCATTTTATGCAAATAGTAACTTCTATTTCAAACAATTCAGTTTTGCATGAGTACACAGTTTAATTGTCAAAAACATTTCTATCTCAAGCTATTCCGTTTATTCAAACAGTTCTAATTAAACTAACTCAGTTTAGTATGAGTACAGATTTTGTTTACACACAGTTAAATGTCAAAAAACGTTCAATATTAAACGATTCAGCTTCGTGTAAGTAGAGTTTCAATGTCAAAAACAGTTCTATTTCAAACAATTCAGTTTAGCTTAGGCACGCATTTTAAATGTAAGTACAGTTTAATTGTCAAAAACATTTCTATTCCAAGATATTCAGTTTAGTCAAACAGTTCCTATTTAAACAATTCAGTTTAGCATAAATATGCAGTTAGTTCTATTTAACCCATAGATAGGGCCCTATCAGGTGCAACCATTCTAAGCCAGAGTGGACCTGGGAGCAATGGCAATGAAGGGGTCTTCTGCATTCCCCAAAGCCCCAGCATCACTGGAACCTCACCATTGTTTAGTGTCATATCTAGGACACTCGTTGGTTGGGGGTGGGGTTTTACCCCTCTGCAGAGGTGCCGTCGGTGTATTCTACAACCCTTGCCGACTGAGCAAGAAAGAAAAAGGAAAAATGAAAGAAAGGAGTTATAAACACCTACGAAAGGCTGAACTATATATCGACCGAAACGTTGTGTATATATCAATAAAGATGAGGAAAATAGGCCGAATATTCTAGATAATATAACGAAGAAGCATCACCGAATCTGAGGCAAAATTAAGAACGACTCTGTTATAAAACAAGATTAATTTTAATTTTAAAAATAAACAAAAAAAAAGATAGACACAAAACTAAATTTACTCAATATGGCCACTATTTTTTTAAAATTATTGTATCAATACGTCTCCAAATGCCTTTAAAATAAATTCTTGAGACATTTCATTCCATTCCTAATCTACAGGATTCTTAAGCGAATCAATATTTCGATGGGAAGTTGCGTTTGTTTTGTTTTCTACCCCCCCCCATATAGCGTAATCAAAGTGTTTAAGATCTAGGCTAAATCTTGTTTAATTATTGTCCTAACAGTTTTCTCGTGGCCTTTCACTTGATTAGCATGCATTCTTATAGAGGTGATGCAGTCCTTCTTAATCCCCATAGCAAGCGCTGTTGTAACATATTGACCCTCGACCGAGCCGTCAATCAAGAGATGCACCTGTGTAAATAAGCGGAAGAACAGTGGAGGTAGGTGTACGTTAAGCAATAATATAACCAAGCGCACAGACGGTCAGTGACAGTTGGATTTCGGGTCAGTTGGAGACAAGATGCTGAATTGAGAGCCAGTGGCAGAGGGCTTTGGGCCTTCAGTGAGCCACAGTTGAGCGACTCCAACCAAGATGAGGAAGAAGTGCTGCTATGGTCAGAAGAACTTTGGGTCAAAATAACAGTCCGTCCTTGTCTCCACTCACCTCTCACACGCAACCAACATCAACCCTTTCGAGAATAAAGTGTGAGAGATATATTTTTATAAAGAAGTGCGTTCGTTCGTTCATTGAAGTCGTCATTATTGTTGACTATTTTTCTGCTTATATTTGTATATGTATATGTATGCAGCTATACAACACTCTTCCACTTCCCCTTTTTCCTTAAAAAATATTTTTTTCTGTAATTTTTTTCTTTTTGCTTTGTATAAGGTAGACAAAGAAACTTTGGCTCAGTTTCGGCGCTAAGCAAATCATAGATTCTTTTATTGCTCACTCATATTGGGCTGAATTTTAATTTTAGAAAAGGACTTGTATAATTCAGGTAATCATGAAAAATGAGATTTTTCGCGTTTTTTTTTTTTTTTCAAAAATGGGTCAAATCAGACTAAAAACAACGTTTTAAAAATGATTTCATATTCAATCCAGTTCACACACACACACACACACACACACATACATACCCACACTTTTTTCTTATATATATATATATATATATATATATACCTCATTTTAAAACGAGTGAGAACACATTTACTTGAACAGGGTTCAATGATTAAACATATTGCTAAAACTAATAATTCAATTTTCTATTAACCATTTGTTTGCACATAGTTAAATATTTTCGAGTATTGCTATCCAATACTAACAATTCTATTAAATATTAATCATTTGTCTGCACACAGTAAAATGCTTTTAGGTATCTTGATGCACTTGAACCCGGTTACCCTCTTCTTGCTCTTTTGATATTTACCTGAAGAACAATTTGAAAAATTTGATCAGAATAATTATATAGATATGATTATATAATTGATCGGATGGAGCCTCTCTGACTGCCCGTCTAGTTCAGTAAGGGTCAAAATGGAGTGTTCTAAGTTATGTGACTTCAGTTGCCTGCTCAAAGACTGTGCAGCTATTAGAGTCTCGTCATTAGGCATTATAGGTTGCTACCCACGGCCAACTGGTTGCTTCACTGTGGAGAGTGGGTCTTACCTTTTACAGAGGTACAGTCGATGTTGTCTACAATCCCAGCTGACGAAATGGAGCTGTGGTAGAAGTCATAATAGGAGTCGAATCAGTATGAGTAGAAGTGCAAGATCTATCTTCTACCTTGATCAGACACCAGTACCAGCTCTTATATAGACGTTTTCTTTGCAATATAACGACTTGGCCGGGTCTCCCTCTCTTCCTGCACTGTCACCAAATTTTTGTCCTGATCTTATATGTCTAACTCCCCAGAATTACTTGTCTTTGACAGGTGAATTTCGATCTTCATGGTAAGGAGCTTTCTCATGATTTTGCTTAGGTTTTATTGTTACACGGTATATCAATCTTCGTGGGTTTTAAAGACAAAGCTATCTTTGTAAAAGGAATCAGTGAGGCTGATTTGGTTTATTTGATTAATGGCATATCAACTCCTAATGGGATATTTAATCATATTTACCACTCCCTCCGCTCGGGTAGGATATGACACAAGGTCAATTTTTTAAGCGGAGTTTAACTGGTTTGAATTCAGAGTTTTCCTTCTCCTAGACTAGTTGCCTCACCAAGGCTGAAGAACCTAGTCTGCCCTACTATTTACCCATAGCTGGAGGGAGAATTTTTGGATTCATACCTTTCCCAAGGGTATTAGTGCTATGTGAAATGCAAACAGTCGCGTCCAGGATTTGAACTCGTGTCGCCGTGTCCATTTCCTTCGACGATAACCATTACACCACGGGCACCTCCATGGGATGTTTAATGTCGAAATTGAATCTCATAGGTAAAAATTATAATCAAGGACCATCACATATTAATGCCATTCTTTGTTAGAGAATAGCTGTGGTACCTTTTAACCCATAGCTGTGAGAATAAGAGGGTTCGTACTTTTCATTTGGGTATCAGTTCGAAAATAAATGTAAAAGCACAGAGTTCGAACACACGTACGTCGAGTTTACATTCTAGAACTTTTACTACAACACCATAAGTTACGATTTGGTTCAATACAAAGTTACTTATAGTCTGAAGTGAGCATATACGAGGTGCATACGATAAGTTTCCAGACTTTTTTCAAATGAGCACTTTTATTGATAGTACACACATGAAACTCTAGTCCCCTTCGAAGTAATCTCCTCCGGCTGCAATGCACTTGTTGTACCGTTCCTACAACTTCTGGAACGCCCCATGGAAGTCCTTTTGTGTGAGCATGTCAATGACCTTCGTCACAGCCTCTTTCATCTCCTCAATTGTGTCATAATTGACAGCCTCTGAGCTTAGGGAATAACCAAAAGTCACAGGGAGCAACATCTGGACTATAGGGAGGCTGAGGAACTGTCTCAATGCCCATCTTGTTCAAATAGTCTGTGACAAGGATGGAGTTGTGGACTGGTGCATTGTCCTGGTGGAAATGCCACTGACCCGATTTGAAGAGTACTGGCCTCATCCGACGGAATCCCTTCCTGAACTCTCTTAAAACCTCAACATAGTAACCCTAACCCTAACCTTTTGGCCAATTAACTCTGGTATATTGACTTCCTTACTCCTCCCACACCTCTCATCATTCCTCACAGACTTCCTGCCTTCCTTGGATCTCTTATGCCACTCAAAAACTGATGCCCGATTCACGCAAGATGGTCGAAAAGCTGTCTGAAGCATTCCATACGTTTCTGTGACATTTTTTCCAAGTTTAAAACAGAATTTTATTGCATATCGTTCTTCTAAAGTGTCATATTGCATTTTTGAAATTCACCAGCTGTGAGAATCAGGGTGTATTCCAATTGCTGCTGTAGCTGTTTATTTGAAGCTGAAATCATAAAAATTGGTCAGTCATCTCATAAGATGTATAGCAATAACATACCGAATCATCAAGAGTCTACGACAATTTTTATTGCCTGTACGAAAAACGCCTGGAAACTTATCGTATGCCCCTCATTTATGTATATATATGTATTTAGTCACCCACAGACTGTTTCGTTATCACAACTCATCAGTGTGGCTAGACATGGAAGATGCCTCAAGCTGGGATCGAGACCGGGCTAACTTTACGTCTGCTTGATAACGCAACCTCACAGCCATAAGTAGGCTCAACGCAAACGAGGGAATTTTAATGCATATGTATTAAGTTGCCTTTTGTTTGCATTTACGCTTACAGAGAATGGAGTGCTCAATTTGTTGGAAGAGCTTTGCATTATGTTAGTGGCAACGGTTCATTCCTTTTCGAGGGCGCTTAACCCCCGGTTGAGGAGCCTATATATGTGTGTTTGTGTGTGTGTATGTTGTTGGTTAGTTGTTTGGTTTTTATGGCATATCAACCCTTGTAGGTCATTTAATGCCAAATTCTGTCTATATATACATACATATTCAACCAAAGATTTCAAAACGAATATTAAGGTAGGTAGAATTTTCTATTAGCAGGATTTCATTTGTTTACACAAGATTAACCAGTTTTAAGTTGTCATATTTTTTGGTACAACTGTGTCTCTCTCAAGAAGGACAGAATGTCATCTATTTTGACGTTCTCGAACAGATCGGTTAAGCTATTTACTTTGAAAAATCGCTTTCTGATAACAGCAAAAGCTCTGAATTCTATAAGAATGTATTTAACTGTGCAAGTTGTCTGGCAGGCCAAACACTGTGGTTGTGGTTCCTGTTTCAAAATGAAAGAACGAGTAAGCCTTGTATGACCAATTCACAATTGGGATATGACAACTTGTTCTCTTCTTGATTTTCTTGATGCTGGTCTCTACTCTCCGAAGGTGGGTTGAATTTGGAAAAGTTTATTGTGGATGTTATTGCTCCATTGTTGTTGCCATTTTGTGTGAAGGAATTTATTAATTGTTGGTTTCAGGTCAGTATATGGGATCCTGGATTTATCGGGCGTTAGATCTAAGGCCGATTTGGCTGCCGAGTCTGCTCTTTCATTCCCATTCACTCCAATGTGGCTTGGGGTCCAGCAAATAATTATTTATTTTCTTTTTGACATTGAGTCTAATCTACTCAACAGTTCAATGATAAGAAGGTTCTGAATTTTTTTATTTCTTAATGATAGCAAGACAAAGAGTTGGTCTGAAAATGTTATAAATTTCTCATGCTTATTCTTCGAGATGATGTTGAGAGCTAGGTCTATTGCACGGGCTTCTGCTGTGTGTGTGAGAGAAAGAGAGACAGCGGTGAGGATGATTCCTTGGATGTAACCTTTTGAAAAGTGTATATATATATATATATATATATATATATATATATATATATATATATATATATATATATATATATCAGGGGCGGAGACGGGACTAGTGCAACTCGTGCCCGGCACGACCAATAACTCGGTCAATGTTATTCAAAATGGATTAAAAATCATCCATTAATTTCAAGCAAACACACTTAGTCTGATCTCAATTAAATTACGTATCTATTCAAGTTTCGATAACTAAGTAGCCAAAAGTTCATAAATATATCTGGGATTAATACAACGATGCTGTTTTGAACGGATGGTCTTTGTCCGGCCACCGCCAGATTCCTTGAACATCCCATAAAATCGGCTATGATGTTGAACGCGCAATCCGTGCCAGGCACTATACCCTTATAATCACAGTAATGTTAGAGAAATCCGCTTTTAGCTGTAGCCAATAGCAAGAGCAACTCAAAACACCGTGCTCAAAAATATGAGCACTATGTGACTGCTGACAGCTGTCTTGGGAAGAGGGAGAGGGACCGAGAGAGAGAGAGAGGGGGATAGCAGATTATAGCCGTCGCCGACGTCATCATCATCGCTATGGTAAATGTTGGTTAAACGGCGTGTTTTAATTCGTTTTTTCACTAACAGTTGTCTATTTCTTTAATGAATGTTGCCTATATTACATTCTGTAACTAAAATTTGTTTATTTGAATACATTTTCAACAAATAATCTTTATTTTAAGCGAAATTGAAACTACTAGCTGTGTCTGTGTATATTGTCATCAGTTTCTTTATTCTAATAAACATATTTTTCTCGTCATAGTAATGAACATCTTTTCTTTTCTTCTATACTTTTGAAAGGAAAAAAAATTATCTTATCTACTGTATTAACAAGACTACAAATTATATAGTATCTTGATTGTTTACAAAAAAACACCATGCAAGGTAGGTTTGTCAATCTGTGCTATACAATGGAGAATCACGCAATAGCAACTATGATGACTTACTTTGGGTCCACGGACCACGGGTTGGGAACTGAAGTTGACAGAGGGTGTGGGGGGGCACGAGTAGCTAAAATAGGATAGAGTCGCCACTGATATATATATATATATATATATATATATATATGAATGTATATAATGAAAAATAATCCAACAGAGCGGAAAAAAATGAAATTGATTTTGTATTCTATTAAACATCCATCCCCGGTGGAACAAGTGGAAGAGTTCACCTGAAGATCCAACGGCTGTGAAGGCGGTGGCAGTAAGTGTCATTGGAGCGTCTAGAACAGGAATATGGCACTCTAAGAAGTCCTGGTCATCCACTGCAGCCTGGAAGTCTTCGAGGTCCAGGTGCTGGGAGAGTGCGATTGCCCCTATGCACCGGTCTTCTCACTATAAAACTTTCACGCACAGGTCAGCTTCGCAACTCATCACTGATTACCTCTCTGCCTCAGGGCTGGGGCTGCACAGCCACCTCCGTGTTCATAGATGAATTACAGAACGCAAACGTCATCATCGGATCCGAAGGACAACCACCAAACATCCATCGTCGTTTTTTCAACACTTGGTATCATACTTCTAAAATCCGGTTAAAGGTTCATTAAAACCGAAACTTTTAACATCGACTTTCCTTGATATGCAATAGAACTAAACCAAAAAATATTTTGCATCACTATATTTTGCATCATTTTCAAAACTGTCAGATCCGTGGTGTAATGGTTATCGTCACAGGATATGAACACGGCGATACGAGTTCAATTCCTGGACAAGACTGATTGCATTTCACATCGCACTAATACCCTTGGGAAAGGTATGAATCCAATTATTCTCCCTCCAGCTATGGGTAAATAGTAGGGCAGACTAGGTTCTTCAGCCTTGGTGAGGCAACTAGTCTAGGAGAAGGAAAACTCTGAATTCAAACCTGCTAAACTCTGCTTTAAAAATTGACCTTGTGTCATATCCTCCCCGAGTGGAGGGGTTGGGTAAATAGGAACATCGACTTTCCTTCGCAATAAATTCTTCACTTTTGGAGTACTTTGTTTCTCAATTTTTCTCCATATATATATATATATACTTTTATTTGAAATGCTAATTTTCAAAACTGTCAGATCTGCACACCTAACTGGAAGAACCAGTATTCCTACAAAATGGCCTGCATGGCTGACTTGTAAACCATCACATTAAGACAAACGGTCTGGGTAAGAGTATAGTAGGATGTGTGTTTTCGATGTATCGTCGGCCCTGTTACAAGGCAAATATTTTCAGACTAAAACAACTCCTACCCGCGCTTCACCGACTGTCAAGTTATAATCAGGGACCGTCACATGAACCGCTTCCCTTTTGTAGATATATTAACGCCAAGCTAACGTACCCCGCCACCAACCCTACCCATCACCTTCAAGGCCGGTACCGCTATCAACACCCACGCCTTGAACACACCCCAAAATGGGAAACTGTCTTTACATACTTTCGTTACTAAGTGACACTTACTTCCTCTCCGCTGTCCTCTCTTTCTCTAAACCCGAGTCCAAAAAAATAAAAAAAGGAAAAAAAGAAAAAAAAAGAGAGGAAAAGAAATTAAGAAAAAGAAAGAGATATTGACAGAGAAAAAAAGAAGTGGAGACAGGATAAAGAAGGGGGGAAAAAAGAAACAAACGACTGTAAAACAGTGTTTATATGTCTTTCCGGTTGACAGAAATATTATCTCTCTTTTAAGCAGATGAGCGTTTTTATTTAGTAGTAAGAGCGTGGGTCTTAAATCAGAGAGGCTGGTTTGCTTTATTTGTCTAACGGCATATCAACTCCTCACAGACTATTTAATGCTGAAATGTAATTCCTTAGAAAATGTTTGATTACAATCACAACTATATTTTCAACAGTTCATTCGTGGAATTTAGATTTTGCTTTCTTTATTTAATGGCTGTTAACTTTCGTGGGTTATTTCATGCAAAAACCATCCATTTGAGAACAGTAGTTGTACAATTTAACCCATAGCTGGAGGGATAAGAACATGATTTTAAACAGTTTTATTCGACCTAAATATGGGACCCTTACAGATACTAGCACTCCGGGCAGAAGTGTAACACTCAGAATGGCAATGAAGGTGTGCCTCACACTCCTCAGAGCTTCACAATTACAGGCTCAGGATCTGGGTTGTTTTTTATTGTTTTGTTGTTTTGTTTTACGGCATATCAACCCTTTTCGAGTCATTTAATACCGAATCCAGAAATTTTGATAAAATTTTGTTTTAATTTGGTTTAGTTCTACTGCATATCAACCATTATTGGTCATTTAATGCCAAATCCATATTTATGCATAAAAGCAGTTCGATTTCAAATAATTGTTTTTTACATAAGTACGCAGTTTAAAAGTCAAAAACAGTTCTATTTCAAACTATTCAGTTTAGGCAACAAAGTTAAGTGGTCTCAATAATTGCTATGTATGACGAACAATTCAATTGAACATCAGTTGTTTATTTACACACAGTTAAGTGTAAAAAGTAGGTGTCATACTCCTGTGGACCACTTCACATGGACGAGCAAAGGCAGATGATTAGATACAACCGACATACAACGGTGCTGTGCCGATACAGGATGTAGCCTTGAAGACTTATCGGAATCGATGGACGATGGAAAAGGATGTCGGGGGAGGGTCAGGGAAATCCGTGCTGGTGACGCCACATGATGATGATGACGATGATGATGATGAAGTGTAAAAACAGTTCAGCTGTCCAAAAGTAAGCAGTTTAAATGTCAAAACAGTTCTATTTCAAACAATTAAGTGTAGCATAAGTTTAGTTCTATTCAACTGATTGATTGCACCCTCTCAGGAGCTTCCACTCGAGGCCTGAGTGAACCTAGGAGCGATGTTGATAAAGAGGTACTTCACATTTCACAAATCTTGGGGACTGGAGCCTCACCATCAGATTGCTTAGTGTCATAAACAGGACACTCGCTGGGGGAGTCTTAGCCCTTTGCAGAGATGCTGTCGATATATTCCACCTTCCTATCTGACTGGGACACAGGGCACTGGTTTATGGACTTAGCCCTTTGCAGAGATGCAGTCTGAATATTCTATAGCCCCAGCCGACTGGGCCTTAGGACACTGTTTAGGGGAGTCCTACCCCTCCCCAGAGATGCAGTCGGTGTATTCTACCGTCTTACCTGACTGGGACACAGGACACTCGTTGGAGGAGTCCTACCCCTCCTCAGAGATGCAGTTGGTGTATTCCACAGCCCTAACCGACTGGGCCACAGGACACTGTTTAGGGAAGTCTTAGCTCTTTGAAGAGATGTAGTCGGTGTATTTTACAGCCCTAGCCGACTGGGCCACAGGACACTGTTTAGGGAAGTCTTCGCCCTTTGCAGAGATGCAGTCGGTATATTCAACAGCCTCAGTCGACTGGGCCTGGTACATTTGAATAATAACAGTACACATCAAGGATGCAGAAGAACGTGTGCAATAAGACACAGGGTTATTAGTTTACCGCAGTTTAGTGATTTTGAAGAGAACTGGCAACGCAGAATTGTGATGAAACAACATGAATAAGTTGGAGGAAAACTTTTAATAAAATAGTAAGTTATTTACGGAACTTTTCTTAACCTGACTTTAGGCCTTACGGTTTCTTATAGTACCGACTGTTCTTTCGTCGTCACATTTTGAAAAATGTATCCAAGAAGTTTGTATCATTAATAGGAAAATATTAGATGCAGAACTGAAGCAAATTGGTCAGGTAATCAGGCAGGGCCGGATGGTCTAATGCTCCAAGAAACCCCTGGCAGAAAAAAATTCTCATTTTAAGTGACTTTCTATGAATCACTGTACTGCCGATAATTTCTATGGGAATTTGGATAGATTTAAGTTAAATAAATTTGCATAAGCGTGTTTGGTTTAATTTGATTTCATTGTTTGGTGGCATATTATCCTTTGTGGGTTATTTAATGCCAAATCGATTCTTGTAAAAGCACAGCTGTGATACGACTAAACCCTTAGCTGAGGGGGATAAACGGTTCATGCCTTGCCCAATGATATTTGTCAGAAAGTGAATGAAATGACTCCACCGGGGTTTGAGCTCATTTATTTTAATGTCTCAGCCAAGCATGTTCGCTACTATGCCACCTAGATTACTGCCATCCTTTTCGGACAAAATCTATTCATCTTGTATCATGGATAGACACTTGACAGGGACATTTTTGTTAATGCTAAATTGAATACTAGGACAGCGAGGAGTTAAGGCCTGAATTTTAGTACTAAATGAAACTACCTCCCGTATTGAAAAGATATGATAAGGACTTTCTCCATAGACATAGCAAAACCACTCCACCATATAGAAGTTTGAAAAGACTTAGGTTGAAGAAATTAGCGTAAGTACAAGATCTATCCTGTGTCACGGCGAACTGAAGAAGAAGAAGAAGAAGAAGAAGAAGAAGAAGAAGAAGAAGAAGAAGAAGAAGAAGAAGAAGAAGAAGAAGACCTTTCTTACTGGACTGAGGAAGATAATGCTAGAAATAAATTTGTATGTGATATTTTTTGGGATCACCTGGCTGTCTTTTCGTTTTCCTGTATAGAGTATTTTTCCATCTCTTTGTCTCCTAAACTTTCTCCAACAACCATTTCTTATAGAGTTTTCGGGACGCCCACCACACATCAATCCTTTAACGGGATGAGATGCAGCTTTTCTGTCATTCTACATTTCGGCTTTTTCGGACTATTTTTTTCATCTTCGTTGATTTATTTCATACGACGTGTCAACGTGTCAGTCGGTGTTATATTCAAAGTCCTTTTTGGCTTAGCGTCAAGTAATTCTTAACGCTAGGTCACTGTTGTTAAGTAGCAATGAATCTGTTTTAGTACTTACTATACACTGCAACGTATAAGTCAACCTTTAAAACACGAAAAAAAATTACTACAAAAGAAGAGGACGTTTTATACGACTGGGCTAAAATCCAAACATATACCACAGAGTGGTCAACCAATGGAACAGTACTAACAATCGATATATATCTATTATCCAGTAAACTAAAACAAACATTTCTAAATGAAACACGTGTTTGATGAAAAAATCTAACAGACTAGCTCGGATATTAATACAGGATATTAAAACTATTCCACAAATTAAGTATTATATCAACGTGAAATCACATGCTTTTTCTAACTGCTGATATACTAATGGTAAACATTAATTGGAACGTCACAGCACCCACACAGCCATTCCTACAGCTACAGTCGTTTGTTTATCAGCACAATTTCCTGATAGTGCAATAAATTGTATAGATTCATATGGTACTATTTACCAACCCCTCCGCTCGGGCAGGATATGACACAAGGTCAATTTTTAAGCGGAGTTTAACAGGTTTTGAATTCAGAGTTTTCCTTCTCCTAGACTAGTTGCCTCACCAAGGCTGAAGAACCTAGTCCGTCCTACTATTTACCCATAGTTGGAGGGAGAATAAGGGGGTTCATACCTTTCCCAAGGGTATTTGCCCGAAAGTGAACGTAATAGCGCGACTGGAGTACGAACTCGCGTACTACGATTCCGCAGTTCATCGCTTTAACCATTACACCACGAGGACATAGATTCATATGGTAGTTTATTGAATATACACACATTAACATAATTACCCTGCTTATACGTACAATATTCTAAATAAGGTTTACCGGAATGTTATTCTAAAATACCGGAATGTTATTCTAAAATACTGCAGGACACATGGCGTAACGGTTATAGGCGTTAGTTTCCTAAGCTTCTAAGGAGACACTCATCTGGAGGTTGCAGGCTCAATCCTGACTGCAGGCGAGTAACAATAGAGGAATACTTAACACTTGTACCCGGTTATGGCTAACGGAATCAGAACAGGCGACCCCCGTGGATTCACTAAAGGACGTGGTTCGAAGTTCCGTGAAGGTTTCCGAGTTAGCCAAACACATGAAGAAGACTGGAGGGCATATCGGCCGAAACGCTGTGGAAATAACAATAAAAATGAAGACAATAGTCCGAAAACCCTTAATGATAAAAATCATCAAGCTTCGTCTCGAAAATTTAGACAACGATTAAACTTCAATATTAATGTGCTAAAAATTATCATTTGACAACAAAAAGATGAATGGTCACATTTTAAAATCCTTGATAATCTTTTTTCAGCAACTGAGGTAAAGAGTGTCTCAAAATAGATGCAACCCATTAATATGATAATGATTTATTACCGAGACAAGTGCAATGGCAGTCATTTAGAATAGATCCAGTAGAAAATGTATCCTTTGTGCTGGAGACATCAAATAGTTGTTTTTTTAAATTGTTATTATATCAGCTTCCAGGACATGCTATCCTTTTCTGAGTTTCTTCTCTTTGTGATAAATCATTATCATATTGATGGATTTCATCTATTTTGACACAATTTTCAATGATTTTGTCTTCAAATGAATAGTGATGCAAAATATTTTTCCTCTTTTGTCCAAAACATTGTAATCGAGGATTCATCATCATCATCATCATCATGTCGTGCGGCTAGCACGGATATCCCAGACCCTCTTTCTCCACGTCTCCCTATCATTCATCGCCTCCGGCAGGTCTTCAGAGTTACATCCCGTATCATCACATAGCTGCTGTTTGAATGTTCGTGCTGGCCGTCCTGCTTTTGATTGGCCTTATGCGGGGGTCCACAGGAGTAAATCACTTACGATCTCGTTCTTCCTTCTCCAGCAGTGTCCGGCATGTCTGGTTCGTCTATCTTGTTTAGTTTTCGTGATAGGTGGTAGGTGACCGTATAGTTGGTGCCTCGTGGGGCGTTGCTGCCAGGACCTGTTCAATATTGCTCTTAACATTCTTGTATAATTGCCGTCTAGCTTCTTCTCCAACCGTTTAGTCAGCGTCCAAGTAGTGCATCCACATAGCAGTATCGACACGACCGCAGCCTAGTTGTTATTGTATACTATTTTCAAATCTGAAACAAAAAAGTACACAACATTATTATTAATAGAGTTATTAGCAGTCACATGGGTCCCATGTATATTGAGACAGCCTATATTAATGGGTTGCATCTATTTTGAGACAGTTTTCAATGATTTTGTCTTGAAACGAATGACACATCATATTTTTCCTCTCTTGTTCAAGACATGGGATCGAGGATTAATATTTGTTATTGTATACTATTTTCAAATCTGAAACAAAAAAGTACACAACATTATTATTAATAGTTATTAGCAGTCACAAGGGTCACATGTATGTCGTGACATCGTATACCAATCAGTATAAACTAATCTTGAAAATTTCTTACTATTTATGGTAACCCATTTAGAGAGAGACATTAGAATCAATGTATTGATGCAAGTAGTTTGGCCTTATATACCTTTTCTGCGCGTTATCATAATCTATTATCATTTAGGCTTACTGGTTAAGTTTTGGCCTGCCAGCAGCCCATTATATGTTGGGAGGGTGTCGAGCTATACGGTAGATATTAGTCCAACTTAAAATTTTGTGCAAGAAATCTTGAGGTCATTTATATACCAGATAGAGTTGTCCGTCGAAATTTACGCTAAACTGGGTGACCACTTCGAAACAGCACCGTAAGCGATCCGATTACTGTAAGTGACAGAATGAAACAAAAGACAAACAAATGAATAATAATTAATAACATGGAATTAAATTTAAAAAAAAAAAAAACGCGCACTACAATTTGGTAATTTTGTTGGATGCCATCTCATCAATTTGCAGGTGACAAGTTTCGATTTTAAATCCAGGGTCCTTGATTATTTTACACCACGGTTAACAAGTAGCTTCGTTGATGGTGTTTTACTTCTCTGCAGAAGTGCAGTCGGCATATTCAACTGCCCAAACTGACGGGTCTTAAATTTTCCACAGAACATTAACAATATTTTTAATGTTCTATTGCAGCCTGCTCACCGGATGGAGACAGAGACTTTTTTGACATTGTCGTTAGTGCTCTGCAAGGAGAAAAATTAGCCCTATATATATATTCATAATCTCTCTGGATTACATACTTCTAACGTCGATAGATCTCGTGAAAAAAATGGCTTTACACTAGAAACATCTAGAAACTGACGATACCCGGCACAAACTATTACGGAGCCAGACAACGCAGATGGCATACGGCTACTTGCAAATACAACTACCCAAGCCGAAGCCCTGCTGCATAGCCAGGAGCAGGCAGCAGGTGGCATTTGCCTCCATGTTACTGCATACAAAACGTACATGTGTTTTAAGCACAAAGTTCACGTACCTCGAAAGCAGCGTCTTATCTACAGAAAGTGATATCAGTATGTAACTAGCGAAGACATGGGCTATTGATAGGTTATCGATCATATGGAAGTAGGACCTATCCAATAAAATTGAACACAATCTCTTCCAAGCAGCAGTCGTATCAATTTTATTACATAGAGGCACCACATCGACTCTGACTAAGCGTATAGACCAAAAGCTTGGCGGGAATTGCACAAGAATGCTACGAGCAATATTGAATAAACCCTGGAAGCAAGAGACCACAAAACAACAGCTGTACAGCCATCTACTTCCCAGCTCTAAAACCATCCAAATCAGACGACCAAGACATGCGGGACATTACTGAAGACGTAAGGACGAACTTATGAGCAACGTTCTTCTACGGAGCCCTTCAGACGGACATCGGACGACCAACAAGAACTTATCCACAACATTTCTGTACAGACATAGAATGTAGTCTAGAAGACCTGCCGGAAGCAATGGAAGATGGGGACAAATGGTGTGAGAGAGAAAGTCAGGGAAATCCATGCTATCAGATGATGATTACACTTTCGTCTATAAATGGCGTGTACACAAAGACAAGATAACAAACATTTCCATCCAACACAAAATAAATCGATGGATTAAAACGGCATGTCATTTCGTCGGGACTATTTTATGCCTTAAGGAATAACGAAGGTTTTATCATATTTACCGACCCCTGCGCTCGAGCAGGATATGACACAAGGTCAATTTTTAAGCAGAGTTTAACAGGTTTGAATTCAGAGTTTTCCTTCTAGACTAGTTGTTTCACCAAGGCTGAAAAACCCAGTCTGTCCTACGATTTACCCATAGCTGGAGGGAGAATAATTGGATTTAGACCTTTCTCAAGGGTATGTGAAATGCAATTAGTCTGGGCCAGGATTTGAACTCGTGTCGCCGTGTCCATTTCTTTCGACGATAACCATTACACCACGGGCACCTCCAATAGCGAACGTTTTATGGCTGCATTTATATCTTTGTGCAGTTTGTTTTTAAAATGAAATATCAATTCTTCTGTCAATTGTACCAAATGGTGAGAGAGAGAGAGAAAGAGTCAGGGAAATCCCTGCTACCAGCGCGACATGATGATGATGATGATTGCACTTTCGTCTATAAATGGCGTGTTCAGATTATACATGATAACAAACATTCCCATTCAACACAAAAATTGATCGATGGATTACAACGGCATGTCAACTCGTCGGGACTATTTTATGCCTTAAAGATAGGGAATAGCGAACGTTTTATGGCTGCATTTATATCTTTGTGTAGTTTTTTTTATGGAATATCAATTCTTCTGTCATTTATACAAAATCCTGTTTATACATATGATTATTGAATGAATAGTTTGACGGTTACATTTTTTCAACGTACCAGAGCTCATTTGTTTGCACGAGAGTTAAATAGTTTCACGTATTTCTATTAATTGTTTGCCCACTGTGAAATGGTTTCAAGAATTGTTATCCAACATGAATAGTTCTATTTGCACACTATTTTCAGATATTGCTCTTGTTTACGTTTAATTCAAGTTTCAAGTATTGCTATCTAACGGTAATATTCTTATTTGCATTGTTATCTTGTTTCAAGCATTGCTATGTCATACTAATAGTTCAATTTCATACTAATTTCTCGGCACAAAGTTAAATAGTTACTAGGTTCTGTTTGACCAATAGATAAGTCTCGAATGTTTATAACCACTCCGGGTCAGAAGGAGTTTCTTCAGATCACAGAATAGTCTCAGCAAAGATTTTTCAAAGTGTTTTCAGATAAATTGAAAAAAAAATTACTTCATGTTTAAACAGTTTTACTGTTGGAGGGTGGGGAATTAAACTATATTATGCTGTCTATCTATCTATCTATCTATCTATCTATCTCGTGAGACACACACACACACACACACACACACACACACACACACACACACACAGACTGACATACAGTGGATTGAGAGACATAATTTCTGGCTTCATGCAAC
>OY757946.1:45876733-45964233 GCA_963585895.1 Sepioteuthis lessoniana | reverse complement strand
GTTTGCATACATCTTAAGAGTTAATCACAGCTCTCTCCATCTCTCTTTCTCTCTCTTTCTCTCTTTCTCTGTCTCTCTTTATCTCTCTGTCTATCTCTATCTTTATCTCTCTAACTTTATCTCTCCCCCCCTCTCTCTCTTTATCTCTCTATCTTTATCTCTCTCTCTCTCTCTCTATATATATATATATATATATATATATATATAATTCTCGTTAACGGAAGACATCCGGTGGGTTTTCAAGACACTTTCTTTAGGCATGGAGTTGGTGGGGGCGCTCGTATCGTTCAGTAAAACACCTTCCACTAACCGCCGTCCTGTAATATGACTCAAGACGGTGAATGATTTCACATGACTGTCATGTGACTGTCACATGACTGTCATGTGGCGACGGGGCACGTGACTACTGAAGTCGTTGGGGGGTGGTGGCAGGGAGTGAGTTGGTTGGGTGTCAGGGAAGAAGGCGACACGCTTCAACTCGTTTGAGTCTTGGGAGCCGCCCTTCAAGTATCTCTCACTCCCTCCGAATTGCTCTTATAATACTACTCTCGTCCGATATGGACAGACGGTATAAAATGCTAGAGATAGTTAGAACATGAAGCAGCCGGATAGACAGGGTGGAATATGGTTAGGAAGTACCCTTTGTGCTCCTAAGTAGGATTTCAGAAGAAAAGAACTGAAAATAAAGAGAAAAAAAAGAGAGGAAGAAAGAGAGGAAAAAAAGGATAAAGAAAGACCAATGAAAAATAAACGGAAAGCAAGAAAGAGAACAAAAAAAAAAGAAGGAAGAACAAGTTGAAATATTCAATACCAACTGAAAAAAGAAAAGACATTCATAAATAAAGATAAAAGAAAGAAAAAAAGGGAAGGAAAATGAAAAACTAACAATAAAAAGAAAGAAAAATAAGAAATAAAAAACAAACCAAAAAATGAGAAAAAATAAAGGGAAAATAATAAACATAAGAAGGAAAGAAGAAAGAAAATAAAGATTTATCAATAATTGGGTGTGAAATGAAAAAAAATTAAATGAGCCCTACCCAAGAAAGAGAGAAAGAGAGAAAGAAAGACAGAATGGGATTAATAAGTGAGGAGACTGAAATTAGAAAGAAAGAAAGAAAGAAAGAAAGAAAGAAAGAAAGAAAGAATGACCCTAGAGAGAAAGAAAGAAGGACCTATGACCCAATAAAAGAAAGAAAGAAAGAAAGAAAGAAAGAGAAAAGAACAAAGAGAAAGAACTAGGAGCTTATAAAAGAAAGAAAGAAAGAAAGAAAGAAAGAAAGAATTAGTGGAGAAAGAAAGAAAGAGAGAAAGAAAGAAGAATTAGCAAAGAAAGAAAGAAAGAAAGAAAGAAGGAAGGAAAGAAAGACTGACTGACAGAAGACGAATAAAAAAATTAGAAAATAAAGAAAGAGAAAAAGAACTAGAATTTAATAAAAGAAAGAAAGAAAGAAAAAAGAAAGAAAGATCTACGACCTAATAAAAGAAAAGAAGAAACAGATAAACAAAGGAAGAAACGAAGAAAAAAGAAAAAAGAAAACAAAGAATGAGCAAAGAAAAAAGAGAAAAAGAACTAGGACCCTATAAAAGAAAGAAAGAAAGAAAGAAAGAAAAAAGAACTAAAACCGAATAAAAGAAAGAAAGAAGCAAATAAAAAGGTTAGGAACGAAAAAAAAAGACAAAGAATGAGCAAAGTAAAAAAAAGAAGAAAAAAAAGAAAAAAGAAAGAAAAGAGTCAGAAAAAACATTGAGCGAAGAAAGAAAGAGAGAAAGAACAAGAATCAAATGAAAGAAAGAAAGAAAGAAAGAAAGAAAGAAAGAAAAAAAGAAAGACCCAAGAGAGAAAGAACAACGACCTAAAAAAAAAGAAACTAATAAACAAGGAGAGAACCCCCGCAAAAAAAAAGAAAAACAAAAACAACAAAGAATGAGCAAAGAGCAAGAGAGAGAAAGAACTAGGACCTTATAAAAAGAAAGAAAGAAAGAAAGAAAGAATGGGATTAATAAGGGAAAAGACTAATTAGAAAGAAAGAAAGAAAGAAAAGGATTATTAAAGGAAAAGACTCTAATTAGAAAGAAAGAAAGAAAGAAAGAAAGAAAGAAAGAAAGAAAAAAAGAAAAAAAGAAAGAAAGAATGGGATTAATAAGGGCAAAGGCTCTAATTAGAAAGAAAGAAAGAAAAAAGAAAGAAAGAAAGAATGGGATTAATGAGGGAAAAGACTAATTAGAAAGAAAGAAAGAAAGAAAGAAAGAAAGAAAGGGATTAATGAGGGAAAAAACTCTAATTAGAAAAAAAGAAAGAAAGAAAAAAAAGAAAGAATGGGATTAATGAGGGAAAAGACTAATTAGAAAGAAAGAAAGAAAGAAAGAAAGAAAGAATAGGATTATTAAGGGAAAAGACTCTAATTAGAAAGAAAGAAAGAAAGAAAGAAAGAAGTTGAAGAGTAAATAAACACATGAATCGGCTTTCGAAAGAACATAACTGAAATGAATAGTTTTAATGGAGGACAAAGAAAGAAAAAAAATGAAAAAATAAAAAATAAAAAATAAAGAAATAAAAAGAAAAATCTGCCCCTCCCCCCTCAAAAAAAACCTTGTTAAGGAGAAAGCGAAAAGTCGAAAGAACAACTGGGAGAAACGAAGAACGAACAAAGAATAAAATTGCCATGACGAAAAAGAGAAAAGAAAGAGAAAGTGACAGAAAGAAATAAAGTGAAAGAGATAAAAAGAGAAGAAAAGTGAAGAGAAAAATAAAAGAAGAAAAAGAAAAAGAAGGGAAAAGAACGAAGAAGAATAGAAAAGGGAAAGAAAAAAAAGAACATGAATCGAGAGAGAGAGAGAGAGAGAGAGAGAGAGAGAGCGAGAAAGAGAGAGAGAGAGAGAGCGGGAGAGACGTCGAAGTGGGGTTGTGGTTTCTTTCTATTATGCCATATAAACGTTCCAGGGTTATTTAATGCCGAAGTAATACTTGTAGATGACCAATAGTAGTAGTACGATTTAACCCGTAGCTGATGTGGGTTGGGGTGGGTAAGTAGTTTTTTACCTTTTCTAAGGGAATTAGTCCAAAAGTGAACATAATAGCACAACTGGAACACGATCCCACGTACTTTGAGGCTGCAGTCTTGCTCTTTTCGTCACGGGGCCACATCCTAAGATATATATAAAAAAAAATGTAAAAGATTATGAAAATAAAACTAGTCTGTGGTTTTTAGAAAAACTTACATAAAACATGAATGGTTGGCAAATATATATATATATATATATATATATATATATATATATATATATATATATATATATACAAACACGAAATAAGTGATATAAATCTAGAACCTGGTATGCTTGCAAATCATGGAAACAAATCTACAAAGAAAATAATAAAATTTAAGTAACGATGTATGCTCAGAACAAATTTTCCTATAAGCACACCGTTATTTATGGCCTAAAAAAAGCACACAATTGAGCACAAAGCCCTCCTATCGAGCCAATAGCATAGATTCCCTTAACTCTCTCTCGCCATTCGTCCCTATCAGCCACTGCTCTTGGCAGATCCTATTTGCCGCATCCTGTGCATTTTACAGAGTTCATGAATGTAAGTTTTGATGGTCTACCAACACTGGTCTGTCCAAATGTTGGAGTGCAGAGGAGAACGTTGCTTATACGTTCATCCTTGCTTACCCAGTAGTGCCCCTATATGGTATTCGTCTAATTTGTATAGTTTGAGAGATAGGAGGTAAGTGGCCTTTAACTGCTATTTTTGTGGGGTTCTGCATCTAGAATTTTCTTGCAGCATTCTTGTGTAGTTCCTATCAAGTTTTTTCGCAAAAGTGTTCTTTAAAGTTCACGTGGTACAACTGTACAGTTGTATTGACACGGCTAAAATCTGGGAAAATTTTACTTCTTATTTCATTAGAAGGATCAGATGTCCATAGGAGTGGTAGCCTGTGAATAGCAGTCCGAACCCTGAATACTGAGAACAGTCCTGGAGCCCTGAGTAGATTTGCTGACACTAAGACTCTAGTGAGAGACATTCAGATTATATTGGTGTAAAAAACTTGTAAAGAATACTTGGTGCTCCTAGTACAGTCACCAAAGGATTGATACATAGATTGGGGGACTTGGAGATAAGACGACGAGTGGACACCATCCAATCTTCAGTTTTATTAAGATCGGCCAGAATACTGAGAAGAGTCCTGTTGGCTTAAGACTTGTTAAACTTCAATAAGAAACCATCAGCTAACACTGGCGTGAAAAACCCTCAAAAGAGTCAAACAACAACAAAACGAAAGAATAACAACAACTAGGAAACAAAAATGGGAGGAAAAACAATTCTATGGCCGCTTTAAACGTCTAATAAACAACATCTCACACCAGAAAACCTGGACCTGGCTAAGAAAAGGAAACCTTAAGAGAGAAACGGAATCCCACCTAATAGCAGCACAGGACAACGCCATAAGAACCAATCATATCAAAGCTAGAATAGATAATACGCAACAAAACAGTAAATGTAGGCTATGCGGTGACAGAGACGAAACGATCAATCACATAATAAGCGAATGCAGCAAATTAGCACGGAAGGAGTAGAAGGCGAGATACGACTGGGTCGGCAAGGTGATCCACTGGGAAATGAGCAGGAAATTTCAATTCGACCATACAAACAAATGATATATGCACAACCCGGCACCTGTCCTAGAAAATGACTCGCATAAACTCCTATGGGACTTTAACATACAAACGGGTCACCTAATCCCGGCCAGAAGACCAGACATCATAATAATCAAACCCCCCCCCCCAAAAAAAAAGAGAATCTGCAAAATTGTAGACTATGCTGTCCCGGCAGACCACAGAATAAATCTGAAGGAAAGTGAAAAGAAGGATAAGTTCCTCGACCTTGCTAGAGATTTGAAAAAGCTGTGGAACATGAAAGTAACGATTGTGCCAATTGTGATTGGTGCTTTAGGCACAATAACTAAAGGATTATTAAAAGGCCTGGAGGACTTGGAAGTTGGCGGACAGGTAGAGACTATTCAAACGATAGCATTGCTAAGAACGGCCAGAATACTGAGACGAGTCCTGGAGGCTTGAGGAGACTTGCTGTCACTCAAACTCTAGTGAAAAACCATCAGCTAACACTGATGTGAAAAACTCTAAAGGAGTAAATAATAATAATAATAATAATACGAAGAAGAAGAAGAACTAGAATCGAAGAAATTTAAATTTGACCATACGAACAAATAATTATTACACAACCCGGAATCCGTCCTGGTGAATGAGATGCACAAACTTCTCTGGGATTGTGTGATACAAACGATCACCTTATCTCGACCAGACGACCAAACCTAGTGATAGTCCCCACCCACAAAAAAAGAAAAAAAAAAGAGAACAATTCGAATTATGGAATTTATCATTTCGGCTGACCACAGGGTAAAACTGAAGGAAAGCGAAAAGAGAGATAAGTACTTAGATCTTGCTAGAGGACCGAAAAAACTACGGAACATGAAAATGATGATGACACCAATTGTCTTTGGCGCTTTCCATACAGTCACCAAAGGACAGTTTAAAATAAGAGGACGAGTGGAGACCATCCAAACTACAGCATTGTTGAGGTTAGCCTGAATACTGAGAAGAGTTCTGGAGACGCGAGGAGATTTCAGTGGAAAACAATCAGATAACGCTGTTGTGAAAATCTCCAAAGGAGTCCTAAAAATAATTATGCTCACCTGTTATATGGGGTCAGTCATTCTTAAAAAATACGAATTACTTTTCAAAAGATCTACTTGACCTATAGAGGAGAGCCTAGTTGTTACAACCGCAGGTAAGAGTGAACCTGGGAGTAATGGCAACGAAGGAGTTACTCAGGAATATCCCTTGCGTAGGAATTGGAACCTCACCACCTGATATAATTTAGTATGATACATTGGACCAAACTTTTTGTCGGGGTTAAGGTCTTACTCACTACAGAGGATACGGTCAGCGTATTCAAAGCCACTGGGCTTACAAATATATCTTATAATCCGCAAAAAGCGATAATTCTCATTGTGGGTGCCACAGCGTGTCTGTGTTTTTCTGGGGGTCAGAGATGGGGGGAGGACTTTTTATCCGAATAAACAACGCACCGGGTTAATAAAGGGGAACAGGACTCAGTCCCAGATGGTCAAATAATCATGGCTGAGTTCTCCGTTTTTGTATCACTCAGGTTGAATCTCCACACATTCAGTTATAATTACGACTCATGTGCAAACGGAAATATAAACTCCTTTTCCAATGGAGATAAAAACAAAAATGAATAAATAAATCATGAAAGAAAAAAAAAGACGAAGCTAAATCTTATTTATAAACTGTCCTACGTTTTTTTTTTTTTTTGTTTTTTTTTTAAATCTTCGATAATCCCCGACCAACGAACAGATAATTATGACCAAAGCGTAATAGAATGGTTCAAACGTTTAAACAGGTATCAAGTCACATGACTAATGGCGGCGGCCTCGTTATTGGTCTTCGTTTTAGTTTCATCCGATGAAGATTTGATACAGTTATTCAGTCTTTGGCTTTTCTCCGAGAGACAAAGAGAAACATGAACTAAAAAATAAAGGAAGAAAGAAAGATAATAGAGTGAGAGAGAGATAGAAAATGGGAATAATAGAGAGGTAATGGGAATAGAGAGAGAGAAAGAGAGAGGGGACTAAAATGTGAATAATAGAGAGGTAATGTGAAGAGAGAGCGAGAGAGTATGTATAGTCATAGAGAGGGAGGATGTGAATTGACTTAGAGAGAGAGGGTTGGGGGAGAATTTTAATAATAATAGAGAGGTATTGTGAAGAAAGAGAGAGAGGGAGAGGGAGAATGTGAATGATAGGTAATATGAATAGAGAGAGGGAATTTGAATGATAGAGAGGTAATGTGAATAGAGAAAGAGAAAGTGAGAGAGAGGGAGAATGGGAATAATAGAAAGGTAATTAAAAGAGGAGAGAATATCAATAGACAGAGAGAGAAAGAGAGAGATAATAGGAAGAGAGAGAGAGAAAGAGAGGGGGAAAATGTGAATAATAGAGAGGTAATTAAAAGAGAAGGAGAGAATATGAATAGACAGAGAGAGAAAGAGAGAGATAATACGAAGAGAGAGAGAGAGAGAGAGAAAGAGAGGGGGAAAATGTGAATAATAGAGAGGTAATTAAAAGAGGAGAGAATGTGAATAGACAGAGAGAGAAAGAGAGAGATAATACGAAGAGAGAGAGAGAGAAAGAAAGGAGGAGAATGTGAATAATAGAGAGGTAATTAAAAGAGGAGAGAATGTGAATAGACAGAGAGAGAAAGAGAGACAGAATGCGAAGAGAGAGAGAGAGAGGGAGGAGAATGTGAATAATAGAGAGGTAATTAAAAGAAGGGGAGAATGGTAATAGACAGAGAGAGAGAGAGAGAGAGAATGCGAAGAGAGAGAGAGTGCGTGTGTGTGTGTGTGTGTGAGAGAGAGAGAGAGAGAAAGAGAGAAAGAAAGAGTGAGAGAGAATGTGAATATGAAAGCGTAAAAGTAAATGTTATTGATAAAATGCACGAAAGTTTCAGGAAATTCTATTTTCTTTTGTGGAAGGAAAAGAAAAGTCATTCCTCAATTCTTATGGCAGACAAATGTGTTTTGTGTTTTTAAGAACGCACAAGGAACAACAAAATAAATAAACACTAAAACTTCAGTACTTGTATTTCAAACAAAAAGGAGCCACCACCACTCTACATGACAAACCTTTAAAATTAATCGACCAGTTCACAAACCTCGGTAAGAATAATTGAAAATGATGTCAACGAACACCTAACGAAAGTGTCGACTGCTATCGACATGTTATCGATCATATGAAAGTTTAATCAATCCGATAAAATAACTGTGGATTTCTTCCTCGCTGTTGCCGTGTCCACACTACTACATGGACGCTAACAAAACTTAAAGGGAAAAACTTGATGAGAACTTCACAAAAATACTGCAGTCTGTGTTAAACAAATCCTTGACGCAGCACCCAAGAAAACAGCAGTTGTACGGCCACTTACCTCCATCCAAGACATGCGGGTCACTGCTGGAGAAGCAAGTGCAAACCCATAAGTGACATTCTTCTGTGGACTACTACACATGGATATGCCAGCGTTTGCAGATCAGCAATAACTTACATCCACTCTAAGTGGACACAGGATGCCACCTATAAGACCTGCTCAGAACGATGGTTGATCGGGATCGATGTCGAGAAAAGATCATGTAACTCCGTGCTGTAAGTACGACTTGATGAAGGGAAGGACACATACCATTTTTTTCTGTTTTTTTCCAGAAGAAATTGGTATTTACGCTTTACTTCAGCTTTGAGATATCTTACTGTCTCGGCACTTTTCCTGATTCGACAATCTCAAGATTGATAAAAAAATATTTTCGGTCTTCGTAAAATCTCGTCGTTTGCCTCAATCAAATTTTCCCACGAAGCGCTCATTGGCTACTTATCGTTGCAAGGGGCGCAACTCCAGCTTCTTTAATAATAAATTTAAAAATAAATATAGATAACGTTGTTTTTCTTTCTTTTTAACTATTCATAGAATTGTTGATTTTTTTAAAACTCTTTTAAAAATAACTTATCACTTTTAGCCTGTTGAGGTCATTGTCATTTCTTTTAGAATGTGTAACATAAATTACAATGGCGCCGATTGAAATCGCGAAATTGGACTATTTTGTAGTACAAACGAGGCTTCAAAAGACCCCTGACTCAGGGTTATTGATAGTAAAGTTTGGCTAAATTTAATATGATGGAGTTTTATCTTGTTTGGAATAAGACGAGACACGACCATCTCTACTGACTGCAAACTTATACAAGGTGACCCCCTAAAAAACAGAACCCATATAATTTTGACTGAAATTCATAAATTTAATTCTAATCTTTTCTTTTTGTCAGGATAAGAAGTAGGTTCTGTGCGTGAAAAATTAGGACTATAGTTTTCACCAACATGTCTAGAAGTTTGCGTGTACAAAATTAGAATTGCTTTATTTTTGTAGAAGTAATAAAAAAGTTTATAGGTTCTGTTTTTTTGGGGGGTTACCCTGTATCATTTATCGAGCGCACAACGTATGCGCTAGTATGGCATATAGCTTTTTTGGTAGGAACCAGGCACAGGACCGTAGCCCACACATGCTCGGCGGTTCCAAAAAATGCCATGAGCCCAGGTGGCATCTCCCCCCCAAAAAAAGGTGCCTCAGGCGCAAGGCGATAAACCTAGCCTCTCCGGAGAGGGTTAGAGTCTGAGTGGACGGCTTCCTGAGGCTCAAGGAGTGCTAGTCTCAGCTCGTGTGGCATGAATGCCGGCTTCCTGGAATCCATGTCAGACGGGCTCGAACGACTACCACCAGAACCAAGATATACACTACCTGATTCGTGTATCAGGCAATACCGCCGGCCAAAGTGGGTCCCAGCCCAGTAGGCCAGGTTATAACCGGTCCATGGATCAAGAGCAGACTACTCGTCCGACGATGTTGCCGGTGTATTTTCTTTGGCAGTTCTTCATACAAGACAGTAATTTTTTTTCTACTCAACATGCTCTTTCTCTTTGCCTGAAACCACAAGAAATCTGGGTTGGATCAAATACGTGGATGTTCTGGAGTATTCGTGCGATGAAATTGTTTCTGCGGAAATAGAATCCTAAGTGGCCATGACATTTTCCTCGAGTGACGCAGGGTCTAGTTTCGTGCCGGTTGTCTTAAGGGTTAAATTTCATCTGTTTTCATGTCTCGCCTACATTTTTCCATCCAAGCCGAAGAAGTCTGTTACTGTTTCTTGAATGGGGATTCGGAATTTGACTGCCAACAGGTGTTCCTTCGTGTAGGTCCGTGCCATTTTATAACAAGTTCAGTATTAACCAATCATCTGCTGAACAGTCACATCCAATCCAGGCCAAAGTAGTCGTTTACGCCTTTTTGTGCGAAGTAATTGTTTGTACATTATGATCTTATAGTCCATTATTCGTATTTCTTCCTTTGTGGAGTTTGGAGATATCGGTATCTACCCAACTAAGTAATGAACGTTGAAGCGACCCGTGCCGCAGAAGATAGAAGCAAGCGATGGTATCCATTCCAAGCGTCTAGCGCAGTTTTTCTCGTGTGTGTTAGTAAAATCGAAGCCTAATTTAATAGGGACGGTCACTTTGTCGAGTGGGGTAGTAATACCACCAATGAATGTCCTAGGTATGACACCAAACCATCTTTTAAATAGCAATAATTGAGACTATTCAACTGTGCGCAAACAAATAAGTTCTTGTTTCATATGGACTTTTGACAGTGGATTTCAAAACAAGATGTGTTTTAAAGTAAACAATGGACATCGGAAATGCCACATGAATTTCGTGGGAAGAAATGTGGGGACGTCAGAAAAATATATAATGACGGAAGTTTTTGACCCTAGTGGTCAGTTAGGAAGAGCAGTCAACAGAGTGACAAGTTGAGGGCTGAAAACCGGTACAGTATCCATCTCCCGTGAAAGAAGCACGAAGAAGCAAGGCTCTGAATATATCTCTATCAACGTGATGTAAATCGTTGCTGTTCCCTGTTTATCTCTCTCTCTCTCTCTCTCTCTCTCTCTCTCTCTCTCTTGCAACGCATTGACCTTTCGCTCTGATTAAAAGAGAGTTGAAATTTTTATAAGAGTTGTCACTTGTTCTGACTAGTTTGAAAAAAGTTTTCTAAATACTATTTGCTTAAAAATCATATATTATTACGTAAGATAAAATTATCAAACCGAACTTAAATTGAGTGTGGTGTGTTTATCTCTTGGAGAAGGCATGGAGTTTCGGTAGGTTCACCTTCCACCTGAGTGATCCATCCTTTTTCGATACTATCACCAGTCTTGAAGAACAAGTTGTAAGGGTACTAGCCTGAATTGGATCAATGCTCAAGGTGAAATCCCGATCAATGTTTAACTTGACCCTTCTTTTTTAATGATAAGGAACTGGGATCGGCGTGTGGATCCCCGTGTGATGTCGGTCTTGAAACGATACAGATGTAGCGGTTGGTGAGGACAAGTGTTGAATGTGCTGGGCCGCAAATACTCCAGCATTCATTGCTAACTGTTACTCCAGTCGTTGCTAATTGCTTTCGTTGGAGGAAATGGGATAACGGCTGGCTTTGGTGTGACGGCTGTTCTTTAAGGGTATAAAATTTAATGAGATGTTACCTCGTAGATAACACACCATTTCTTTTAATGCATAAGCTTATCCAACAAAGTTTATCTAACACAGGATATTCAGCATGAAGAAGAACAGACAAGTGATATATTACTACATAAAATTTGAGGAGGGAAACTAAATCCCCGCCCCAAGCAATAAAATAGTTACAATGTGTTTGAAGAAGAGAGAAAAGTTTATACAATAAAAAGATGGAAACTATTTACTGCTTCTCGGGTCTTGTAAAATGTGCAGGCACCATGTGCGTCGTTGCTGGGGAGCAAACGACCACGTCTGTCGCTTCTGGAGTCCTGTTCGTCAAAGAGGTGGATTCCCAAGTCATGGGACCCAAAAGGACTCGTGACGTGAGAGAGTTTCTCAAACATTGTAACCAGAACAACACTCCATTTAATCTCCCACAAGGCTTTTCAGATTGGCTGCTTTTTATCGCATTCTGGTGTGTCATGAGAGTTTGAAAATTGGGAGAAAATGATCGTAGATCTTTCAAGACTTACTCAGAAAATGAAATCCCAGGCATATTCTGTAATATTTACATGGTCTACCACGTTTTAGTTGGCGCTTATATTCGGGCAGTTAACTGTCAATGGACAACATTTTGTTCAGGCTTGCCATCGAGCAACACAGCCCTCTCGGTTAGGGCTATAGAATAAACCGACTTCATCGGTGCTCAGGGATTAGACCCCAACCCTAACAAGTATCCTGGAAATGACACTAAATAAATTTATTCGGCCCTGGAGCTTTGGGGAATATGGGGTACTCCTTCATTGTCATCACTGCCAAGTCTACTCTAACCCGGAGTGGTAGCATCTGATAGTGTCTTATCTATAGGTAAAATAGAAATTTGACTTTTAAACTATGTGCTAACAAATAATTTACGTTTAATTTATTTGTTAAAAATAAATCCCTTAGACTACATAACTTTGTGTAAACGAATGACTGATAATTACTTGAATTATTAGCGATACCTAGCAATACTTGGAACCATTTAACTATGTGATAACAAATGACTGATATTGAATAGAATTATTAATGTTAAATAGAAATACTTAAAATTTTTCAATCGTGTGCCTAAATTAAATTGTTAGTCATACTTAAAAACCATTTAACTGTGTGAAAATAAAACAATTTATGTTAGACGGCAATATCGAAAGCAGTTTAGAAGAGTTTAAACAAATGATAAATACTCAATGAAACAACCCGTGTTAGAATATTTAGAACCATTTAACTGTACATATATTGGTAATACTTGTGTACCAACAAACTAGCTCTGGCTAATGTGAAAGTGTTACCAATAAACTATACGTTTACACATCCTATATAGCAGGTATATACAGGATTTGGCATTAAATAACTTACAATGGTTGATATGCCACAAAACCAAACCGAACCAAACCAAATCATATGTATTCAATATATATGTATAAAGAGGATTTGGCATTAAATAACTTACAATATTTGATATTCCACAAAACCAAACTAAACCAAATCATATGTATTCAATATATATGTATAAAGAGGATTTGGCATTAAATAACTTACAATATTTGATATTCCACAAAACCAAACTAAACCAAATCATATGTATTCAATATATATGTATAAAGAGGATTTGGCTTTAAATAACCTACAATGGTTGATATGCCTCAAAACCAAACCGAACCAAACCAAATCATATGTATTCAATATATATGTATAAAGAGGATTTGGCTTTAAATAACCTACAATCGTTGATATGTCATTAAATCCAACTAAACGAAATCATATATATTCAAAGTAAAGTTGACAGCTGTAGTCGAGGCCAACCCAGAGCGTCCCTTTTCAATAGCTACAACACTGAAGTGTAGGGGGCGCAATTCCACCCCCCGGGATTGCTCCAGTTCACCCTTGAAATGTGCCTTAAAATGCTGAGTGTTAAACAAGGAAGTATCAAGTACCATTTTTTTAAGTCTTTGCTATGACTCGACCTTGGATTGAACCCTGATCTTCCGGGCCATTGGTGAACACTCTACCAATATGCATTATTTAAAGAGAATTTGACATTAAATAACCTACAGTGGTTGATATGCCACCAAACCGAACCAAATCCTATATATTCAATATATATATATATATAAAGAAGATTTAGCATAAAATACCCTACAATGTTTGATATGCCATAAAACCCAGCCCATCATAATCGTGCAACATAACCTATAAAGGTATATTAAACTCTTTTTGTCACATAACTTAGAAGTTCTGTCTGTACACCTCTTTGTACTGTTCTCTGACTGTGAAGAGCTGCATTTGGCGTTGTAGGAGAGTTGATTATTTGTTGCTGGTCAATAACCGGGTTGTGGGGGACAATTTTTTTCCTTGTATGGCAACACCAAAGTCGTGTTATGTAAATCATACTCACGAACTTTTGTTTCGCAACTGTATACTGTTAGTATTCCTTGCTATTCGATATCTAATTGGCCACATCATATATGCTGTCTAGAGTAAGACGAAACACATCCAACATCTAATCTCTCTTCCAGTCCACGAGACAAAGGTAGACAACTCGTCTTACTCTATTGCCGGTGTAGCTTCTTGGACAGTTCCTCATGCAAAACAGTCCGACTCTACACAAGTTATTGACATATCTTGTAGAATTCGTAGTGTCGATTACAATGGCATTGCTTAAAATGGTGGCATTCAAATATTTCTTTTGTAGAAACGAGGCGTTAAAACAAACTTGACTTTGTGCTATTAATAGTATCTTATAAGTAAATTTTACATCTGAATATTATAGACGTTTCTTGTGGAAATAGAAAATGTAGCTTCCAATATCATTTATTAAAATTGTAAAATCTGAAATTTGGGTGAAAAAACGAGGCTTCATGTAAATTAGTTTTAAATATCATGGAATGATTTTGTTATCTTGATACACTTAATAGAATTTTGCGTGATTTAAGAATGTATCATACCCGTATTTGGGCCGTTCATATAAGCTGTACATTAGCTAGCTTTTAAACACATTTCGAATTGACGGGGGCGTTATCCTTAAGTAACAGGGCACCTCTGGTGGTGTAATGGTTAGCAAGTTAGACTAGCTAACCTACACGAGTGAGTTCGAGTCTCATTGGGTGCCCCATTCATTTGGCCTTGTGCTAAATCGAAGTAAAAGACCTTCGTAAATTACTACCGTTATCCTTAAGTAACAGACTTTAAGAATAGATCATTGGGATAATCCTGCTTTTAGACCTGCTCAGGCAAAGGAGCATCAAGCACATTTTGTGAACAGTTTACACACACACACACACACACACACACAAATATATATATATATATATATATATATATATATATATATGTGTGTGTGTGTGTGTGTGTGTGTGTGTTCTAATGTACATTTCATTGTATATATATTGTATATATATATTGTATATATATACATATATATATATATACAGAACCCATTAACTTTTTTTATTTGTTCTACAAAAATAAAGCAAAATAATTCTAATGTCTTTTCCTTGGTAGACCAGAACATGTTGGTGAATACTATGGTCCCAATTTTTCATGCACAGAATCTACTTCATATCCTGAAAAAAAAAAAGAAAAGGCTAGAATTAAATTAACGAATTTTAGTCAAAAATATATGGGTTCTGTTGTTGTTGTTTTTTTTTTGTCACCCTGTACACACAGTGGAAAGAGAGAAGGAAAGAGCGAGAGAAAGAGAGAGAGAGAGAGAGAGAGTGTGTGTGTATGTGAGTTTGAGAGAGAGAGAGAGATTCAGAGAGAGAGAGAGAGAGTGTGTGTGTGTGTGTGTGTATGTATGTGTGTGTGGGAGAGAGAGAGAGAGAGAGAGAGAGAGAGAGAGAGAGAGAGAGAGAGGTTCAAAGTAGAAATTTCTTGAGTAACCTGGAATTAATTTAGAATATAAAAACGATGCTTTGATGTCCTTATTAAGGAAGATGTTGATGAGAGAAACAATGTTTAAACTGACCGCTGAATATATTTTCTTTAGATGCGCAATCTAACTGAGATAATGAAGACAACAATGCTAGCTTTTCTAGACATTATGGAGTCATTGTTATCTAACTATACATTCTCTTTTTAAATTTGAAACTCATTAATTCCAGAATGTGCATCTGTTTTTTCTCACAAGTCCTAACTTTCTGTATAGATCTTATCGAAGTTTGGCTCACGGCCACTTGCTGTGAGTACCAACAAAAAGGGAATTGTTCTTATCGTTGGTAAATTTGTTATAAAGTGCCCAATGAGATAACGCCCATAAAAATAAGGAAAGAACTTCTCGCCACAGTTAGGATACGACAAAATATCAATTTTTCAGTGGAGGATGGCTGGTTTGAAATCAGAACTTTCCTTTTTTTAGATGTGTTGCCCTACCGAATCTAAAGAATGTTGTGTCACTGGGTCTCGACAAAAGCTGCTGGAGACAAAAGCGCGAGAAAAAGATAACTGCAAGTTTGAAGGGGAAAAAATTCGACACGTGATCAAAGAAAAAAAGCCTTTCTCTTTATTTGTAAGATTCAAGCCTCCCTCGAGACAGGTCTCAAATCAGAAAGACATGAAGTGCTACGTTTGTGTCAATGAAGAAATTGCTGAATCTTGAGTTACCCTAAATGAAGAGTTTGGTGAAGTCTAGGTTTTAGTATAGTTCCAAAATTTAGATCACTTCTTGTATCTTGTCAGTAATTAACTGCTCGATTAACTGAACCTTTTCAACATCCCAACTCTCATATGACGGTTTTTTCGCTTGAGGTCTCGTTGTTGTTCTTTTGTTGTCAGTCACCAGATAAACGAGGGTCGGAAGGCAGCTAGAAAAGCCGAAGAGGTCCTTTCCAATTGCCCATAGTTTGGTGAAGGAAGAAAAGACAGAATCATGCCATTCCTAAGGGTCTCTGTATGACGTGAAATGCAAACAACCTCGTCAAGTACTTGAACTCGGGACGCCGACACCTAAGACGCTAACAGATATGTCAAGCATGAATTATAAATATTTGTACTCACTGGAATATTTCGAAAACTGTAGCGATCAAAATATTCCTATTTAAAAATAGCAACTATATGGCCATTTATCTCCCATCTCACACACGATTCCCGTAAGATGAGCAAAACATAGTGGATACTGCTGTTAAAATAAAACGATGTCACAAGAAACGTTATCATATAGATTAACATACATGGATACATCAATGTGGACAATCAAATACATTCTTCAGCTCTGAGCGATCACTTGATCCTATTTACCCAACCCCTCCGCTCGGGCAGGATATGACACAAGGTCAATTTTCAAGCGGAGTTTAACAGGTTTGAATTCAGAGTTTTTCTTCAGATATATCCTCGCTGATGGCACGACAAGATGATGATGTTTACTGATGGTTTTAAGAAGTAGTTTCTTAGAAATCATTTTCTCCATCGCAATGTTTAAAAAAAAAACAGTAATTAAACCGTGAGTAAACACGATTAGGGCTTTTCCGGCCTTGGTTCTCTATATTTGGGGTTTTGCACACGGTTATGTGATATCAAGTATATCTAATACAAAGGACGAAAGTATCCATGGCGTAATGGCTAGCATGCTGAACTGCAGTTTTAAAATAAGCAAGTTCAAACTTCATACACGCTATTACGTTCACTTTTGGACGAATTTGTTTGTTTGTTGTTTAATCCTATTTACCCAACCCCTCCACTCGGACAGGATATGACACAAAATCAATTTTTAAGTGGAGTTTAACAGGTTTGAATTCAGAGTTTTCCTTCTCTTAGACTAGTTGCCTCACCAAGGCTGAAGAACATAGTCTGCCCTACTATTTACCCATAGCTGGACGGAGAATAATTGGATTCATACCTTTTCCAAGACTATTAGTGCTATGTGAAATGCTATCAGTCTTGTCCATGATTTGAACTTGTGTCGCCGTGTCCATTTCCTACGACGATAGCCATTACACCACGGGCACCTCCGGAGACTTGATGCCGTCTAGAAGACTTACTAAGAGCGATGACTGATGTGTGGTGAGTTAGACTCTAAGGAATTCATGCTATCGGCTCGTCTTGATCTTATATATCTATATATATCATTTAAAAATGTTTTTTTAATATAAGGACACATGACACCAAATGTTGACATTAGACTCGGATTTGATACCGACTTTTAGTCCACTTTTTCTTTCTTTATATATTTAATTTTTTTTGGACGAGCAAAAATCCTTTGAAACAATAGTCTTAAAATTTTTATTGTCTATTCTGTGATGGCTATCGGCTTGTACATTTTTCTTTTGCTGTTATTGGCTGAGCGGTAAGATACTGAGTCTGACGTAAATTTGGGCGGATTTCAATCCCAGCTTCAAGAGTCCTACGTGTCTAGCGACACTGAAGAGTTGTGAGGGGGTGTCCTCATGGTGTAATGGTTAAAGCGATGGACTGCGGAATCGTAGCACGCTAGTTCATACTCTACTCGCCCTATTACGTTCACTTTCGGGCAAATACCCTTGGAAAAGGTACGAACCCCCTTATCCTCCCAGCTATGGGTTAAATAGTACCACTGCTGTTTTTCTAGGAGAATGGCTTTGGCATTAAATAACTTGAAAAGGTTGATATGCCATTAAACAAAGAAACAAAACCGAAACCAAGAGTTGTGATACAACGAAACAGTCTTTCTAGGGATGACAATATATATATGTATATATATATATATATATATATATATATATATATATATATATATGACAGACAAGACATGCTACCCACTGCTGGTGAGGTAAGGAAGAATTCATGATCAACGTTTTTGTATGGACTCAAACGCGTAGCCACTTTAGTGTTGGCTGACCAGCATAAGCTTAAATTCAACTGCTCAGTGCAGTGACTAGATTCCGTCAAGAAGTTTTGCCAAGAGCGATGATCGATAGGGAGGCATGGTGAGAGAGTGTTTGAGAGAGAGAGAGAGAGAGAGAGAGATGTTGAAGGGAATCTGTGCAGTCGGCACGCTTTGATGATGATGATGATGATGATGATGCCGATGATGATTAGATCTATTCAGGATGGGCTTGGATAAATCTAGAAAAGAAAACCGATTTCATTTAACCTCAACAATTACTGGAATAACATCGTATGACCTGAATTAAGTAAAGCCGTACGCGTGCTTGCACATCTGACCTAAGACAGGCAGAGATAGAACGTTTCATTTGTCTATTTTATTTCATTTTTTTTTTTTTGTTTTTCTTTACGACAAAAACGGAAGCCGGGCCTTCGTCAAGAAGTTAATTATTCTCTTGGGCCAAAAGAATCTGAAAACACTTTCAGACTGCCGGAGAAGAAATAATAATAATAATAATAATAATAATAATAATAATAATGGGTATAGTATCTATAAAGAAATTGTATTAAATCATACATATGACGTATAATTATTTTTTCTCTGTCTTGGGATAAACTAATAAAAATATTCTAATTTATTACGGTACTGAAGCAATCTTAGAAACTGCTTGTTATTCTGCATACACATACATAGACACTGGCGCACATATACACATATATATACTAATGTTTGCAGGGTGCGTATCACGTAACCAAAGCGTTTTAAGTTGCAGAAGAAGATACCTAGCGCTGTTATTAGTATCGTGGTAATTGGTGCGCTGGCAAGTTTTCCGTTGCATTGTGCAATTTGATGGCCACACAGATGAACATGGGAGGAATTTAAGCTTTACGGGTTCGACCTGGGACATATCGCAACGGACGCACTGAAAAAGCATTTGTTGTAAGAAAGGTAAATTTATGACATATTATTCTTCGTAGGTTAAGGTACCCGTGGTGTAATGGTTATCGTCGCTGGAATTGGACACGGCGACACGAGTTCAAATCCTGGACTGATTGCATTTCACATTGCACTAATATCCTTGAGAAAGGTATGAATCCAAGTATTCTCCCTCCAGCTATGGGCAAATAGTAGGGCAGACTAGGTTCTTCAATTAGTCTAGGAGAAGGAAAACTCTGAATTCAAACCTGTTAAACTCCGCTTAAAAAAATTGACCTTGTGTCATATCCTACCCGAGCGGAGGGGTTGGGTAAATATCATTAGTCTTCGTAGGTTATTTAATGCCAAAACGATCCTTGTATAAAAACACCAGTTGTACTATTTAACTCATAGCTGAAGAAATGACCGGTTCATAATTTACCCAAAGATTTTAGTCGGAAGTTTGAACTCATTTATTCGATGTTTTAGTCCAGGACGTTAGCCACTAAGCTACGGGAATGTACATCACGAAAGGAAAATGAGTATTTGATCACATTTCATTAACAAGATAATAGAAAACTGTTTGATCAGCTTGCAGGAACCTTGACCATCAACCAAAGTCAGATAGATTTAAAAGAATCCGAGGCTGTGCTCCAAGTCATTGAAGCAAATCCAGTGAGTAGCAATTGGAGAGTATCAGGAGAACTCAACATCACACGGTGCAGAGTGACCTCGACAAAGACATCAGCAACTGCCAAATTATGCTTTACGTTACCAACATATTGCAGAACTTTTGGCTTACACTTGTACATATATATATATATATATATACTCATGCCGAGCCATATGGCATAATAGTTCGAGTATTCCCCAATGGCCCGGGAGAATGGGGTTTAATCCCAGGCCGAGTCATTGCAAAGATTAAAAAAAAAAATGGTACTTGATGCCACCTTTCTTAATTTTCAGCACCTTGGTGTTGTTGCTATTTAAAAGTTTGGCTTCAGGTCACCTTTGACTGCGGTAGACGAAACGAACTTACTTACAATATATATATATATATATATATATATATATATATATATATATATATATATATACTAGCTGTACCCGGCCACGCGTTGCTGTGGATCAGTTTGTTTAAATGGAAAAAAAAAAGAAAATGCATGTTACTAATATGTTTAATTTTCCAATACTTGAATAATCTATATAAATAAAAATGTAAATGTTTGTTACAAACCGATAATCTCCAGTTTTATACCACTAATTGGTTAAAAATTTTCTGAGAGTATTTGATTCGAATTCAGGAGTGTTTTTATATACTTCATCATCATCATCATCATCATGTCGCGCTGGTAGCACGGATATCCCTGACCCTCTCTCGCCACTCCTCCCTATCGTTCATCGCCCTAGGCAGGTCTTCAGGACAACATCCCGTATCCTCACATAGCTGCTGAATGTATGTTCGTGCTGGTCGTCCTGCTTTTGCACGGCCATGTGAGGTGGTCCATAAGAGTACATCTCTTATGAGTTCGTCCCTGCTTCTCCAGCAGTGTCCTGCATGTCTGGTTCGTCTAACTTGAATAGTTTTCGTGATAGGAGGCAGGTGGCCGTACAGTTGGTGTCTTGTGGGGTGTTGCCTCCAGGACTTGTTCAAGATTGCACAAATCTATATAAATAAAAAGGTATATGTTTATTACTAACCGATAATCTCCAGTTTGAAATCACTAATTGGTTTAAAATTTTCTGGGAGTATTTCATTCGACTTCAGGAGTGGTTTTATATACTTATTAGCTGTATCCGGCCATGCGTTGCTGTGGCTCAGTTTGTTTAAATGGATAAAAGAAAAAAGAAAATGCATGTTTCTAATATGTTTAATTTTTCAATACTTGGATAATCTATATAGATAAAAATGTAAATGTTTGTTACTAACCGATAATCTCCAGTTTTATACCATTAATAGGTTAAAAATTTTCCGAGAGTATTTGATTCGAATTCAGGAGAGTTTTTTTTATATACTTATTGGAAAATTAAACATATTAGTAAAATCCATTTTTTTTTCATTGAAACAAACTGAGCCACAGCAACGCGTGGCCGGGTACAGACTGTAAGTATATAAAAACACTCCTGAATTCGAATAAAATACTCACAGAAAATTTTAAACCAATTAGTGGTATAAAACTGGAGATTATTGGTTAGTAACAATCATTTATATATATATATATATATATATATATATATATATATATATATATATATATATATATATATATATATATTAATTGCAATTTTCAGTTAAATGCATTTACGATCAACTAGTTATAATTAAAGTTTTTTTTCTTCCTGGCATTAAAATAAGTTCCTGTAAAGCGACATTGAACCAAACCGAGTGTTTTTTTTCGTTGCATGATGGGTAACTATTTATTAATTTACGGATTTATTAATTTATAGTAGAATCAATTTTATTATTGAATTCTGCATATGGTTCAGTTTGATTTCTTTGTTTAATGGCATATCAACCCTAGCAACCCAAGGTGAAAGAAAAATAGTCGTACTATTTTCCACAGAGCAGCTTTAGTTTGGTCGGGTTTTATTGCATATCAACCATTGTAGATTTAATGCCAAATCCTCTTAATATATATATATATATATATATCATCGAAATATCGTCTACCTTACTGTACATAAGTAAGTAAAGTTGGTGACCATAGTCGAGGGTAACCCGAAGGCTCCCCCTTCGATAGTTACCACACCAAGGTGTATGGGAGGAAGCTACTCCTTCCCTGGATTGCTCTACTTTACCCTTGATCCGTACCTTATAATGCTGAGTGTTAAGCAAGGTAGCATCAAGTACCATTTTTTGAGTCTTTGGTATGATTCAACCTGGAGTTTGAACCTAGGTGTCGCGGGCAATTGCTGCTGCTTTGTTGGGTGCTGCCTCCAGAACTTATTCAGAATTGTTCGTAGCATCCTTCTGTAGTTGCCGTAAAGCTTTTTCTCCATACGTATAGTTAGTATCCATTAGGTGCATCCATACAGCAGTATCGACACGACCACTGCTTGAAAAAAAAACGCGTTTCATTTTATCGGTCAGGTATGATTTCCATATGACTGATAACTATCGTTAGATGTCCTTTCTCTTGCTAGTCACGTGTAGATGTCTGTCTTGGTTGATGAGATACTGCTTGCTAGGTAGGTGAACTTGTCTTCTAGTTTCAGAGAACTACCATTTAGTATGGAGATGTCGCCTCATATTTTGCGTCTTGTGTGCGTCGACCTATTCTAAACATATAGCAACCGTCCTAAGCGTACCCATTGCAAGTGTCAGCCGTCATTTTCTAGTCCAGAATTTTTCCAGTCCTGTGCCAAGGTTCTAGTATTTCTCTGACTTTTCATTTTTTTGTTATCTTCACTCTATACAGTCTGCGAGTACAGCAAGATATCAATAGATGGCAAGATCTTGTTTTCTTGATAACTTTGGCCGGGATCAGCTGATCCGTTTGCATCTGAGAATTTTATGGATCCAGTCTCTAGATCACCTAGGTTATCATTGTACTATTATTCAGTAGGATCAACTTTTAACTTCTTGCACAATTCCCAGGGAATCACCCTTCTAATCCGGTCATGCTTACACTTATGTTTCTTTTGTATTAGTTAGCTGTATTTATTTATAAGATTAACACTTTCATCTCTGTCACCACATAACTTAAGCTCGAAATTCTTCTTTTTATTAATATTACTCAAGTCTCCAGGACTTTTCTCAGTATTCAGGCCGTTCTCAGTAATGCTTGATGGTTTGGATGGTATCCATTCGTCCGCCAACCTCGAAGTCCTCCACTCCCTTTAACAATCCTTTAGTTACTGTACCAAAATCACCAATCACAATTGGTATAATAGTCACCTTCAAGTTCCATAGTTTTTTTTTTTCAATTCTCTATCAAGGTCGAGGTGCATATCCTTCTTTTCACTTTCTTTCAGTTTTATTCTGTGGTCAGCCGGGACAGCAAAGTCGACAAATTTTCTTTTTTTTTATTGATCATTATAAGGTCTGGTCTACTGGCCGAGATTAGGTGATCCCTCGGTACGTCAAAGTCCCATGGGAGTTTATGTGTGTCATTTTCTGGGATAGGAGCTGGGTTGTGCATATATCATTTGTTCATATGACCATTATTATTATTATTATTATTATTATTATTATTATCTTTTGAGGGTTTTTCACACTAGCATCAGCTGATGGTTCTTCACTGAAGTTTAAGCAACAGCAATTATTTTCAAGTCTCCAGGACATTTCTCAGGATTTTGAGCGATTTTAGTACTGCAGTAGTCTGGACGGTCTTTACTCGTCCTCCTATTTCCAAGTTTGCCAGTCCCTTTATTAAACTTTTGGGGATCATACCAAGTCTACCAATTATAACTGGTATTACTGTCACCTTCATGTTCCAAGTTTTTTTTTTAGTTCTCTAGCAAGGTCTACATATTTATCTCTTTTTAGGCTTTTAATTTTATTCTGTGGTCTGCCAAGACGACAAAGTCTACAGTTTGGCATGTTCTCTTTTATATCATTATTATTTACGCATTAGATTTTTTCACATCAGCGTTTGCTGATGGTTTTTCACGGGAGTCTGAGTGACAGCAAGTCTCCTCAAGTCTCCAGTAGTATTATTATTATTCAAGATTTTATTTCGAGGGATATAATGTGATAACAGGTATAATGTGTTCGAAATTGAAAGAGATTTTGGTATCGTCTTGTATTTGTCGCTGCCTCCCACCAGACACGACTTGACACAAGGTCAAAAGAGATTTTGGTATCGTCTGATGATCATAAATTCGAAATTGATATTTGCGATTAATGAGTTTCTATTCTAATATTCAACGGTAAGTGGCCATCTGAATTTTTCAATACATATATATATATATATATATATATATACTTAATTGTAGTGTAAAGATATTCGTTATATATTTCTATTCTGTTTCCATATTCTTCACAGATACCGAGACCACCAGCGTATAGATAGATAGATAGATACACTAGGGTGTGCTGAAAAACTCAGAGGCTGACCAATATACTCTCAAAGAATTTAGCCCAAGGAGATTTTTTTTCAGTATAGTCCCTCCTTTCATTTGTGTTACAGTGCTTGGATCCCATTCTCTAAAAAAATCATTAACAGTTGACTTGATGTCTTCCTATTCACATTTCATCTCATCCTTCATTCAGCTCGTATATATATATATATATATATATATATTCTTTTTCTTCATATATGTGTACATTCTTCATCATATTCCTTCCCAGTCTGCCTCTTTACTTTTCTTTTTCCCTTTCTTTCAATTCATATATAAATATATGTGTGAGTGTGTGCGCTCGTGTGTGTGTGTGTGTGGATCAGCTCCATTGGGAGTACAATTTAAGAAATACACAATGAAGAACGCAAAAGACTGGAAGCACCTGTCATGTCTTTTCATTCGTCATAGTCACAAGAAGAGAATGAAGCCCGTTGATATTTGAATAAAAAGATAAAAACGAATTTTACACACACACACACACACACACACACACACACATATATATATATATATATATATATAAATGTTAAAATGAAAACATACAAATAAGCGATTGAGATGTTTGCTTTTTAAAATTTGACTATACAACTAGTAGTGGATATGTAGCACTGATACGATAACCAAAAACAACAGTTAGACAACAGTAATGTGTCTTTTAGATTTTCGAATATATATATAGGGCGTCCCCCCAAAATCTACATACACTTTGCTCAGTGACTGTGTTTAAAAAAAAAATGGTCCAATTGCAGTCGAAACTGACATATCCACACCGCTGTGAAAGCCCTGGTTAAGTTTTAATGATGTTTAACCATTATACTGAAGTGCCAAGTAGCTGCAATTTTGACATTTAATTCAGCCATTTGACTTGTAAGCACTAGGTTAAAAGTTGTTGGCGACCTTAGTCGAGGGTGACCCAAAAGCTCCCTTTTCGATAGCTACTACACCAAAATCTAGGAGAGGGCGCTACAACTTACTGGATTGCACCCCTTTATCCTTACCTTATAATGCTGAGTGTTAAGCAAGTAGCATCAAGTACCATCTTTTGAGTCTTTGGTATGACTCCACCTGGAGTTTGAAACTAGGTCTCGCGGGCCATTAGCGAACACTCAAACCATTAGGCCAATGTCCGGTTTGTAAGCAAAATACGTTAAAAAAACAATGATTCAGGAGCAGCTATTGAAACTGAAAGTACACAGAATATTAATTGAAACGATTTGTACAGTTGACAATTCTCTGTATTCATGTTATCATTATTACTCATTCTTTGGCATACAGTTAAAATATTATCATGTATCACTCACAATTATATTAAAAATTAGTCATTTCTTTACACATAATTAGATGATCAAACAGTTCTATTACAAACAATTAAATTTAGTATAAATCATTTGTTTGCACTGATTGAAAAATTCTTTTTGACCAGTAGATAGGATCCTATCAAGTGCTACCACACCGGCTCAGACTGGAACTGGGAGCGATGGCAATGAAGGAGTACTCTGCATTCCCCTATGTTTCAGCATTACTAGAACTTTACCATCAGATCTTTTAGTTTCATATCTAGGACACTCGTTGGGTGGATCTTACCCCTCTGCAGAGAAGCAGTCGGTGTATTCTACAGTCCCAGAGTAACTGGGTGGATAATGGAGTCCATATCTTTCCCAAGGATATTAGTCCGAAAGTGGTTGCAACAACGTGACTGGAATACAAACTCTCTCCAATGTCTTAGTCCAGCTCGTATAGACATATCCGATTTTGTTTCACTTTTTGCGAATTTGTCATACAAGGCTTACTCACTCTTTCATTTTGAAACAGGAACCACAACCACAATGTTTAACATGCCAGACAACTTGCACGGTTAAACACATTCTTATAGAATGCTGAGCTTTCGCAGTTATCAGAAAGCGATTTTTCAAAGTAAATAACTTAACCGATCTGTTCGAGAATATCAAAATAGATGACATTCTGTCCTTCTTGAGAGTTATACCAAAAAATATGACAACTTAAAACTGGTTAATCTTGTGCAAACAAATGAAATCCTGCTAATAGAAAATTCTAACTAACTTAATATTCGTTTTGAAATCTTTGGTTGAATATGTATGTATATATAGATAGAATTTGGCGTTGAATGACCTACAAAGGTTGATTTGCCATAAAACCCAACCAACCAACGGCATGTCAAAGCCACTGATTATTTTCGTTATATTGACCACAAATAGTTGTACAAGTAAAAATATGCTTTATCGTAATGTTTTCGAGGATATATATATTTTTTTATCAGAAGATATCCAAATGACAATTATTCTAAACGACAATCTTACATCGACTCTTCAATCACATTAATTAATTCTGAAAATAATTCCAGAAGAATAAGATTTTTTAAAAAAATTAGAGTATTGAACAGAGAGAGAGAGAGAGAGAGAGAGAAAGAGAAACAACAAAGAACTAGCATATTTTTTTAAAGAATAAAACAAATGATATTTTAGGAGGATTTACGAACCAGACATGCCGGACACTGCTGGAGAAGTAGGGACGAACTCATAAGTGATGTAACTCTTATGGACCCCCACACATGGCCATGCAAAAGCAGGACGACCAGCACGAACATACATTCAGCAACTATGTGAGGATACAGGATGTTATCCAGAAGACCTGCCTGAGGCGATGAACGATAGGGAAAAGTGGCGAGAGAGGGTCAGGGATATCCGTGCTACCAGCACGACATGATGATGATGATGTACTTTGGTATTTAGTAGGGTATCCATTTGGATCAATGACTGTTTGACGGTGTCTGGTCATGCTTTCAACAGATTATTGACAAAGATAACACGGTTCATTTTTTTTGGCAATATCGTGAAGTGATAAGCCACAATCACTGCATGACACAATCTGACTCTTAAAAGCCATTAGCAAAAACAAAGCGAAAAAAAAACACCAATCGCAAATTAAGATATCCAATAAAAAAAAAATTTAACAATTTTGTGTTTGCTAATAGCCCGGGAGACCTAGGTGCAATCCCAGGTCGTGTCATACCAAAGACTCGAAAAATGGTACTTGTGTAACATATTGATCCTCGACTGAGCTGTCAATCAAGGGATGCACCTATGTAAATAAGCGGAAGAACAGAGGAAGCAGGTGGGCGGGAAAAAATATTACCAGGACACAGACGGCTTGAGTTAGACTTGGAGTGAGTTGGAGACAAAATGCCGAATTGAGAGCGAGGTTTGGGCTTTGGGCCCTCAGTGACCCACGGTTGAGTAACCCCAGCCAAGATGAGAAAGAAGTGCTGCTATGGTCAGAAGAACTAGGGTCAATATGTAGCAGTCTATCCCCGTCTCCAACTCACCTCTCACACACAACCAACATCAACCCTTTCAAGAATAAAGTGTGAGAGATTATATTTTTTATAAAGAAGTGTATTCGTTCGTTCATTGAAGTTCGTATATTATGGTTGATTATGTTCCGCATATATTTGTATATGTATATGTATGCGGCTATACAACACTTGATACCGCCTCACTTAACACTCAACAATATGAGGTACGTATCAAGGGTAAAGTGGAACAATCCAGGGAAAGGATTAGCGCCCTCCCCTACACCTCGATGTTGTAGCTATTGAAAAGGGAGCCTTCTGGTCGCTCTTGACGACGGTCGCCAACTTTACTTTTTACTTATGGTAAGTTTGGTTTCTTTGTTTAATGGCATATCAACCGTTCTAGTTAATATAATTCCAAAGGTATCTTTCTAGAAGAACAGTAGTGTTACTAATAAACTCATAGCTGGTAAGATAAGGGGGTTCATGCCTTTCCCAAGGGTATTTGTCCGAAAGTGAACGTAATAGCGCGACTGGAGTTCGAACTCGCTTAATACGATTCTGCAGTCGTTTGCTTCAACCATAATACCACAAAGACACCTCCCTTCGAAAATTATGACTCTTCGCTGCAACTAAGGGGACTTTCGTCAACAATAATCCAGAAAAATAATCACTTCCTATAAATACATAAGCCACTGAAATTTCATTAAAATTTGTGGCAAAAAAAAAAAGATGATTCAGTTTTTTCAGTCTTGTTTGACCAATATCCTATTAAAAAATCGGATTGTTGATATAATTTTTCACTTAATATTTTCTTCTGTATTCTTTGTTTTTAAAGGTATATAAACTTTTATGGGTTATTTAATGTCAAAGACATCCTTGTAGAACGACTGCAGTAATACTATTTAAACCATGCTTTGGGGATGAAGGGGTTCAATACCTTTTCCAAGGGTATTAGTCCGAAAGGGAAGGTAATAAGCGACTGGAGTTCGAACTTGCGTGCTCACTGTCCAGCAAGCAGAGCAGTATAAAAATTTACACAGTTTAAATCCCATCTTAATTTTGTTTCATTACTGATGCTTTCATCTGTTTACCGTAACACAGTGATTAGATGAAACACACACACACACACACACACACATATATATATATATATGTGTATGATACTCTGGTACACACTTTTATTATTATTACTCTTTGCGAATTTTTCATAACAGCGTTAACTGGTGGCCATTCACTGGAGTCTGAGTGACACTAAGTCTTCTGAGGTCTCTTGGTTTTGGTTTGGTCTGGTTTGGTTTTACGGCACATCAACCCTTGTGTTTTTTTCCTGGAGTTTGAGTGACAGCAAGTCTCTTCAAGTCTACAGGACTCTACTCAGTATTCTTACCTATCCTAATAATGCTCAAGTCTGATTGGTCTCTACTTGTCCTAAGTTTCCACTCCCTTTACGTATTCTTTGGGAATTGTTCCATGGGAACGAATCACAACTAGTTTCACCATCACCTTCATGCTTCATAGTTTTTCAGTTCTCAAGCAAGGTCCAGATAGTTACGTGGAGCATTCAATAAATTTCCAGCCTTTTTTGTACAAGCATTTAGAATTGTCGTAGACTCTTGTAAATTCAGTATCTTATTGCTAAACATCTTATGAGATGACTGACCAATTTTTATGATTTCAGGTTCAAATGAACAGATACAGCAGCAATTGGAATACACCCTACTAAAGCCTGATTGTCACAGCTGGTGAATTTCAAAAATGCAATCTGAACGTGAGGACACTTTAGAAGAACGATATGCAATAAAATTCTGTTTTAAAGATGGAAAAAATGCCCCAGAAACATATGGAATGCTTCAGACTGCTTTTCGACCATCTTGCATGAATCGAGCATCAGATTTTGAGTGGTATAAGAGATTCAAGGATGGCAGGAAGTCTGTGGGGGATAATGAAATGTGTGGGAGGAGTAAGGAAGTCAGAACACCAGAGTTAATTGGCCAAAGGGTTAGGGTTTAGGGTTACTATGTTGAGGTTTTAAGGGAGTTCAGGAAGAGATTCCATCGGAAGAGGCCAGCACTCTTCAAATCAGATCAGTGGGATTTCCACGAGGACAATTCACCTGTCCACAACTCCATCCTTGTCACAGACTATTTGACCAAGATGGGCATCAAGACAGTTCCTCAGCCTTCTTATAGTCCAGACCTTTCTCCCCTGTGACTTTTGGTTATTCCCTAAGCTCAGAGGCTGTCGTTATGAGACAATTGAGGATATGAAAGAGGCTGTGACGAAGGTCATTAACACAAGAGGACTTCGATGGGGTCTTCCAGAAGTTATTGGAACGGTACAACAAGTGCATTGCAGCCGGAGGAGATTACTTGGAAGATGACTAGAGATTTATGTGTGTACTATCAAAAAAAGTGCCCATACGAAAAAATTCTGGAAACCTATTTAATGATCCTCGTATTCCTCCTTGGGCTTTCTTTTAATCTAACTCACTGGGAGCGATGGCAATGAAAGGGGTACTCTTCATTTCATAAAGTTCTAGCATTATTAAAGCCTCACATTCAGGTTACTAAGTGTCTACGATACTCGTTATGAGGTCTTACCCCTCAGCAGAGATGCAATCGGTATATTCTGCAGCCCCAACCAACTGGGCTATGAATTTGTTTGAGTTCTAGATGATTCGCATCAACCATCAAACAATAAAGTATATTCAGTTCACTTCAGTATAAAATCCAGAAGGGCCAAAGTTCCAAATAGGCAAATACAAAGAGTAAATCCCACATCGGCAATATGTTTTTTTCTTGCAGGAAACGTCGATTCAAATGGCCTACATAAGCTTAATATGATGTTGCAACCTACCAGGTTATTCACAACAACCAGGGGGACTCCTCTAAGTGTATAGAATTTGAAAGATTTTTGGATAACGGGATCCAAGCACTGCTACACCGATGGAAGAATTTTTAGGACAGCAAGGAAGATTATCCTTTGATCAGCCAATCTTCGTATAATCGTTTATTGATTTTTGGTGTAGTTTTAATATTTTTGACTAAATATTTGTATTTGCGCAGTTATACATTAAACCATTAAAGATTGGCTGATCAAAGGATAATCCTCCCTGCTGTCCTCAAAATTCTTCCATCGGTGTAGCAGTGCCTGGATCCCCTTATCCAAAAAGTCATCAACAACACATAAGAACATTTTAGCCTAGAGATTTTTCAGTCCAATCAGGTACAATCACCTGGAGTTGTTTGTTTGTTTGTTTGACTTTAATGGCATATCAATCTTTGTAGGTTATTTAACGCCAAATTAATTTTCATAAAATAAACAGTCCTATTTCAAACAATTCAGTTTAGCATAAGTACACTGTTTTATTGTTAAAAACATTTCCATTTTAAGATGTTCAGTTTAATTAAACAGTTCTATTTCAAACAATTCAGTTTAGCGTAAGTACGGTTTCAATGTCAAAGGATCCAGTGTTTTGGCCAATCTCAACAAGTCTGTAGTCTGGATGGTCTCGATTCCTCTTCCGATTTTAAACTCTTCCTATCCTCTTTCCAGATATTTTTTTGACCATTCTAAGTGTGCCAATTGCAACTTGTATCACCGTCAATCTCATGTTTAACAGTTTACTTAGTTCCCTGGCAAGGTCTAGGTACTAGCTTCTCTTTCGCTTTCTTTGATTTTTTCTGCTGAAACAGATTGGGTGATCTGTTTGTATCCCAAAATCCCACAGAATTTTAAGCGTCCTATTTTCCAGGACGGATTCTGGTCTGTGCATATGTCATTGGGGGAAAAAAAAAACTTCAACTTAGCTTTATACACAAGCGCCAGCTTGTGTTCTTTTACGAAAGTCTGAGTGAGAGCAAGTTTTCTCGGGTCTCCGTGACTCTTCTGAGTATTCTAGTCAATCTAAGCAACGCTGTGGTCAAGATGGTCTCGATTCATTCCTCTGATTTCCAGTTTCTGCAGACTTCTATCGAAGCATTTTGCACCGATTACGATTGGTATCTCTGTCATTCTCATGTTCTCTGCCAAAATCCAAGTGTCTATGTTTTATTTCTTTTTTCGCTTGAACCTCAAAATCCGTTAGATGACGAGTTTTTTTCTTTTTCATGTTAATCAACTCTAAGTTTGGTGATCTGACCGAAATGAAGTGATCACTTCGTGTCACAAAATATCTAAGAATTTCATGTGTCTCATTCTTAAAGACGAATTCTGATTTGTGCATACACCATTTTATAAAAAAGTTGTTGAACTTAGTCGAGGGTGACCCGAAGGAACCCTTTTTAGAACTTACATTTGCTATTTGGTTGCGTCTTATCTATTCTCGCTTTGATTTGATTGGTTATTATAGCGTTGTTTTGTGCTGCTATTTGGAGAGATTCTGTTTCTCTTTTAAAGTTTCCTTTTCTTAACCAGGTCCAACTTTTCTCGTGTCAGATCTTGTTTATTAGTCGTTTAAAGTGCCCACAGAGTTGTTTTTCTTCCCATTTTTGTTACCTAGTTATTGTCATTCTGTTGGTCATCGAGCTGTAAGTATTGTTTCTGACGGCTGTAATAAGTCCTCCTTCGTGTTTTTCAACGTTGTCCTCGAGTCGTTGTATCGATGCGTCAACACTGTCTTTAATACAAGCAACTCCTCTTCCCCGCCCCTTTCTTGATACATACAGTCTATCAACATCCTCTCTTCACGAGTTTTTCAGATCATTACTTACCGGTGATCTAGACTGAAGTCCGAGTGATAGCAACTCTTCTCAGAACACCAGGACTCTCCTAAATATTCTACTTTTGAAACTGAGGGTTTATTACCAAAGAATAAAACAACTTAGAATCTTCCAATATCTCCTAGTTTCATTGGTTGATTTTCCTAACATTCAACGAAAATAGACTGTAAAGAATCAAACTAATCATTTCTTTTTGTTCACTGATTTATTCAAAAAACTGACTGGATCTTTGCTCATATTTTTAATAATGAAAACAATTATAAATCAATAAAACCAAATATCGATTAAAGAAAAAAATCAAAATTCATTATGCAAATTAGCCTTTTCGTTCATACTGTACATCGTCATTTCATCATCATCAAGTCGTGCCGCTGTCACGGATATCCCTGACCCTCTCTCGCCACTTCTCCCTGTTGTTCGACGCCTCTGGTAGGTCTTCAGGGCTACATCCCGTATACTCACATTGCTGCTGAATGTATATTCGAGCTGGTCGTCCTAGTTTTGTCCGGCCATATATGGGGGTCCACAGGAGTACATCACTTATGAGCTCGTCTCTGCTTCTCCAGCAGTATCCTGCGTTACTGGTTCGTCTAACTTGAATAGTTTTCGTGATGGGAGGCAGGTTGCCGTATAGTTGGTTCTTTGTGGGGTGTTGCCGCCAGGACTTGTTCAATATTGCTCTCAACATTCTTGTGTAATTGCCATCTAGCTTCTTCTCGAGCCGTTTAGTTAGTGTCCAAGTAGTGCATCCATACAGCAGTATCGATACGACCGCTGCCTGGAAGAAACTGCGTTTCATTTTATCGGTCAGGTTTGATTTCCATATGATCGAAAGCCTATCGATAGCTGTCCATGCCTTCGTTAACCGTGTGTCGATGTCCTTTTCGGTTGATGAGACGCTGCTTCCTAGGTAGGTTAATTTGTCTACCAGTTTCAGAGGGGTTCCGTCCAGTCTGAAGATGTTGCCTGTTGGATTCAACCACATATATTCCATAGTGCATTGATTTATATCAATGCTTTTAACAGGATGGAAAAAAATTTATTATCTTAATGTGACCGATTGAGTTTTTGTTTTTTTGTTGTTTTTTTTTTTTTGGCGAAAAAAATTACTAGTGATCAAAAGTATTTAGTCTGGACAGTCGTATTTCATCTGTGTTCGTGTTCCCGAGTTTTACGGTATCCAGGAATTTTCCAAGTGTTCCAACTATGATTGGTAGATTGGTAGATTAGTCACTCTTTCAGGTTGTGTCCTTTTCCTTTTCTCTGGCAAGTTTTGCGTATTTATCGAGTTTCTTCGCTTTTCACTGAGATCGGCTGGAACGCTAAAATCATCTAATTATTTTCTTGTATATTACTAATAGTCTAGTCATCTAAACTAGACTAGATGATTTGTTGAGATCTGAAAATCCAAGAAAGTTCTGTGTCGTGTAATTATTTCTTTCGTTTGAGAGTTTTTCGCACCAGCATTCGCGTATGGTTTCTCACTTGAATCTGAGTGATAGCAAATCTCCTCAAGTCACCAGGACACTTCTCAGTATTCTGGCCGATCTCAACAATGCTGTAGTTTGGACAGTCTCCACTGGTCTTCTTATTTCCAAGTGCACCAGTCTCTTTCCCAATCCTTTATACTTTCTCGTTACATACTTTTTTTTAGCTCTCTAGCTAGGTCTAGGTGCTTATCTCTCTTTTCGTTTTTCTTCAGTTTTACTCTGTGATCAGCCGGAACGGCAACGTCCACAATTCGCTAGGTTCCCCCTTTTTTTCTTTGGTGACTATCACTAGGTCTGGTCGTCTGGCCGAGATTATTATTATTATTATTATCATTATTATTTCAAATGCTTCGGCTGGCTGCGTGTTGAAATGATTTCCATATGAAATACCATATGTCTCAGAAGGAAAAGGAGAAGTCTGCAGCAGGGGGCATAATGGTCCAAATTGTTGAAAGAGGGGGCCTACATTGGCGGAGGGTGTGGTTGGGATTCTGAAGAGTTGGGGGAGCGGAGGGAAGTGAATGAGATACCAAAAAAGACGGAAAACGTTGCGGGAGATTTAACTTCACGTCCCAATGTTATTCTTCAAAATTGTTTATGTGTGTGTCTATGTATGCGTGTGTCTTTCTAAGGGCCTGTAAACGTGTGTATGTGTCTTTGTGTGTGGAGGATGCATTCATTCCTATTTACGTCTTTCTTTATGCATGCATATGTTTTTAAACCCGTGTTTGAATATATATATGAATGTCTATCTCTGTATCTATATATATATATATATATATATATATTTATGTTTACTCATATGAACATAAATATATATATATATATATATATATATATCCACACACATACACACACATACACACACACACACACACACACATATATATATATATATATATATATATTTATATATATATATATATATCCATGTGTGTAAGTGAGTTAAATGAAGAGCCCCCCCCCTGAAAAAATTTGAGAAAGCAGAACACAAAATAATGTCTGCTTCCCCCGCTTACCGAAATGGACTCAGCCAGATGGCGTATCTGTGACGCAATTGTTTCAGTGGTAATGGTTAGGTTCTTTTTCGTTTTGTTTATTTAACAGCATATCAATTTTTTATGGGACATTCAATGACGAAATAAGGTAAATTTTGAAATACTGATAATCATAACTCTAGCCCAATTTCAATTATTTTTAATCGTTCTTTTTTTATTTGTCTTTAATGATTATTTGTTTGCACATAATTTTAACTATTCTTATCTATTTATCTATCTATCTATATATTTATGTTCACTCATATGAACATAAATATATATATATATATCCACACACACACACACACACACACACACACACACACACACACACACACACACACACACACACACAATGTAGGCCCCCTCTTTAACTTTATGTCAGCCCAATCGATTAGGGTTGTAAAATACACCGACTGCATCTCTGGAGAAGGGTAAAAATCCCCCTACCAACGATTTCCCTGGATATGACGCTTAACTGCATCTAATAATGAGGACTCATTTCCGGGGCTTTGGTTTATTTCCAAAACTGTGTATGATTACAATTTTTTTTTTTTGGCTTTGAGGAATGTGGAGTACCCCTTCATTACCAATAGTGCCAGGTCTAATCTTAATCAGAGTGGTAGAACCTATGAGAGTCCATCCTATGGTTTAAATGAAAATATTTAATCAATGTCAATAGTTGAAATCTTTCAACTGTGAGCATATAAATAACTGTTTGTTACGTAACAATACTCAGAACCATTCAACTGTGAAAAAATGACTGAATATATTTGAATAGAACTATGAACGTTAAATCTCAATACTTGAAACTATCTAATTGTGTGAAAATAAATGTTTAAAATTTAAATTATTAGTATTATTTTGTAATACTTGAAACGATTTGACTATGTCAAAAGCAAAAAACAACTTTGGAATGAATTACAAGTGATGAATTGCAAAGCAAAAAAACTGTTTAAGTGCGTGCAAAGAAATTAGCACTGGATCGTTTAAAAATTGTCAAGAACAAACTATTCGTTTGCAAATCATGTATATATATATATATATATATATATATATATATATATATATATATATATATCGATAGGATCCAGTATTAAAAATTCTGTAAGGGTTTATATGCCGTAAAATTACAACCAACCAACCAACCAACCAACCAATTGAAAGTTCATCGTATGGTTAAAGTTTCAGCATATATCAAATAAAGAAAAAGGCCAGCATATCGAATGTAATGTTTTAGAGCTGATTCGACCAATACTTAGTAAATGTGCGCGTGTTTTCCTTCTCCTAGACTGTTTGTCTATTCACAAGGTCAAAGAACTCAAAATCTATGTGTATGGGTGGATTGGGGTGTTTTCTATCATTTGAGTTTGAGACCATCTCTCTCTCTCTCTCTCTCTCTCTCTCTCTATATATATATATATATATATATATATATATATATATATATATATGTACATATATATATATATATATATATATATATATATATATATATATATATATATATAACAAGAAAATGGATAAAAATAATATATATATATATATATATATATATATATTATTTTTATCCATTTTCTTGTTTGATCATAAGAAGTCCTGTTGAGCATTGATTTATATCAGTGTTTTTTACTGGATGGAAATAAATATATTTTCTTAATGTGATCGATTTGGGTTTTTTAAAAAGAAAGAAAGAAAAAAATATATATATATATGTGTGTGTGTGTGTGTGTGTGTGTGTGTGTGTGTGTGTGTGTGTGTGTGTGTGTGTGTGTGTGTGTGTGTTACAGTTTGAACTTTAAATGAAATAAATAAAAGAAATGGTGAAAGAGCTCAGACCCTGTATTTTGGGGAATGGGGGTGTTCGGTTTTAAAAATCAGACTTCTTTTCTATCATCTGAGTTTGAGAGCATATATATATATATATATATATATATATGAATTGAGTTCTCGGTAGACGTTAAGCGGATGTATGTAAACAATAGTAATTGTGATTCATAACTGTTTAAAATTTATTTCAATGTAACCGCTTCTTCGTGGCTGAAGCGTGGAGGCTTGGATTGGTGTTTGAGTCACCTGTGTTTCGATCCCAGCTACGGGAAGCTAGTATTTCTAGCCGTACCGAGAGAACGAAACACATCTGTCTGTGGATGACTTTATATATATCAATATTTTTTAACTGGATGGAAACAATTTTATTATCTAGATGTGATGTAAAATATCCTGCAAAATACTAAATTAATTGGAAAATTTAACAACTACTAAAACTAAAGAAATTTCGAGAAGTCAATATAAATTGAGAGAATTATTTCATAAAACAATTTATTTCAACATACGAGAAAAACGAAAAAAAAATACAATCAGCAAAAAAAGTCAATCAAAGTTCCAGAAAAAATATTATTTCTTTCTCCAGGAAAATATGATTTCCTTCTCCAGGTGAAACAAACCAATCGTCAACGTTTACAGCAGACGACTCTATTTCTGAGTCTTCAGAACGACATAATAAGGCTACAGAGATATCATTATCATCATCATTATCATCATCATGTCGTGCCACTATTACGGATATCCCTGACCCTGTCTCGCCACTTCTCCCTGTCGTTTCATCGCCTCTGGTAGGTCTTCCTGGCTACATCCTGTATCCTCACATAGCTGCTGAATGTATGTTCGAGCTCGTCGTCCAGATTTTGCCAGGCCATATATGGGGGCCCATAGGAGTACATCACTTCTGAGCTCGTCCCTGCTTCTCCAGCAGTGTCCTGCATGTCTGGTTCGTCTAACTTTGATAGTTTTCGTGATGGGAGGCAGGTGGCCGTATAGTTGGTGCCTTGTGGGGTGTAGCCTCCAGGATTTGTTCAATATTGCTCGTAGCATTCTTGTGTAATTGCCGTCTAGCTTCTTCTCCAGCCGTTTAGTTAGCGTCCAAGTCGTGGATCCATACAGCAGTATCGACACGACCGCTGCCTGGAAGAAACTGCGTTTCATTTTATCGGTCAGGTCTGACTTCCATATGATCGATAGCTTATCGATAGCTGTCCATACCTTCGTTAGCCCCGTGTCGATGTCTTTTTCAGTTGATGAGACACTGCTTCCTAGGATATGCATAAATATTTTTAGCGAGAAGAGCCGGTGAGCAATAAAACCGTGCAAATTCCCTCCTGATGACCTTAAGACTTAATTTAGTCCTATCTATTGAAAGAAAAAAAATTAGGCTAAAATATTTATTTAATGTAGAAATACTCAAAATCCCAGTGAGTAGAATGGTTCAATCGAGATGATAATCGTACGAAGAGCATCTAACTGTCCACTCGCTTTTTGGGGATTATCAATTACTTGTTAAGTAATTTCCTTCCTCACACAAGAAACAACAATAAAGAAATAGATATTAAACACCTGATGATTTTTCTTTTTTTTCTTTCTGGGGAGAGAAAAACATGAATTCAATTTCTTCTCTGTTCTGCAAAACAACTCTCGCTTATATTATATTACTGACAAGGCCGTTTTCCCCGGTTTCAACAGCCTTTGAAAGTTTTTCTTTCTGTTCCTTCATAAAATCATTTTCGTCTCTTAACTATTCGCCTGCCATCAATCAAATGTTCTATCTTCGCGTTCATTGGCTGACTCGCTGTGCAAGGGGCACAACTCCTGCTTTTTAAAAACTCACGATCATTAATTAAGAAAAAATTAATTATCAATTTTTTTTCCTTTATATCACTTAGAGTATTTGGTCCATTATCAACACCTGAGTGGTCTCTCAGAGGTTGATAAAGACATTAGGTTTATTAGTCCACAAAATTCAAGAGTATTTGAACTATTATCAGCATCTTTTCTGTTATATTCCTAACGTTTCGGCCGATGTATCCTTCGGCTTTTTTCAGGTGTTTCACGTCGAAATTGTGATTCAATACGGAACTTCGAAGCGAACCCTTTATTTAATCCTCCGGAGTAGATTTAATCTACAGTTGTATCTCAGAGTTTGATAAAGACATTAGGTTTATTAGTCCATTAAATTCAAGACACATATCGTTACGGATATTGATGTTTGGTTAAAAGTGTTTTTAAATGAAATCATGAGGAGGTCGCAGGTTCAATCCCAACCGCTGATGAATAACAAGGAATATTTACTATAGCTTAACACTTGTCTCCAGTCATGGTTAACGGATTTAGGACACCCTACCCCCGTAGATTAAATAAAGGGTTCGGTTTGAAGTTCCGTGTGGATTCAAGAGATCAGCATGAAACACCTGCTGAAGGGTGCATCGATCGAAACATTGATTATAAAGATGAAGACAATAGTACAAATACTTGTAGTGATAAAAATTATCAAGGTTCATCTTGAAAATTTAGGCAAATATTATTCCTTTTCGACTATTCATACACTTGTTAATAATTTTAACTATCTTTAATAATATATATCTCCCCATATATATATATATATATATATATATATATATATATATATATATATCAAAGATGAAAAAACGATATACGTAAAATGACTGTTTCAATAAAAGCGTCAGATAATAAAGTACTCAAATGGTGGGAGAAGAACTATATCAAAACCGAAGTAATTGTTAACTACAATATGTTTGACTACTGTGACTGACTTTCACGCGTTAAAAAAAAAGAAATAAAAGAACAATTGCATTTTCAAACGCGCAATTCTGACATAATACTCAAATGGAAGATGAAATAATGAAAATGTCAGTACTACAGTATGGCTGCACCAACTGGACATTTATGAAACACCTAGAAAAAAACTAGGTAGTAACAACACAAGAATGCTACGCATTGTTTTTACAGATACTGGAAGTAGCACTCTGCAAAAAAGAACGTTTAACTAAATCTTGTCGCTCACTCGACCGGGGCTGTCCTGTTGCCCCGTCAGCGGGGTCTGTAGAATACACTGACTGCATCTCTGCCAAGGGGTAAGACATCCCCAACGAGTGTCCTGTGGACGTATCGGCTTGGGCTGTAGAATACACCAACTGCATCTCTGTAGAGGGATAAGACTCCTCCAATGAGTGTCCTGGATATGATACTAAACAGTCTGATGGTGAGGCTCCAGTCTTGGAGCTTTGGGGAAAGCGGGGAACCCCTTCATTACCATTGCTCTCAGGTCCACTTTGACACGGTGTGGTAGTACCTGATAGGGTCCTATTTATGGGTCAGCAAGAAATGTTTGACATCTAAACTGTGTGCCAAAAAATGACTGATGTGAAATAGTTACTGTTACAACACAATACTTGAAACCATTTAACCGTGTGCGAAAAAATGAGTTTGACTCGAATAAAAATATTATAAAAATGTGTTTATAAATCAGATGTGGCATTAAATAACCTACAATGGTTGGTATGCCATAAAACTAAACTAAACTAAATCAGGCTCGTAGAAGTGGCCAACGAAGTTTTTGGCCTATTTGTGAATATTTGGCGTACGAAAACATGCTTCTTTATACATATCACAGATTCTTGGGAAAAAAACTGATGTCAGACCTCTGTTCAAATCTGTCTAATTTACTGCCGTTTTGCATAGCCCCAAAACAAATATTTCTCCGTGATTAATTTTTTTTTTGCTAAAAAACAATTCCAAACTATGCCGTGGTTACATTTATGGATTAAATTCAGAAAAAGGAATTTTTTCTTTTTTAAAAAAATCTTTTAATTATTGAATCGTATAATATGAATGCGTTGCTTATATAAATCCTTGGCTCTAAAAGTGTGTTGATAAAAAAAAAAGTTGGGTTGTCTGTGGTCAGTAATTATTCTAAATTCTTAACGTTGTATCATTTCTTGACAGCCACGGCGTTGTGTATAACTAAAGAAACTGATATATATATATAGACTCAATTTCTCTCAATGAACAAGTTGTGACATCAAGTCTACTTATAGGCAGAGTTGATTAGTTTTGAGTCCAAAGTTATTTCTTCTCCTATGCCACTTGCAAGGTTAAAGAGCCTCATGCCTTTATATTTACCCTTTGCTAAAAGTAGAATAGGTTTGGTTTGGTTTGGTTTCTTTGTTTAATGGCATATCAATTCTTTTTAGGTTATTTAATGCCAAAGCCATTCTCCTAGAAGAACAGTAGGGGTACTATTTAACCCATAGCTGGGGGGATAATGGAGTTCATACCTTTCCCAAGGGTATTTGCCCGAAAGTGAACGTAATAGCGCGACTGGAGTACGAACTCGCGTACTACAATTCCGCAGTCCATCGCTTTAACCATTACACCACGAGGACACCCCCTGGAAGTAGAATAGTGGGATACATGCCTTTTCCAAGTGTATTAATGCGATGTTAAATACAAATAGTCTCGTTCAAGATTATAATTCGGATCACCGTGGTCATTTCCTACGATCATAGCTATTATACCACGATTGTATCCGATATATAAGCATACTCTTTTCGCTTTGGTGATTTATTCACCCAAATACCCATTCCTCCCCACTAAAGTGATACCAAACTGAAAACTTGTGAATATTCTTGGCAGAGCTTGATTATTTTTCAACAACTGGTTTAAATTTATCTTTTCCAATATAGGAAACCAAACAGAGAGGCACTTTGTTAATTATACGACAATGTTACGTAAGTTTCCGTGTTCATGGTGCCGCTGGGGGTCTCCTAGGAATAGAGTTTATTCTTTTGATTAATGATCTTTTGTAAATTATCGCTGTTGAGGGATTTTAAACTGAAAAATAAAACGATTACATTTTGTTTTAAATAACGACAACTGCTTTTACAGTTCGTCACATGGGGCTGTCGTTTCCTATGTAGAGTCTAGTTTAGCCCTAAGCCAGATATGAGAAATCTTATTTCTTTTAGTAAAATAAGTTGCAAGAGGCGTAAATCATGACAATCGAATTCCACCATGATGGTCTAGAGAGACGGAAAAGGTCGAAAATCATAGCAATAAGACTTGGTTGTCTTGGTCTAAGGAGATAATAATAGGTGTTTATCATGAAAATAAGAACCTGCTGCGATGTCCTAAAGAGGTTTGTCACGACATTTGTATTGCTGTAGTGGGAGTCTAAAGAGGTTGCCAGGGGCGTAAATCATGATAATAGGTGACATATCCACACTAAACGGAACCTCTCTGAAACTGGTAGACAAATTCCCTACCTTGGAAGCAGTGTCTCATCAACCGAAAAAGACATCGACACATAGGTTTTCGATCATATGGAAATCAGACCTGACCGATAAAATGAAACGCAGTTTTTTCCAAGCAGCGGTCGTGTCGATACTGCTATAAGGATGCACTACTTGGACGCTAACTAAAAGGCTGGAGAAGAAGCTGGGTGGCAATTACACAAGAATGTTAAGAGCAATATTGAACAAATCCCGGCAGCAACACCCCACAAGGCACCAACTATACGGCCACCTGCCTCCCATCACGAAAACTATTAAAGTTAGACGAACCAGACATGCAGGACACTGCTGGAGAAGCAAGGACGAGATCATAAGTGATGTACTCCTATGGACCCACGCATATGGCCAATCAAAAGCAGGGCGACCAGCTCGAACATACATACAGCAGCTATGTGAGGATACGGGATGTAGCCCTGAAGACCTGCCAGAGGCGATGAACGATTGGGACAAGTGGCGAGAGAGGGTTAGGGCTATCCATGCTAGCGGCACAACATGATGATGATGATGATGATCTAAAAAGGTTGCAAGAGGTGCAGATTACGACAATTGGACTTTGCAGAGATGGAATCTGTAAACTTATAAATATCATATTTACTCGACTATGAGATATATTTTTTTGCAAGTAAATATGTTTTAAACAGCTGGAAAAAAGCTTGACGACAACTACACAAGAATACTTCGAGCAATATTGAACAGGTCCTGGAGGCAACGCCCCACAAAGCTGCAGCTGTACGACCACCTACCAACCATCACGAAAACTATCCAAGTTAGATGGACCAGACATGCAGGACACGGCTGGAGAAGTAGGGACGAGCTCATGAGTGATGTACTCTTATGGAACCCTTTACATGGCCGAGCAAAAGCTGGGGGTCCAACTCGAACCTACATACAGCAGCTCGGTCAGCATACAGCAGCTCTGTCAGTCATGAGGACCTGTCAGTTACGATGAACGGTAGGGAGAGGTGACGAGAAAGGGTCAGATATATCCTCGCTGATGGCACGACAAGATGATAATGATGTTTACTGATGGTTTTAAGAAGTAGTTTTTTTAGAAATCATTTTTTCCGTCGCAATGTTTAAGATACCAGAAATTAAACCATGAGTAAACACGGTTAGGGCTTTTCCGGCCTTGGTTCTCTATATTTGGGGTTTTGCACACGGTTATGTGATATCAAGTATATCTAATACAAAGGGCGAAAGTATCCATGGCGTAATGGTTAGCATGCTGAACTGCAGTTTTAAAATAAGCAAGTTCAAACTTCATACACGCTATTACGTTCACTTTTGGACGAATTTGTTTGTTTGTTGTTTAATCCAATTTACCCAACCCCTCCGCTCGGGCAGGATATGACACAAAATCAATTTTTAAGCGGAGTTTAACAGGTTTGAATTCAGAGTTTTCCTTCTCCTAGACTAGTTGCCTCACCAAGGCTGAACAACTCAGTCTGTCCTACTATTTACCCATAGCTGGAGGGAGAATAATTGGATTCATACCTTTCCCAAGGGTATTAGATCTATGTGAAATGCTATCAGTCTTGTCCATGATTTGAACTCGTGTCGTCTTGTCCATTTCCTACGACGATAACCATTACACCACAGACACCTGTTTGTTATTTAATTGGATATCAACCTTCTGGGGTTATTTAAGGCAAAGTCTTTACTTCGAGGATAACTGTAATGGTACGATTTAACCCATAAGGGGGTTCATATCTTTCCACAGGGTATTTTTTACGAAAGTGAATGTAATAGTGCGACTGGAGTTCTAACTCATTTACTACGATTCCGTAGTCCAGCGCTTTAACCATTACACCACGAGGATACCCCGCACTTTGGACTGATATACTTGGGAAGGATATAAAGTCTCTAACCCCACCCCTGCTATGGGTTAAATAACAATAATGTTATTCTTGTACATGGATCACTTTAGCATTTAAGTAACCCAAAGCGGTTCTTATGTCATTAAATAAACTGTTATAATCTTTAGTATACGGATTGCATTTCACATAGCACTAATACCCTTGGGAAAGGTATGAATCCAATTATTCTCCTTCCAGCTATGGGTAAAATAGTAGCGCAGACTAGGTTCTTCAGCCTTGGTTAGGCAACTAGTCTAGGAGAAGGAAAATTCTGAATTCAAACCTGTTAAACTCCGTTTCAAACTTGACCTTGTGTCATATCCTGCTCGGGCGGAGGGGTTGGTAAATATAATAATCTTTAGTATACGATAGAACAGATTTTATTGACCCCCAAAATGGGACCCTAAAATGTACTACCAGTATAATGTTGGCTGGTTGTTCTGATTGACAGCGTATCAACCCTTTTTCGGGTCATTTAACGCCGAATTGGGTCATTTTGATAAACGTTTCAAACAATACATTTTTTGTTTAAACACAGTTAAATGTAAAAATAGTTCTATTTCAAACAATTCAGTATAGCGTTATTACATTTTAGTTCTATTGGACCCATAGTAAATGTTCTATTTGGCCCATGGATAGAACCTTTTCAGATGCTACCAGTCCAGACCAGAGTGGACCTGGGAGCAAGGACAATGAAAGGGTACTCCACGTTCTTCAAAGTACCAGCATTACTGTAGTCTAACTGTCTTGAATAATGTCATATCCAGAACACTAGTTGGGGAAGTCGTATCCCTCTGAAGAGACGCAGTAGGCGTATTCTGCAGCCTCAGTTTACTGTACCATCATCAACATCATCATCATCATTTTGTCTTGCCACGAACACGGATTTCCTTGACTTTCCCTCTCTGTTTGTCTCTATTGAGTTTCGTATTCGGCTAGTCCACTAGAATACAACCTGCATCTGTACGGAGCTGTTTTAAGTTCTAATCAGACATCCAAAACCTACTCGTCCATGTGAAGAAATCCAAAGAAGAATGTCGCTTATGATGCTCGCCCTTACTTCTCCAGAAGTGTCCTCAGTGTCTTGAAACTTCAAAATTAAATTAAGTTCATTTTGTCAGATTTATAGAGCACAATTTGCTTACAGTACTTACGAGGTGCTTGCGATAAGTTGCCAGACTTTCTTCGTATGGGCGCTTTTATTGATAGTACATACATGAAACTCTAGTTCCCTTCGAAGTAATCTCCTCCGGCTGCAATGCAATAGTTGTACCGTTCCAACAACTTCTGGAAAGCCCCATGGAAGTCCTTTTATGTTGGCGTGTCAATGACCTTTGTCACAGCCTCTTTCATCTCCTCAATTATCTCATAACGACAGCCTCTGAGCTTCGGGAATAACCAAAAGTCACTGGAAGCAAGCTCTGGGCTATAGAGAGAGTGAGGAACTGTCTTGATGCCCATCTTGCTCAAATAGTCTATGACAAGGATGGAGTTGTGGACTGGTGCATTCTCCTCGTGGAAATGCCACTGACGCTATTTGAAGAGTGCTGGCCTCTTCCGATGGAATCTCTTCCTGAACTCCCTTAAAACCTAAACATAGTAACCCTAACCATAACCTTTTGGCCAATCAACTCTGGTGTATTGACTCTCTTACTCCTCCCACACCTCTCATCATCGCTCACAGACTCCCTGCCATCCTTGAATCTCTTATGTCACTCAAAAACTGATGCTCTATTCATGCAAGATGGTCGGAAAGCTGTCTGAAGCATTCCATATGTTTCTCTGGCATCATTTTTTCCAAGTTTAAAACACAATTTTATTGCATATCGTTCTTCTAAAGTGTCAGATTGCATTTTTGAAATTCACCAGCTGTGACAATCAAGCTTTAGTAGGGTGTATTCCAATTGCTGCTGTAGTTGTTCCTTTGAACGTGAAATCATAACAATTGGTCAGTCATCTGATAAGATGTATAGCAATAAGATACTGCATTTTCAAGAGTCTACAACAATCTTAAAAGCCTGTACAAAAAAAGTGTGGAAACTTATCGTATGCACCTCGTTCTTTATTGGTTTACCCAATTAAGTTTAACTCGTTGTTTTACTCAGCCCACTTTCCATGGGAATTACGAATCAATAAACGGTGGGCATTACTTTTAGAGGAAACCTTATATAATTTAGTATGCATGGTGCAAGCGATGAAGATTTTAAAAAAAAACAACTTTTGTCTGTATCCACTGATTAAGATCATGTTAGTCTAATTCATACAATCATTAAGGAGAACTTATGCGCCATTTTAAACTTTCGTTCGTGTCGAATTAAATGAAAAGTTCAAAAGGCAAACGTATTGATCCAATATTAATTTCACCTTACTGAACCTTGTTTTGCAATGAGTATTTTTTCTGTCTTAAATGAAGATAAACGAACCATTCAAAGGGCAAACTGCACTATGACATTAATAATATCGTAGAATCTTCATTCGTTAATGCATTTCTAGCGAAGATAAATGCAGCATTTATAGTAGCTACTTATATGAGATTCGTAGGCTCGTTGTCAGGTCTTGTTTGGTTTCGCTTCGTTTTGTGGCATTGTGGGTTATTAATGCCAAATCCATTTTTATACATATAAACAGTTCTATTTAAAAAAAAAATCAGTTTAGCATAAGTACGCAGTTTAGTTCTATTTGACCAATAGATAGGACACTATCAGGTGCAACTACTCCGGACAAGAGCGAACTTGGGAGTGATGGGTCCTTGTCAGATAATACTTGGGTGAGTAATTTGCAATATAAGTAACATGAGGTAGAAATCGGCAAATCTAAATGCTTTTTCTAAGGTCATTAAGGTAACGAACGTCACTGAACTGTCAGATGTCGAGCTTGCTTGTTACTATCAGAATACTACTTGCTGAATTTGCTTCTATGGCTTGGAGCACAATCACAGAAACCACATTTATATGCCTACTTGACCTTATCTGATCGTCGATGTTCTTGCGACCCAAGGAACAATTCTTCAACCATTTTGTCAGCAGTTATATGATCAATTGCACTTTCACCTCTCTTGTAACAAATATTTTCGGTTTCTTCGGCAGCATCATCATCATTCAATTCAAACTCGAATTAGACTATGTCATATGTTCATCTGCGTGGCTTTCAAATCGCACGTACTGAAGAAAGCAACGCCCAACGTGTCTGCGTACCCTACACCACGATACTACCAACCACAGCCGGTTAAAATCACGGCTTGAACTATTTGGGTCAAGTGATATAAACGCCGTAAATAGCATAATCTAAAATATTGCAAAACTTTGGACTCATCCTTGTACTATAGCAGATCAGGAATAAAGACAAAAATTGGTTATAATTAAGAACGCTAAATTTTTTCATATCTGTATGTTCAGGTGATTTTCTTTTCTCTTTGTTTCTATTTAGCATAAGATATAAAAAGAGATATAACTCTATACTGGTAAAAAGTTGAAAACATTTTCGTTATTTCGCTAGGCTCCAATTGTTTGTTTTTTTTTTTTTCATTTTACATTAAGGGCTCAGTTAGAGAAAATATTTTCGGTAATAATTAAAAAAACAACAGTTTTAAGTCAATTTTTTATTCACCATAAAAACATTAACTTGGAGTTGCATTTTAAATATCATTTTAAGAAATACAACATCAAACACGTGAAGGATTTAAAACATTATTATAATTTCATTTATTTAAAAAACGGTTTTTTTTGAAATTTTACTAAAATTGAGATTCAATTTTAATTTATTGTATTGTATTAATTTAAAGGGCTATTGCAATGCAAAATAATAATTATTTTAAATTGCAATAGCCCTATAAATTAATGTGCAACAACATTCTAATTACGCGAGCAGTTTTGAAAGTTTACATTTCACCGTTAAACGTTGATTTGATAGGATGTTTTAATGGGGCCTCATGTCAGTGAGGAGGGTGGCGATGTGCAAATAAAACCGTCGAGAGGTAGGCCCCGAAACGGTGCACATTCTCTCCTGATGATCCCAAAACAAGCATGGAGATAAACTGCTCGGTGGAAATGAGAATGGCTATAGGAGCGTTTTCTATCCGCTTACTTTTTGGTGAGTTTCTGTTACTTGGTTAGAAACTTACTTCTAAATTAATAGCCCTTTCATTGCCATCGCACACCGGTCCACTGTTGACCGGAGTGTCAGCACATGATGGGTCAAATGGAACTAAACTGCGTCCTTCTGCTAAACAGACTTGTTTAAAAAAGAACTGTTTATATGCTCATTGGCCTAGTGGGTAGAGTGTTCGCCAATGGTCCGGGAGACCTGGGTTCAATCCCAGGTCGCGTCATACAAAAAACATTAAAAATGGTACTTGATACCTCCTTACTTAACACTAAGCAAGATAAGGTATGTATCAAGGGTAAATTGGAGCAATCCAGGGAAAAGAGTGGTGCCCTCCCCTACACCTTGGTGTAGTAGCTATTGAAAAGGGAGCCTTCTGGTCGCCCTCGACTACGGTCGCCAACTTTTATATGTATAAAAATAGATTTAGCATTAAGTGATTTACAATGTTTTTGATTTACAGGGCTATTGCAACGCGAAATAATTATTTCGCGTTGCAATAGCCCTGTAAATTAATACTATAAAATAAGATAATTAATACTATAAAATAAGATAATTTGTGCAATGCTTCAAGTAAATTAGAAAATACTTGAAATTCAATTCTTTATTGCCTTTTTAATTCCAGTGATGCATTCGTTTAATTACTATTTTTTTTTTACACTCTAAAAATGTAACAATAAAAAGAAGCAAAGAATTAAAAATGTGCCTTTATTTCTAGGAGGAAAATTTCGATGAAATTGTTCCCAGTCAGCTGGAGCTGTAGAATACACCGACTGCACCTCTGCAGAGGGGTAAAACCCCACCCTAACGAGTATCCTGGATATAAAACTAAATAGTCCGATGGTGAGCCTTCAGTAATGCAAGAGCTTTGGGAAGGCTGAGTACCCCTTCATTGCCATTGCTCCCAGGCCCACTATGGCCTGGAGTGGTAATACCTAATAGGGTCCAATCTAATAGAACTAAACTGCTTGCCTATTCTAGGCTTAATTATTTAAAAAAGAACTGTTTATATATATATATATATATATATATATATATATATATATATATATATATATATATATATATATATATACCAACCCCTCCGCTCGGACAGGATATGACACAAAGTCAATTTTTAAGCGGAGTTTATCAGGCTGGAATTCAGAATTTTCCTTCTCCTAGACTAGTTGCCTCGCCAAGGCTGAAGAAACAAGTCTGTCCTACTATTTAACCATAGCTGGAGAGAAATAATTGGATTCATACCTTTCCCAAAGGTATTAGCTCTATGTGAAATGCAATCTACCTCGTCTAGGATTTGAACTCGTGTCGCCATGTCCATTTCTTACGACGATAATCATTACACCCCGCGTACTTCCACAATAGAACTGTTTTATATGTATAAAAATGGATTTGGCATTAATTAACCTACACGTCATAAAACTAAACCAAACCAAATCAAAATAAATTTATTTATTTATTCTCCAAACAGTTTATTTAAGAACAAAAAAAAATTGAATTACACTAATTTAAACTGCATGTATTTTGTTCGAAGAAATACGAAAAGTATCTATTTAAAAAAATAGTTTTTGAGTTATTAATCAGCAATGCTTTTGTTTAATTTTTATCATTTTTTGTATCCTGTAGAAATGTTGCATTATAGGTTGGTACAATAAAAAGATACATACAAATAAAAAATGTCTCCTTACAATAAAAATGTCTCCTTTCAATAAAGATGTCTCCTTACAATAAAAATGTCTCCTTACAATAAAAATGAAGGTAAAAGGTAAATATTTTCGCATTGAATTTTCTTTTTTACATTTACGTTTTGAAATAGTATTTTTAAAAACGTACCCCTTGTTTTAAAACATTTTCACGATTTTTTTTTTTCATTTCTTCAAGAAATTGAGAATTTGTGGTGAATTATTTCCAAGATATTTAAAAAACTGCATGAAACATTCTTGTGTCATTCTCATCTAGCTTTTGTTCTATGCATTTTCTTAGCGCCTACGTGGTGTATCCGTACAATAGTACACACACATACACACACACACACACATACACACACACATATATATATATATATATATATATATGGAAGTAAATTATGGAAATAAATCCGCCATTATGAAGAAAATAGAAAAAGCGAAGTTATCTATCCTAATGGAAAGTCAACGTTAAAGGTTTTGGTTTTAGTAAACTTTCATCAGGGCTTTAAGATGAGGACAAACACCCATCGTTGTTTTATCAACGTTTTTCACCATCTTAAAGTCTTGAAGAAGTTTTACTAAAACCGAAAGAGTTTAACGCTGACTTTCCACTATAATAAATTCCACACTTTTGGATTACTTAGTTTTTCTTTTGTTGTGATCATATATATATAATATATATATATATATATATATATATATATATATATATATATATATATAAAGTCTCACAGTCGGACAAATTCAACTGAGCCAATTGCTGAGGTCGTTGGATGTTAGGGGAGCCACTACATTACAATGCCACATATTCCAGTCTTAAGCTGAATTATGACGAGATTTAAGCGGTTTTTGTGTTTCAGTATTAACAAGAATAGCTATCTAGAAGAGCAATCTAATAAGTTCAATTCTCACTTGTTGGCTCATATTTCTGGCCTTGAACCACAACTAAGCAATGTTTTCTTAACTAAAAAAGCAATGTGGATATAAGTATACAATATAAATAGATGACAACATTTTATAGCGCGCTGGTCGAGATATGTAAAACAATAAACGAATTATCAACGAAATTCCTTTCGTTTTTATGCGTGTGTGTAGGGGGGTCGTATTTATCTTTTCGTTTTTGAAAGTAGAAATGACACTTTCTTAGCTTACCTTCTCGGTAGGAAATTATATTTCTGACATCCCCCTACCCCAAGCCAAAACCACTATTCCTATAAAAAAAAATAGAAGGTGAAAAAATATGTCGAAAGAATATTTGTGGTAAAGTATGCAGAAGAAGAGGAAAGCAACAAAATGAGACTTAAACCATTTTTTCAAAATACCACACACACATGCATATTATCATCATCAACAGACAGAATGTTTCGTTGTATCAGAACTCTTCAGTGTGGCTAGATACGTAGGACGCTTAAAACCGGGATCGAAACCCGTCCTACTTTACGTTAGACTTAGTATCAGACCGCTCGGCCAACAAGTGTACCACGATGGCTAAGGGAACTATTAGGTATTTTATAGAAAAAGCAGCTGCAGTGTCCGTTTGTTTATATTTTTATACACTATCGGCTACCAGAGTGCTCAATTCTTTCAAAGAGCTTTGAATTATGCGAGCGGTGGCCGAAAATTCCTTCACCGGAGTGCTCAACCCCCATGGGGGAGCGTATATATTGTCATCCAGAGACAGACTGTTTAGTTCTATCAGAACTCTTCAGTAGATATATATATATATATATATATATATATATATATATATTAGAACCGTATATGGTTTCAATTATCTCACTTGGTAGGTTTTTGGCTGACCAAATGCGGTATAATTTGGACAGTGCTCAATATCTGTGATAGAGCTATTATCTAACATAATAATAAATAAATGAATAAATATATATTAGTTTTTATATACATTTGATAGAATGGATGCTTATCAACGACCTCTGGTTTCATGCCGTCTCTCTACGAAAATCATCTGGTAGAGAGGGAAAGATTATGGAGATATTGAAATATCGAAAGGATACAGTTAAAAGAATGTTAAATATTTTATGTATGTGTTGGTGTTTTAGTGTATGCATATACATATATATATATGATATTCACCTCTCAATATATATATATATATATATATATATACAGGGTGTCAAAAAAAATGTATACGCATTAAAAAATAATTGTAAACGTTGTATTTAATTAGAATTTTATTATTTTAAATGTGTAAAATTATTTTACAAGTATCATTTTATTGTTTTTCACTGCCTGTTCTCAAACTGACGCCCATTTTGATCCAGACACTGCTGACAACGCCAAGCAATGGAATCGCACACATCATGAAACAATTCCCGTGATATTTGGTCGCATTCATACTCAATGGCCTCTTAATTCAGCGACTGTTGCAGGTTTTGTAGCGTAGAGAAAACTTTGAAGATGAAGAGTTTATCTTCAGCAAGATGGGACACCCCCACATTACGATAGCGATGTTAGGTCATTCCTAGATGAGGTCTTGCAAACAAGTGGATTGGACAAAGAGGTTTTGTGGAATATCCTCCCCGTTCACCAGATCTCACACCACTAGATTTTTTTTATGTGAATACCTGAAAGACAAAGTCTACGCTACAAAACCTGCAACAGTCGCTGTTTTTACACTTTTGAAATAATAAAATTCTAATTAAACACTACCTTTACAATTATTGTTAATGTGTATTCATTTTTTGGGACACCCTGTATATATCATCATCACCATGTCACGCTATCAGCACGGATATTCATCACCCTCTCTCGCCACATCTCCCTATTGTCCATTGCTTTCGGCAGATTCAAAGGTCTACATCCCGAATCGGCACAGAGCTACTGTTTGTAGGTTTGAGCTGGACATCCTGCCTTTGCTCGTCCATGTGAAGGGATCCACTGGAGTACTTCACTTATGAGCTCGTCCCTACTTCTCCAGCAGTGTCCTATATGTATGGTTCGTTTAATTTTGATAGTTTTCCTGATGGGTTGTAGGTGGCCATATTCCTCGTAGCATTCTTGTGTTATTGCCGTCAAGCTTTTTTTGTCATTCATGCTTTTGCAAGTCGCGTGTTGATGTCTGTCTCGGTTGATGAGACACTGCTCCCGAGGTAGGTGAACTTGTCAACCAGTTTCAGAGTGCTACCGTTTAGTGAGGAGATGTGCCCTGTTTGTTTAAAGCACATATATTCCGTCTTGTGTGCATTGACATCGAGGTCGATGCCTTCAAAGGCTTCTTCCAAACAATGTTGCAGGATTTCGGCTTGGGCAGGTGCATTTGCCAGATGCGCTATGTCATTGGCGTAGTCGGCATCAGTAATTGTTTTTGCGAAGTACCTTCTGCTTCTTTCTTTTGTTAGCTTGAAATCGATTTCTTTGATTTTATCGATAGATGTTCTAAGTACGTAGTCTAGACGGATGATAAATTGGTTTGGGGCTAGTGTGTCTCCTTGTAGTACTTCTGTTACCATGTCGAAGTAATATATATATATATATATATATTAGTTTGTGTCTACAAATAAATAGATAGTATTTGTTGACCTTAGTCGAAGGTGACCCGAAGGCTACAATTTCAAGTGCTACTACACCAAGGTGTAGGAGAGGGCGCTACTCCTTTCCCTTGATTGCTCCACTTTACCCATGATCCGTACCTTATAATACTGAATGTTAAGCAAACCGGTATCAAGTATCTTTTAAAGTCTGGATAAATCATTGCTTAACTCTCAGCAATATAAGGTATGTATCAAGGGTAAAGTGGAGCAATCCAGGAAAGGGGTAGCGCCTTCCCCTACACCTTGGTGTAGTAGCTATTGAAAAGGGAGCCTTCTGGTCACCCTCAACCACGGTACATAGATGGTATTTTATATATAAACGTCTGTGTTTATTATGTACATATATACATATATGTGTGTGTGTCTGCCTATTAATATTTATGTGTGTGTATCTATAGGTATATTGTGTTATATATATATATATATATATATTCAAGTACAATATACCTATATACAATTGTGTGTGTGCATGTGAGTGTGTGTTGTGCCAATGTATGAATATATGTCCACCACTGATATATATATATATATATATATATATATACTGCTGACATCAATGTATAAACTCGTTCTTTGCTTATTTGTGACGTCATCCATACGCCGAGGTCATACATTTCAACATTCCAAGAATGTTTTCAACGATAAGAATGGCGAGCACCCCCACTCCCACCACACCACCTCAAGAACTCCCTAACACACCCACCCTATGCCCTCTCAACATATAATATATATATAATATATATATATATATACAATAACAAGCATATATAATTTTTTCAGCCAACTTGTACGAGTCTATTCTTTCTTTCATAACCTTCTCCCCCTCTCTCAATATATATATATATATATATATATATATATATATATATATGTATCGATATATATATATATATACGCATATTTTTTCACAAATCAATTACACTTTAGATGCTTCTGTTTCGAATTTACTGTTGATGACGTTTTGCCGATCTCAATTATTGTGAGTTATTTAATATTTTTAATTATAGATTCATCTAAAATCTTTAGTTTTCAATTGTCTATTCTGTCCCTTGCTATTTACAGAGATTGGCTTCATCCAACACACAGAACGTAGGTTGTTTCCAGTAACCTTTCGCATGATCCTTTTGTGACATTAGATCAATTTTTAACCCCTGGCAGACGTGAGACTTTCATAGATTCAAAAAGTGATTGTTAAAAAAGTTAGTTTTTGAGCAGGGTGATACTGGTTCTAGTTCATTCATTGTTTTCCGTTGTTATAACTTGCCTATTAACTCTGACCAGGAGTGGAATACTTCTTCTGTGAGTCAAATAGAACTAATCAATCATTTGAAATACTTGAAAACTTGAAATGTGTGCAAACAAATAATTTTGATTAGAAGTATTTTTTTTTATTACAATACTTGAAAAATATGTAACTATGTGCCAACAAATGAGCTCTGACTCCTTGTAAACTAATACTGCCTACAAAGAAGGTTACTTCGAAAAACTATCGCTTCCAATTATTTGTACATATATTATATATCATCATAATCAACGTTCACTGTTAGTACGGATTTCCATGACGCTCTCTCTTCCATCCATCCGTATCATTCTTCGTTCCCGGGAGGTCTTCCAAAAGTCATTCTGTCTCCGCAAAAAGCTTATGTAAATAAGTTCTTGCTAGTCAATGAAGATAGCACTATCCAGGTGTATGGGTTCATAGAAGAACGTTGCTTATAACATGAATAGTTGGACTTTAGGTAAGTCAAAACTTAGCAGTTTATTTTTTAAATAGGCATCACCAGAAGTCATAAGAAGTAGCATGGAGAATTTGTTGTAAGGCGGATGAATCCAAATTTGGGTGAGCTGTGAGCTTTACAAGATGTTTGGCGGAAGAACCTCATAGTTATACGGCTAGGATCAAATAGTTCGGTCAATTGAAGAGGAAATAACAGCCAACGAAAGATTAATATGAGTGATATATATATATATATATATATATATATATATATATTATATATATATATATATATATATATCACAATGTCGCGCTATCGGCACAGATATCCCTGACCCTCTCTCGCTACCCCTTCCTATCGTCCATTGGTTTCGGTAGATTTTCAGGGTTACATCCCGTATCGACACAGAGCAACTGTGTGTAGGTTTGGGCTTGTGGTCCTGCCTTTGCTCGTCCATGTGAAGGGGTCCACAGGAGTACATCACTTATGAGCTCGTCCCTACTTCTCCAGTTGTGTCCTGCATCTCTGGTTTGTAAAATAATATATATATATATATATATATATATATATAAACAGGATTTGGCGTTAAATAACAATCAAATGTTGACATAGCATTAAATCAAATAAGCAAACCTCACCAAATCTATTAAAAGTTCAAATTTGTGAAATCCCCAGGGAACAATTACTTCATTGCAATAATACATTTGAATATATTTAACCCATCATCACCACCACAGCCAGGAAGTGACGTAAGGTTGACTTTAAAGGGGAGTACAGCAGGTTTTAATTCAGAAATTTATTTTTCTTTGAGTTGCTGCCTTACCATAATCTAAAAAAATAAAATCGCTCTCTTCTAGGAGGTGACGAACGAGGTTCGGCTGAAAATTACAGCTGTTCGGATTGTAGAATACGACCTCTGCGTCTTTTCAGAGGAGTAAGACCACAAACGAGTATCTTGGGTATGACGCAAAACTGCTGCTGGCGGTGAGCCTTTAGTCGTTGAGTTTGGGAAGTGTGAAGTACCTTTTCTTGGCCATTACTTCCAGGTACTCTCTAACCTGGTTTAGTTGTCGCTGTTAGGGTCCCATCTGTTGTTCAGATTGAACTAGTGTTCTGGGGGGTGACGCTAAACAGTATCTGAGGATGAGGCTTTATTCCGGGAGCTTTCAATTATGTTAGGGTCCCATCTAAGGGTCAAACAGAACTCTTTAACTATTTAACTATGTGCAAACAAATGATTGTAGCTAAAATGAATTATTAATTTTAAAACGGAATTCTTGAAACCATAATACTGAATGGAATCATTCCTTTTAGATTGCAATACTTGAAACCGTTTAAATATGTGCAATGAGCGGTGTCATGTTTAAAAATGTAATTGACAAACTATTTCTTTAAAAATCATTTACGAGGATCATTAAATAAGTTTCCAGGCTTTTTTTTTTCGTATGGGCACTTTTATTGATAGTACACACATGGAACTCTAGTCCCCTTCGAAGTAATCTTCTCAGCCGGCTGCAATGCACTTGTTGTACCGTTCCAACAACTTCTTGAAGACCCCATGGAAGTCCTCTTGTGTGAGCGTGTCACTGACCTTCTTCCCAGCCTCTTTCATCTCCTCAATTGTCTCATAAGGACAGCCTCTGAGTTTAGGGAATAACCAAATACACAGGGAGCAAGGTCTGGAATTTAGGGAGGCTGAGAAATTGTTTTGATGCCCATCTTGGTCAAATAGTCTGTGACAAGGATGGAATTGTGGACTGGTGCATTGTCCTGCTGGAAATGCCACTGACCCGATTTGAAGAGTGCTGGCCTCTTCCGACCGAATCTCTTTCTGAACTCCCTTAAAACCTCAACATAGTAACCCTAACCCTAATCCTTTGGCTAATAAACTCTGGTGTACTGACTTCCTTACCCCTCCCACACCTCTCATCATCGCTCACAGACTCCCTGCCTTCCTTGAATCTCTTATGTCACTCAAAAACTAATGCTCGATTTATGCAAGATGGTCTAAAAGCAGTCTGAAGCATTCCATACGTTTCTCTGGTATCATTTTTTCTAAGTTTAAAACACAATCTTATTACATATCGTTCTTCTAAATTGTCAGATTGCATTTTTGAAATTCACCAGCTGTGACAATCAGGCTTTAATAGGGTGTATTCCAATTGCTGCTGTAGCTGTTCTTTTGAACGTGAAATCATAAAAATCAGCCAGTCATCTCATAATATATCTCGCAATAACATACTGAATTGTCAAGAGTCTACGACAATTTTAAATATCTGTACAACAAAATGTCTGTCAACTTAAGCAAGGCTCTATCAAGTATCATTTTTAAAGTCTATGTTTAATGGATAATAGTATAGACAGGATTTGTCATTAAATAAACTTCAAGAGTTGATATGCCATAAAATTACGACCAAAACAATCTTCATTTATCAATCTGGAAACCTTTTACTCTTGTGGCATTGGTCAGAGAGACTTTAAAGTTTAGACATTTAAGTTCCGGTATACATTCTTGCTTTTTTGTCCCTTTATCATACACTTTTGCATAGTCACATGGTTTCAAGTATTCCTTTCTAATACAAATAATGATGACACACTGATTTGGTTTGTATTAATCAATAATAATAATAGTTGTTTTTGACCAATAATAAATTCTTTCAAGAATGCATTTAGCCAGTTCGTAAATGACACTATATCATCATAATTAAGTGGAGCCTGATAGGTTTGAATTCAGAGTTTTTCTTCTATTTTACTGGTCGCCTTGGTTACCTGGCTTTAGAGATTGATCCCAGGGTACCGGGTTTTGGCTGGACCGCCTGGCATACGTACCGGCTTGAGTATCATGGACAAGTAGAGATTCATCTTGCACTGGACCACCGGACTTGTGAATTTATGACCAGCAAGATCACCTGGCATACGGGCAGGGATACTTAGGAAAGGCTAGCCAAGTTCACATTCCACCTAGTCTGCCTATGACCAGCCTAGTCAATCAGGGCACGAGTTTTGGCTCATGTCCGACCCCTCTAGATCCCCACCATAAAAAAGACCCTGCGTCAAATCCTATTTGAAGGGAAGCACGGATAAATATCTACTAGAGCTAAAAAAAAGCAGTCTTTTTACCATATCTGGAAGTGGAGTTGTTGGATTCATGCCTTCTTCAAAGGCATTAATATGAAGTGAAACGCATACAGCTTCGTTTTGGATCTGAATTTGGGTTACTGATTCAAATTACCGTTACGGTAACCGGGACGATAGCGATGCTTCCTTTCATTTTCTTGTTTTGTTGATTCATTCACCAAGAGCGAATCTTCAAAAGCTTGATGGATATTTGGTGAGAGAGAGAGAGAGAGAGAGTGAGTGAGAGAGATTGATGAAAGTTTTAGTAGAATCCATTTGAAAAACAAAACATTATAACAACAACAAGAACAAAAACAAAACAAAAAACATAAAGATACATGAAATAAAGCGAAACTATATGGAATCATAATGACAGAACATTTAAGAAAAAATCAGAAGGTGAGTCGAAAACGATACGAACGGAAGATTTCAGTTAACAATGTTAGGTACCCGAGAAACATGTGGAATAGCACGTGAAGCTATCGGAAAGAAAGAAAGAAAGAAAGAATGAAAGAAAGAAAGAAAGAGAAAGTGAGAAAAAAAATGACGTAATGAAAAAGAAAGAGAGAAAGAAAGAAAGAGAGTGAAAGAAAGAGAGATAGAGAAAGAGAGATAGAGAAAGAAAGAAAGAAAGAAAGAAAGAAAGAGTGGGGAAAAGAAAAACGTAAAGAAAGAAAGAAAGAAAGAAAGAGAGTGAAAGAAAGAGGTGAAAGAAAGAGGTAAAGAAAGAAAAAAAAGAAAGAAAAAAAAAAGAAAGAGAGAAAGAAAGAAAGAGAGTGAAAGAAAGAGGTAAAGAAAGAAAAAAAGAAAGAAAAAAAAAGAAAGAGAGAAAGAAAGAAAGAGAGTGAAAGAAAGAGAGATAGAGAAAGAAAGAAAGAAAGAAAGAAAGAAAGAGTGGGAAAAAGAAAAACGTAAAGAAAGAAAGAAAGAAAGAAAGAGAGTGAAAGAAAGAGGTAAAGAAAGAAAAAAAAGAAAGAAAAAAAAGAAAGAGAGAAAGAAAGAAAGAGAGTGAAAGAAAGAGGTAAAGAAAGAAAAAAAAGAAAGAAAAAAAAAGAAAGAGAGAAAGAAAGAAAGAGAGTGAAAGAAAGAGGTAATGAAAGAAAAAAAAGAAAGAAAAAAAAGAAAGAGAGAAAGAAAGAAAGAGAGTGAAAGAAAGAGGAAAAGAAAGAAAAAAAAAGAAAGAAAAAAAGAAAGAGAGAAAGAAAGAAAGAGAGTGAAAGAAAGAGGTAAAGAAAGAAAAAAAAGAAAGAAAAAAAAAGAAAAAGAGAAAGAAAGAAAGGTAGAGTGGGGAGATGGATAGATAATTGTCGTGGGGAAACCATAGGCCGGATAATTTAATGTTGGTAAATAGACAGAGGAAAATAGGTGGAGACACAGATGACAAAAAAAAAGAGATTATCACACACTCACACACACACACACACAAACACACACACGCACATAGAAAGATAGATAGAGAGAGAGAGAGAGAGAGAGAGAGAGAGAGAGAGAGAGAGAACAATTATTGAATTGAATCGGAGAGTGAGAGAGAGAGAGAGAGAGAGAGAGAGAGCGGGAGACTGAGACAGAGAGCAAGAACTGACTGAGGAAGAACATACTTATGAAGTAACTGGCTAGCTAGAGTAGAGAGAGATATTAACAAACATATATATATATATATATATATATACATGGGGGAGAGTTATGGGGTTATGAACGGACTAAGATAGATAAGAAGGAAGAAAGTGCAATAACTGAACATAGATGAACTGATTGACATAAAAAGATAGCTTTAGAGAAACATGGTAATAAAGAAAGGGTTTGATAAAAATGCCAATATATATATATATATATATATATATATATGTATATATATATATATATGAACAGACTTAGAACGATAGATAGATTGATAGAAAGTGACACAGATTTTCAAAAAGACCCGAGAATGCAGCCAGTTGGTATCACGCCGAGTTAGATAAAGGACATGATCCTAAGGTACTCACCTTTCTCAGATCAGGTATGCTTTTAGGTGATAAAATTCAACAAAACATGTCAAGTGGGACGCGGTGAAAGTTTGACAGTTGATGCAGGCGGGTGTATGTGTGGGGGAGTCTGTGTTGAGGGTGGGGGAGTCTGCCTGAGAATTTGTCGGGTGACTGAGGAACAAATATGCCGTCGGAACAGATGCTACGATAACCGGAATAAGAACCATTCAGTGATACGAGTCTCTCTCTCTCTCTCTCTATATATATATATATATATGTATATATTTTTTACCGTACCCTTTTGTTTGTCAGTCAGTCTTTGTCTACCCTTAATATAAGTGAGATTAAATAAAACCCCGTTAAATTTGAATATATATATATATATATATATATATATATTCTTTTATGTATGTATTCTCAAAGGAATAATTGAATTTGAAAAGTCACACATTTGGCTCGGGGTTGGTAGACCCTGATATGGTCCTATCTAAATGTCAAATAGAACTGTTTGATCATTTAACAGTGTGTAAAGAAATGTTTAACTGAACTGAATTGTTAGTAAGTAAAGTTGGCAACAGTAGTCGAGGGTGACCCGAAGCCCCCATTTTGATAGCTACTTCACGAAGGTGTAGGGGATGGCGTTACTCCTTTCCCTGGAGAATTGTTAGCAATACATTGTAATTCTTAAAACCATTTAACTGTGTGCCAACAAATGAGACATGTTCAGTAGAATAGTTAGTATTAAAAAGCAATACTTGTAATCAGTTCACTGTGTGCAAACAATTGATCGATATTGAATAAAATTTTAAGTGTGAAATATCAATAATTGAAATCATTTAAATATGAAAAAACGCTAACAATACCTGAATATGAATAAATTATTTCTAACTCCTTTAAAAGAAAATTATCGACAATCTAATCTTTTACATATCATCATCATCATCATCATCATTATCATCGTGCCGCCAGAACGGATATCCCTGACCCTTTCTCGCCACTTCTCCCTATTGTTCATCGCCTCTGACAGGTCTTCAGGGCTACATCTCGTATCCTCACATAGCTGCTCTATGTATGTTCGAGCTGGTCGTCCTGCTTTTACTCGGCCATATGTTGGGGTCCATAGGAATACATCACTTATGAGCTCGTTCCTGCTTCTCCAGAAGTGTCCTACGAGTCTGGTTCGTCTAACTTGGACAGTTTTCGTGATGGGAAGTCGGTGGCCGTAGGTTGGTGCCTTGTGGGGTGTTGCCTCCAGAACTTGCTCAATATTTCCCGCTGCATTCTTGTTTAATTGCCGTCAAGATTTTTCTCCAGCTGTTTTGTTAGCGTCCAAGTAGTGCATCCATATAGCAGTATCGATACGACCGCTGCCTGGAAGAAACTGCGTTTCATTTTATCGGTCAGGTCTGACTTCCATATAATCGATAGCTTATCGATAGCTGTCTATGCCCTCGTTAGCCGTGTGTCGATGTCCTATTCGGTTGATAACACACTGCTTCCTAGGTAGGTGAATTTGTCTACCAGTTTCAGAGAGGTTCTGTCTAGTGTGGAAATGTCGCCTGTTTGATTAAAGCACATGTATTCAGTTTTGTGTGTATTGACATGGAGGCGAATGCCTGCGGCGGCTCGTTCCAAACTAAGCAGTAGTGTTTCGGCTTGGTTGGGTGTATTTGCCAGAATCGCTCTGTCTCCGGCGTAGTCGGCGTCGGTAATCGTTTTTGCGGGGTACCTTCTGCTTCCTCGTGGTGTAATGGTTAAAGCGATGAACTGCGGAATCGTAGTACGCGAGTTCGTACTCCAGTCGCGCTATTACGTTCACTTTCGGGCAAATACCCTTGGGAAAGGTATGAACCCCCTTATTCTCCCTCCAGCTATGGGTTAAATAGTAGGACGGACTAGGTTCTTCAGCCTTGGTGAGGCAACTAGTCTAGGAGAAGGAAAAACTCTGAATTCAAACCTGTTAAACTCCGCTTAAAAATTGACCTTGTGTCATATCCTGCCCGAGCGGAGGGGTTGGTAAATAGTACCTTCTGCTTCTTTGTCAGCTCGAAGCCGTTTTCTTTGATTTTATCAATCAATGTTATATCTATCTAATGTGTGGAAACAAATGACTATCAGTCATTTTTTAAAAAATTGTGACGGTAATATAATAAAACTTGGAACCATTTAACTGTGTGCAAAAACATGAGCCCCGGCCCGTTTAAATATTTTATCAACAAAATGTTTACAAATCATATATCTAATATATATCTATTAACAGTATTTGGCTTTAAATAACCTACAGTAGTTGATATGCCATAAAACGAAACCATGACCATCATGTTGTTTAGTGTCTTACCCAGGATATTAGTCGGTGACGAGGTCTTATCCATCTGTAGAGGTCCAATCGGTGTATTTAATAACTTAGACTCACAAGGTTACATAAATATATATCTACATAAATAATAATAATTATAATAATAATAATAGATAAATAAATATATATTAGATATATATATTTAATTCAATGGAATTTAGACTGCGATCCCTGGGTTTCTTGGAGTTTTTTTTACAAAACAATGATTATCAGGCAGTTAAAAAAATGAAATGAATCAAAAATCGAAAAATACAGTCAAAAACTGTCGGGATTTAATAAAATAAAATAATGTAGCAAAAATAAGATACATCGACGACTTTATATCCGGTTAAAACAACGCGCTGCGTTTTTACTTTCACATACACATACACTATATGCCACCCACATATACACACAATAATATGGCCCAGCGGTTAGAGTGTTCCCCAATGGCCCGGGAGACCTGGGTTCAATCCCAGGTCGAGTCATACCAAAGACTTTAAAAATGGTACTTGATACCACCTTGCTTAACACTCAGCATTATAAGGTACGGTTCAAGGGTAAAGTGGAGCAATCCTGGGAATGGAGTAGCGCCCTCCCCTACACCTTGGTGTAGTAGCTATCGAAAAGGGAGCCTTCGGGTCACCCTCGACTATGGTCGCTAACTTTACTTTTTTTATAACCCACACAAACACACGTACACCACCCACACACACTCACACACTTACAATCACACGTCAAGATTCCAACGAAATCCCGACGGTTTTTGATTGTTTCTTTTCGATTTTCGATTCATTTCATTTTGTTAACTGCCAGATAATCATTGTTTTGTAAAAAATTCCATGAAACCCAGGGGTCGGAGTCTAAATTCCATCGAATTAAATATACATATTTAATTTATATTTATTATTATTATTATTATTATTACTATTATTATTTATGGAGTGGCGAGAGAGGGTCATGGATATCCGTGCTGCCAGCACGATATGATGATGATGATTATTATTATTATTATTATTATTATTATTATTATTATTATTATTATATAATAGCTCTATCCCAGATATTGAGCACTCTCCATATTATATTGCCTTTGGTACGACACAAACCCACAAAGTGATTTTATGACAACCAACACTGTTATATATATATATATATATATGGGTGGGAGGGCGTTCGGACGGACGGATTCACCAATGGCATAGAAGTTTGTCTGCGATCCCTAAGTTTCATGAAATTTTTACAAATATAAAAATATACGGCCTGGGAGTAATGACGATAAAATAGTACTCCACATTCCCCAAAAGTCTAGAAATAGAGTCTTACCATTAGATAGTTGCGTTCCATATCCAGGACATTCGTTGGAAGTCGGGAGTCTTATTTCTCTGCTGAAATGCACTCAGCGTATTCTACAGCCCAGCCGACTAGGCTTGCTAAAAATAAGGTGTCCTAGGCATGAAGTTAAATTACTTCAGGGTGTGAGGCTTTTCTTTATGAGCTCTGAGGATTATGGAGTACTCCTTTTTATCATTATTCCAAGGCGTTCAATGTGTATTTTTTAAAATTAAAATACTGCAACGGTGTACTGTTTTATCTATCTATCTGTCTATCTAGAGAGAGAGAGAGAGAGAGAGAGAGAGATAGAGAGAGAGATAGTGAGAATTTTTATCATCTAATTTCTCATGCATTCACACTAAGTAGTAATAATTTTAAAGTTAGTCAGAATTTTTTTTACATGAAGGGCTATCAATTATTATTCATTTTTGACTAGGATTCCATTCAACGTATTTCTCTTGCTTTCGTTTTTAAGTTGAGTGGATTTCTTTAATCAAGCATTGACTATTAATTTTGCATTTTTGAGTTGGCAAGAAACAGACAATCACAAAGCCTCGTTGATTCAGTATCTAGTCTATAACTTGGTCCCATTTCTTCTTCTTCTTCTTCTTCTTCTTCTTCTTCTTCTTCTTCTTTTTCTTCTTCTTCTTCTTCTTCTTCTTCTTCTTCTTCTTCTTCTTCTTCTTCTTCTTCTTCTTGTAGCACCCTTTTCTCCTTTTTTCGTTCTTTTTTTACTTTTATTTTTGTCTCTTCCTCTTCTTCTTCTTGTAGTTCCTTGCTTTTCTTCTTCTTCTTCTTCTTCTTCTTCTTCTTCTTCTTCTTCTTGTACTTTCTTTCTTTATTTTTATTCTAGTTTCTTCTTCTTCTTCTTCTTCTTCTTCTTCTTCTTGTGGCACCTTTTTCTCTTTTTGTCGTTCTTTTTTACTTTTATTTTTATCTCTTCTTCTTCTTCTTCTTCTTCTTCTTCTTCTTCTTCTTCTTCTTCTTCTTCTTCTTCTTCTTCTTCTTCTTCTTCTATTGTTCATCCAGCGTGTCCCCATCACATTCCACACATTGCGTATGTCATTCGTTTATCATTGTGAACAGACAGATTGAACGAAAGACAGTCTGGGCCACATTCACTCTTATCAGAGTCGAACCCCTCTATCCCGCCAAAAATTCATTGGCTCAGCTCAGTATTCAGAGAAGCGGACTTCAGCCTCAGAGGTCTAGTTTGGGCGTATAAGTGATCCATATTAAGACTTTTAATTGAAAGGATTTTCTTTTGTATTGGCAGTGTCTTAGTATAAACAAACTGCCTGGGTGAGGAGTCTCGTTATCGTTTTTAAAATCGGTCCGTATTAAATAAACTAAAAGAGTATGAAAATTTATGGTCATCATCGTAATAAACAGTATTTTAAGCAATAATGACACGTTAAACTGGTAGGGTTACCATAGTTACAAGTCGGATTTTTAAACCACTGCTAGACTCGATTTCATTTCTTGTAAAAGTTAGAGTAAAGAAATAAAATATGAAAAATTAAAAATTGGTTATATTTTAAACACCCTTTATATATATATATATATATATATATATATATATATATATATATATATATAAGTAAAGTTGGCGACCATAGTCGAGGGTGACCCGAAGGCTCCCTTTTCGATAGCTACTACACCAAAGTGTAGGGGAGGGCGCTACTCCTTCCCTCGATTGCTTCACTTTACCCTTGATCCGTACCTTATAACGCTGAGTGTTAAGCAAGGATTTGATTGAATATATATATATATATATATATATATATATATATATATATATATATATATATATATATATGTCTGATTGAATAATAAAGACACATTTTGTCTATATAATTTTAATAAGATCCTTTCAAGTTTTCTGATTAGTGTCTTGGTTTCAGGTTGGAATTAGTGAATGAATTTACCAAAATTGTCTCGAGCGCTTTAGGTCCATGCTTGCATGTATAAATAGTGTTTTTAAAGAATGGTTTTAAAGAGTTTTTTTTTTTTTTGTTTTTTTATAACATAACAAAATTACGTAAACACAAAAAAAAAACACAACACTATCAACGGAAATAGAATATGATCAAGAGATATGGAATATTAAAAAAAAAACAACAACTAAAGGCATTTCAAAACATTGTCGCAATTTTCAGAATTAATTAATTGATTTTAGTTTTGTTTTTTGGGGTTTTTTTTTCTCTATATGATGTTCTTTAAGGATTTGTAGTCGTAACTTATTAATTTCGTGTGCTATTATAGTAGTATTTTCAACTAGAATTTTTCTAAATTTGAATTTGGAAATTGAATGGGTTTTAAAATATAAGGCTATAGAGCGAGGATCATGAAGGTGCATCGTAAGCCATCCAACCTGAAACCAAAACACTTATCAGGAAAGTTGAAAGGATCTTAAAAGAATTATATAGACAAAATGTGTGTTTATCATTTAAACAAACATGCTTAAATTAAAGAATGCTGGCCAACTACACACAAATCTCACACACACACACACACACACATATATATATATATATAGTCATCCACAGACATATCTGTTTCGTTCTATCAGAACTCATCAGTGTGGCTTGATCGAAACCCGGTTGACTCAAATGCCAAGCCAAAGCTTCTAACCATTTAGCCACGAGGAGATATTAGCTACGAAGTACATTTTAAACGGTTATGAATCACATTTACTATTGTTTACATACATCCATTCAACGGCCGCCGAGATCTCAATTCAACGAAGAGACTTGCAAAGGCGCTCATGGCAACACGATTACTTCTTCGCTAGAGAACTCGACCCTACGGGGGTAAGAGAGTATATATCTATAGTCATCCACAGACAGATCTGTTTCGTTCTATCAGAACTCATCAGTGTGGCTAGACAGTATCTCCCCGTAGCTGGGATCGAAACCTGGTTGACTCAAACGCCAAGCCAAAGCTTCTAACCATTTAGCGACGAGGAGATTTTATATATATATATATATATATATATATATGTGTGTGTGTGTTTTTCGCTCTCTCTCTCTATATATATATATATATATATATATATATATATAACTTTACAATAATATGGTACTTATACAAGTGAGACATTGACTGTCACCAAACAGTCCTAACCAGTCATAAATATGTTACATTAGTAAATGCTGTATTCTACTTCTACGACATCCTCTCTCTCTCTCTCTCTCTATATATATATATATATATATATAAGACCTGCCGAGAGCGATGGATGTTAGATACTAATGGCGAGAGAGAGAATCGGAGAAATCCGCGCAAACAGTGCGACTTGATTATAACGATGATGATGATATATATATATATATATATACGTAGAAATTAAAATTGCTGACCGTAGTCGGGCGGAGGCAAAGGCCCACTCTTCAATTGCTACTACACCCAGGTTTAGGGGATGGTACTACTGCTTTCCCTAGATTGCTCCAAAGTACCCTTTGATATGTACATCATAATGCTAAGTGTTAAGCAAGGATGTATCAAGTACCATTTTTTGAGTCTTTGATAGGACTCGACTTGAACCCCGGTCTCCCAGACCATTGCCAAACACCAGTATATATATATATATATTTATATAATAGTTTACTATGATACACAGCTACTTTTGTATTATACTAAAATACCTGTTTTGACACATAATCCTGAAATATTCCCGACATTTTTGTGGAAAACACCCGAGTTGTTCCGAGTCGACAATATTTAAGTATAAATCTGTCACCAAACGTAATCTGGACTGACTGATGTGCTTCCTGTGGCTTTTTCTGGTGTCGGCCTGTTGGGGAGAGGGTGGTATTTCTTTTCGGGGTTGTGGTCGCCAGGAAAATGATACTGGAATGTTCGAGAACCTTTTAAGAAATAGTCTTTTGGTGGTACTTGTATTTTCAATTGGGTGACATATCACCCATATCTACCTCTGTATGTCTGTCAAACATTGACACAGATATTAGGTACACAGATGTAGACACGGACACACAGATACATAGGGACACACGATGCAGACACATAGACACACTCTGACAAGCAAGTATACACACACGAAACCAAATAGATACATTTAAACTCATAGATGTAGACATACATACAAAAACGTTGACACACAGGTGCAGGTGCGTAGATGCAGACACACAGATGCAGTTACGGGCACACAGGCACCTGTAGACACACAGATGTAGACAAAGGCACAAATAGACACACGTCGCAACCACACGGGCTTACAGACGTGCAAGCACACGGACACATAAGCATGCTCAGACGGAGACACAGAAACACTTAGACACACAGATACAGACACATTGAAACACTCAAACACCAGATGCAGACACATAGAAATAATCAGACACAAAGATGCTTACACATAGATCTAGACAAACGGGCGCACAGAGACACATAAATGAAGACGCAAAATGAAAGACAAGCAGACACACACAGATGCCGGCATAGAGATGCCGACAAAGATTCAGAGACACACACCTACACACAAACGCAAATACATATGATGACATAGAGACACACACTCACACACATACACATACACACATACAAAATGAGAGAAGGCGACAGGGACACAGACACACACAAATGCAGACACAGCGACACAGGTGGACAGAGGCAGACACACAGTCACAGAAATATAGCTTTGTTATCAAAAATTGATTTAAGAATATACATATATGTATATATATATATGATAATTGGTTATAGAGTTTCTATATCGTAAGTCTAGTAACAATTAATACTTAATAATTTTCGTTTAATATATCCGTTAATTTGGCATCACTTGTCAGCTATGTAGACGGCTACTCAGTGGTAAAGTTTCGGCTCTTCCTTCTGTAGTTGCTGGTTCCATCTCTGTTGGGGGGGGGATCACAGTATACACAGCTGGTGAGATAACAAGGTCGAATCAGCTGTCTTGTGGTTCCGTATATTGTGGGCAGTGTTTCCTGGATTTTCTGGTCAGGGTAATTCAATTTATAATATTCGTTTTTATTGGAAAACCTGTCACTGGAAATAAAAACAAACACACACATATATATATAAATATATATATATACATACGAGGATCATTAAATAAGTTTTCAGACTTTTTTCGTATGGGCACTTTTATTGGTAGCACACACATGAAACTAGTCTCCTTCGAAGTAATCTCCTCAGCCGGCTGCAATGCACTTGTTGTACCGTTCCAACAACTTCTGGAAGGCTCCATGGAAGTCCTCTTGTGTGAGTGTATCAATGACCTTCGTCACAGCCTCTTTCATCTCCTCAATTCTCTCATAACGACAGCCTGTGAGTTTACAGAATAACCAAAAGTCACAGAGAGCAAGGTTTGGACTATAGGGAGGGTGACGAACTGTCTTGATGCCCATCTTCGTCAAATAGTCTGTGACCAGGATGGAATTGTGGACTGCTGCATTGTCCTGGTGGAAATGCCACTGACCCGATGTGCTAGCCTCTTCCGACGGAATCTCTTCCTGAACTTCCTTAAAACCTCAATATAATATTCCTTGTTGACTGTCTGTCTAGTGGGAACCCAGTGCATGTAGATCATGCCAGTGCTGTCGAAAAAAGGGATCATCAAAATTTTGTGAGTGGATTTACTCTGTCTGGCCTTCTTGGGTCTGGGAAATGAAATAATATACAGATAAGTAATTCTTTATTAAAAATGATTCTTAGGGTTGCTTACATTTGGGTGATATTGTAAATACACAGATATACATACTAATATATATATATATATATATATATATATATATATATATATATATATATATATATATATGTATATATATATATATATATATATGTAAATATATATATATATATGTATATATATATATGTATATGTATATATATATATATATATATATATATGAACTAGTGGGTCAATATATATATATATGAACTAGTGGGTCAATATATATATATATATATGAACTAGTGGGTCAATTTTTAAACCGCCGTTTAACAAATTCGAATTTAGGGTGTTCCTTTTTCTAGATCGGTTTCCATACCAACTTTAAAGAGCTCAGTCTGTCCGTGACAGGAGAGAGCCTAGTTGGATTCATACCTTTTCCAGAGGTATTAGCGTTATATGAAATGCAAACAGCCTCAGGGGTGTCCTCGTGGTGTAATAGTTAATGCGTTGGACTGCGGAATCGGAGTACGCGAGTTCGTACTCCAGTCGCGCTATTACGTTCACTTTCGGGCAAATACCCTTGAGAAAGGTATAAGCGCCCTCATCCTCCCAGCTATGGGTTAAATAGTACCACTACTGTTCTTCTAGAAGAATGGCTTTGGCATTAAATAACCTAAAAAGAGTTGATATGCCATTAAACAAAGAAACCAAACCAAACCAAGCAAACAGCCTCATCTTGGAACTAATTGGTTTGGTGTTGTTAGGTTTATGGCATATTAACCATTGTATATTACTTAATGCACAATTCATTTTTATACGTATAAACAGTTTTCTTTCAAAGAATTCAGTTTAGCATAAGTACATAGTTTAGTTATATTTGGCCCATAGCTATAGGACCCTACCAAGTGTTAAAACTCTGGACCTGAGTTGACCTGTGAGCAATGGTAATGAAAGAGTACTCCGCATTCCCCAAAACTCCATTACAGGTGTTTCACCATTAGATTACTTAGTGTCATATTATCATGACACTCGTTGGGGAAGTTTTACCCCTCTGCAAAGGTGCAGTATGTGTATTGCGCAGTTCCAGCCAAATTTGCCGGTTCTGAACTTGAATTCAGGTTGTAGAGTCCATTTCTTACGACGGTAACATTTACTTCACAAGTACCTGATCGTATATTACTTTATACAACAGGAAATGATACGTTTGTAAAAATGAGTTGTCTCCGCTGGAGTCCTACACAACCTCCATTGTTAACATCCTTTATGATTTCAGAGAAAATCCAGCAATATGATAATATACAATTCCTCTGTGACCGCCTCCCAGCACAATGAAGAAAAAAAAATAAAGGAAAACAGAGAAAAATGATGATACCTCAAGAAATATACAAATATGTTCTAAAAAGATACAGCGTAAAAAAGAAAGAACAAAGAAAAAAAGTGAGAGAGACATAATCTCATTGGTCAATTAAAACTAACGCTAAGGATATTAACCAATCACTATAGTCCAAATCAGTGTCCTATCTTTGGCTAAATTCGCTTTTTTTTTTTTCGGGCAGGGATATCCTGTTGAGTTGGAAGTATACAAGATAATAAAAAAAAAGAAAAACGGAGAAGAAACGAAAGTCACGCTATCGAGAAATCGTTCGCCTGTCTTCACGCAACTCCTGGGGATAGAAATGAATCAACCATTTTTGATTCCATTATGTGTCTTTTGTTTTGCCCTACAAGGATTTCTTTGGTCCACACTAATTTCATTACTAAATAGATACTTCCTCTTAACAAGGAGAGGCTGTAAGAGCTTGATACCTAAGTAACCACAGAGGGATATTGGAAGGGACTTCAGCTAAGGGTTTAGATAAGCTTGATATGAAAAATATTAGATAGATAGATAGATAGTGGTAGAATGAAATGCATATACAGATAGAAAAAAAGGAGGTGCCCGTGGTGTAATTGTTATCGTCGTAGGAAATGAACACGGCGACACGAGTTCAAATCCTGGACGAGACATTGCATTTCACATAGCACTAATACCCTTGGGAAAGGTATGAATCCAGTTATTCTCCCTCCAGCTATGGGTAAATAGTAGGACAGACTAGGTTCTTCAGCCTTGGTGAGGCAACTAGTCTAGGAGAAGGAAAAATCTGAATTAAAACCTGTTAAACTCCGCTAAAAAATTGACCTTGTGTCATATCCTGCCCGAGCGGAGGGGTTGGGTAAATAGGATACAGATAGAAAAAAAGGTGTAATAGCTTGATACCTAAATAATGGTGCGGGGGATTGGAATAGACTTCAGCTAAGGAGTTGGATAAGTCTGATAGGAACAATATTAGATTGATAGACTGGTTGGTCGATAGATTGATAGATAATAATCGAATGAAATTCATATATTGATAGATAAATAGATACGTAAATAAGAAAAAATTGGTATATATATGTGTGTGTGTGTGTGTGTGTGCGTGTGTGTATGTGTGCATACGTATGCGTGAGCCTGTGTGTGTGCGTGTTTGTGTAGATATGATCAAAAGAAAAAAACGCAAGTTTGTTTGTTTGTTTCGTTTTTATGGCATTTCAACCTTTGTAGCTTACTTAATGCCAAATCCATTTTCATACTAATAAACAATTCTATTTCAATCAACCTAGTTTAGTATAAGCACACAGTTTAATAATTAAAAAAACATTTCCATTTCAAGCAGTTCAGTTTAGTCAAATAGGTCTATATTAAACAATTCTGTTTAACGTAAGTACAGTTTCAATGTCAAAAACACTTCTATCAAAAAAATTAGTTTAGCATGCAAAAACAGTTCTATTTCAAGTAGTTCAGTTTTGCAAAAGTATGCAGCTTAAATGTCAAAACAGTCCTATTTCAAGTAAGTCAGTTCAACCTAAGTACACAGTTTAGTTCTATTTAACTCATAGTTAGGACCCTTATCAGATGCTATCATTCAGGGCCAGAGTTGACCTGTAAGTGATGGTAATGATGGGGTATTCCGTGTTCCCCAAAACTCCAGAATTTCTGGAACCTCATCATCAGATTGTTTTGTGTTATATCCAGGATACTCGGTGGGGTGGGTCTTACCTCTTTGCAGAGAAGCTGTCGGTGTTTTCGACTGGGCAATTAGTCTAGGAGAAGGAAAAATCTGAATTAAAACCTGATTTGGTTTGGTTTCTTTGTTTAATGGCATATCAACTCTTTGTAGGTTATTTAATGCCAAAGCCATTCTCCTAAAAGAACAGTAGTGGTACTATTTAACCCATAGCTGGGAGGATAAGGGGGTTCATACCTTTCCCAAAGATATTTGCCCGAAAGTGAACGTAATAGCGTGACTGGAGTACGAACTCGCGTACTACGATTCCGCAGTCCATCGCTTTAACCATTACACCACGAGGACACCTCCTTGGGCAATCTGAGGATGCATTTATCTTAAAATAAATAATAAGCCAATGGTTACGTTTCATTTTTTTTTAAACTCATCTTCAGTGTAAAGTTGTCCCACATGAAAAATTATTTTCGAATAAAAGCATCAGATTTTTTTCCATCTTCACGGCTTGATTCGGAAAAAGATTTCACACACACACACCCACACACACACACACGCGCGTATATATATATATATATATATATATGTGTGTGTGTGTGTGTGTGTGAGTGTGTGTGTGTGTGTGTGTGTGTGACGATGCTTGATGAAAAAAATTGGAATATGAGCTCAGGTAAAACACCATACATAGTAGTAATAATCGTCGTGATGTGAGAACATTAAGTTTATAATTCCCAAAAGTTCTCCCTGAATGATTCAGCAGGACACACAAAAGTAACGGTTATAGTCATTGGTTCCCTAAGCTTCTAAAAGAGGCAATCATCTGGAGCTTCCAGGTTCAATCCAGACTGCAGGCGAGTAACAATACAGCAATACTTAGCGCTTATACCTTGTTATGGTTAACGGAATCAGAACAAGCGACCTTTTTAGATTCAATAAAAGACGTTGTGCCCGTGGTGTAAATGTTATCGTCGTAGGAAATGGACACGGCGACACGAGTTCAAATCCTGGACGAGATTGTAACCCTAGACGGGTAGACTTTCCAAAAAATCAATCAGTCAATAAATATCGGTGATAGAATCTATCTATCTTTGTTTCTTCATATCTATCTATCTATCTATATTTCTTCATATTTATCTATCTATCTATCTATCTTGCTTTCTTCATATCTATCTATCTATCTATCTTGCTTCATATCTATCTATCTATCTATCTTAGAACTATGGGCACAAAAGATCCCTTACTTTAGTTATACTTGTTTTCCACAATCTTCAGTTGATCATGAGGTATAAGTTTTTCCATGCAACCATCTAAAGATTATGGAAAACACGTTAAAAATAAATAACGGATAACGGATTTTGTCGATAATTCTAATATTTCAAGTTTTATACCTGTTCTGCCATAATTGTATTGATCAATCATTTCATGTAAATACTTTTATTTGCTGTTTTGTCTTTATATATATATATATATATATATATATATATATATATATATGCCAGTAAACAAATGCCTATTATTGAATAGAAATAATTACTCGAAACTATATGATAATTTGTGTGAGAAAAGAATACTTGAAGTCATACAGCTGCTTGCAATTTCTAGCGTAAATTTGGAATACGGGATATTGTAACTCTTTGGAATATATATATATATATATATATATATATATATATATATATATATATATATATGTGTGTGTGTGTGTGTGTGTGTGTGTGTGTATGTGTGTGTGTGTGTGTGTGTGTGTATGTGCGTGCAATGGTTAAAGTAATCTACTGCGGAATCGTAGTAAGTGAGTTCAAACTCCAGTCACGCTCTTTCTTTCATTTTCGGACAAATGCCTTATTGAAAGGTACGAAGCCCCTTCAAGAAGGATGGCTTTAGCATTAGATAACCTACGAAGTTTTGTTATATAATGACTGTTGACATTGATTTTGGGTTCGTTTCTGGTAACCAAGTGTACTTTAACAAGCTGTCACGTTGTGATTAGTAAACAGGGGGTGCCAGTGCGTCGACGTAGGCTGGTAAGCAGGTGCGTAACCGGAAGGGTACCACGTGAAATGAGAACCTCGCGGTCAGATTTAGACAGTCAGTCCAGTTAGAATCAAGAGACGAGTCAGGGTTACGCAGCTGATTAGAGGCGTTAGTGTCGTCTCGGACGATACGGCGTGCAAGGGGGTGCAATCATTGGAAGCCCCCTGGCTCCAGGAAGAAGATATGGGCCAAGAAGAAGTCCCCTTTTTAAGAATAAAATGAGAGAGATATATTTAAAAAAAAAAAAAGAAGTGTGTTTCGTTTCGTTAATTGAATTTCGTAAATCCTGTTTGGAGGTGCCCGTGGTGTAATGGTTATCGTCGTAGGAAATGGACACGGCGATACGAGTTCAATACCTGGACGAAACTGATTGCATTTCACATAGCACTAATACCCTGGGGAAAACTATGAATCTAATTATTCTCCCTCCAGCTATAGGTAAATAGTAGGGCAGACTAGGTTCTTCAGCAGTCTAGGAGAATGAAAACTCTGAATTCAAACCTGTAAACTCCACTTAAAAATTGACCTTGTGTCATATCCTGCCTGAGCGGAGGGGTCGGTAAATATGGTAAATTCTGTTTGGTTATTTCGTTGATGAATCCATAAAAGACGATACGATAGGTTGATATACCATTAAAAAAAGAAACCGATCCACACACACATATATATATATATATATATATATATATATATTGTGCGCGCCCGCGTGTGTATGTGTCTTTGGTTGCTGAGAGGTTTCGAACCTGAAAAAAAAAAGGAAAATACCAAATAAACCCCGTTGTTTTCTTGATCAACCTAGTAAAAACAAAGACTTTGTCTGACAGTACGGTGGTCTAACCAATGAGCTATCTCACAGCACGGAAACTGCGTGGGCGGCAGAGAAAAAGGAATGAACAGACACTTTTCCCATCTCTTTTCCCTTACCTTCCTCCAAAACCAAATAATAATAAAAAAGAAGAGAAGAAAGAAAAAAAGTAAAAAAAAAATTTAAGTCTTAGATGGACGGTGATAGATACGAGACTGAAGTTTTGGCGGGAATTTTTGGCGGGAATCTGGCGTCGGAGTAAGTACCCAGGGGAAATTTTAAAGGTACACGGTGATAGAAGAGAATGGGTTGGGGTGTTATTAATCACTCTGAACAAGGTTTTGTTTTTGTGAGTTAGGCAGTGGGTAGCGTTTGGGTCTCTGTTTAGTTGATGGCACAGAATAGATTATTCAATGGGCAAAGGGAGATGAGGGTTGGTAGAAGAAGAGTGCTGGGGTTGGGGAGACTGATCGAAGGGCGAAAGAAACACAAGAAAGACGCCCAGACCGAAAATAAATATATAAATCTATGAAAAATATTTAGTAAACAGTAGAAAACGAGTACGGTAAAAAATATATGCATCTATAAAAGCCATGATTCGCCCGCCATATATATATATATATATATATATATATATATATATATATATACATATATATATATGAGGTTTTACTGCATACATTCCATATATTATTGTTTTGTATTTAGTAATTTACTTAGTTTTTGGTTAGATGTGGCACAAGGCCGTATGAATGGGGCACCCACTCAAACTGACTCGTGAAGGTTTGCTAGCTTAGGTAGTTAACCATTACACCACTCGAAACGCTATTGTGATTTCTATTTAAGTTATAGAATTGAGTTAATTAGTCACAACACACAAATATATATCAAAATCTGATTAATGAAAAAAATAAATTAATGGAAACTTTGACGATTCGAATTTCTGGAAATAAATATGATTTTCTTTTACTGCGAAAAATATAGTTAAGTTTTTCTTGTGGGTTGTTCAATCGAAGCAATTTTTTTCCCATACGTTTATGGAGGGAAATGAGTTTGGCAAATATTAGTTTGTGTTTCCATTCTGATGACCTTATTATTCGTAAAATGATGATATATGTGTGTGGGGGGGATGGCAGCATTTCTTCGTTAATATATTTTTGATTAAACTATATAGACATTTTTCGTCTACATATTTTTGATTTATCCCTTCAAGTTGCGTATTGATGTTATGATATCCGGCTAGAATTGATTAATAAACCTTCTATTATGAATTGGTTCCCATGTATTTTCGGCACGATCTCGGACTGCCATCAGTTAAGTGATATAACCTGTGTGTGTGTGTGTGTGTGTGCATATATATATATATATATATATATATATATATATATATATATATATGAAGGTAGCAGAAAAACATAATCCAAATAGGTGAATTTAATAGTGCAAATAAATGACCTTTAACTCACTTAAAAATAAAGTTGCCTAAAATCAATTCACTTATATATATATATATATATATATATATATATGTGTGTGTGTGTGTGTGTGTGTGTGTGTGTGTGTGTGTATTTGGGCAGCATTTCTTCGTTAATATATGTTTGATTAAACTATATGGACATTTTTGGTCTACATATTTTTGCATTTCTCCTTTCAAGTTGCGTATCGATGTTATGATATCCGGCTGGAATTGATTAATAAATCTTCTATAATGAATTGTTTCCCATGTATATTCGGCGTGATCTCGGGCCATCATCAAATAAGTGATATAACCTTTCCATGTACATTATTACTTAGTAAGAGTTAAGCATTTATTGTTCATATTTGTGTTGTATTGTAGGAGCGTTCATTCTGAAATCTTATTCGATAAACAGCAGCAGCAGCTAAAGGCATTTAAATACATGAGCACTGGAGTCAAAATGAACTCAGGAGATTAGGACGTTTGTTTCTAATGTGTAATGTATGTATGAATATATGTGTGTGTTTGTGTGTGTGTGTGAGAGAGAGAGAGAGAGAGTGTGTGCGTGTGTGTGTGTGTGTGTGTGTGTGTGTGTGTGTGTGTGTGTGTGTGTGTGTGTGTGATGGACTCTTGTGTCGTTTCCGTGGTACGATGGCCCAAAATTCTAGATGGGATCATTGAGCTTTATACACTGGTGGTTTATTTGATAGTGGTGAAGGCTTTGTAGACTCACACGGAGTTTTTTTTTTTTTTTGACAAGCTGATAACAGAAGAATGGTAAACCCAAGCAGCACGAATTCTTCGAAAATCCCATCCTAGGTGTGGAATCCAGAGTTTTCCGGTGGTTGTTCTTGTGGTGTAATGGTTAGAGCAATGGACTGCCCAATCGTAGTAAGCGAGTTCGAATTCCAGTCGCGTTATTATGTTCACTTTCGGACAAATACCCTTGAGAAAGATATGAATCCCCTTATCCTCCCAGCTATGGGTTAGATAGTACCACTACTGTTCTTCTAGAATAGATTTGGCATTAAATAACCTACAAAGGTTGATATGCCATTAAACAAAAAAAACAACAAACCAAACCAGAGTTTTCCTGTCTGCTAAAAAGAATCCACGATTATATTATTTTCAAAATGTTTCTCAAAAGTTAATAAAATTAATTTATCTCAAACAATTTACATTTTTTTCAGGAAAAGTTATCAGTTTTAAAAACACCACTAAGAATAATTATATATATATATATATATATATATATATATATATATATATATATATATATATATATTATGAAATATATATTATGAAATAAACACAATACAAGAGACCTTTCAAAATAATGCTGTTCTCAATTTTACACAAGAAATGAACATCAACAATAAAATTCTATTTCTTGGTGTACTAATTGACACAAGCAATATTGAACAATTTATCACCTCCACATATAAAAAAACCCTACTAACATTAATCCCCGCACCCTCAAATTCTAAAGTGAATGCCCCTTCCGCTATAAAAGAACAATAATAAAAACACTTACTTCCTGAGCTAAGCAAATATCCTCCTCTCGAACTATCTTCCATAATGAACTTATGAATATAAAACAAACCCTTATCAATAATGGGTTTCCCAACTATATTGTTGATAGCGAAATTAAACAATTCCTTAATAAATCTGAACAACCTAACATAGACAATATTCTAAACCATAAACAATCAATAAACCTATACTACAAAAACCAATTTCGTAGTAATCATAAGATATATAAATATATAGTAAAATCCTTATCAATAAAAATGTTCTCCCTACTGATCCTACCAAAAAAGTAAAACTTATCATGTACTACAACAAATTTAAAACCTCCAATCTAATTATTTCTAATAACACTTCCCCCTCTACTGAACTTCTTGATAGGACCAACGTCGTTTATATGTTCAAATGTCCCTGGGGAGACGGTGTTTCCAAAGGAAATAGTGCGTATGTTGGTCTTACTACTTCAACTCTTCCTAGACGACCTACAATGCACCTTAATGATTCTCGCTCCATAGCCCTATATCTTAAAACCCATTCTTTTCCATAATCCAAGTTTTGAAAAACTGTACTTGAAAACACCACTATAATTGCACACGAAATTGATAAGCTACGACTACAAATCCTAGAAGCCCTACATATAAGAATTAAAACAAAACTAAAATCAATAGAATTTATTTTGAAAATAGCGACAATGTTTTGAAATGCCTTCTGAATTTCTTTTTGATATTCAGTATTTCTTGTTAAATTTCTATTTCTGTTGATAGCGTTCTGTTTTTTAAATTCATCAGCAAGTCAGTTTTATCCAACTCTGCGTTTGCACAGTTTTGTTATGTTATAAAACCCAAAAAACTTTCACACAAAAAATAAACACACTTTACACATGCAAGCAGCCCCTGATGATGGACAATGAAGGGTCCGAAACTGCTCAGGACAATTTTGGTAAATTTATTCACCAATTCCACCCTAAAACCAAGACACTTCTCTAGAAACTCGAAATGATCCTAATAAGATTATATAGACAAAATGTTTTTTTTTTATTAAATCAAACATGCTTAAATGAACGACTGCTGCCTAACCACACACACACACACACACACACACACACACGAATATATATATATATATATATATATATATATATATATATAGATATATTAGACCTTAGTCGAAGGTAACCCGCTCCTTGTTCAATAGATACTACACCGAGATGTAGGGGAGGGCGCTACTTGATTCCCTGGATAGCCCCTTGATCCTTACCTTACCGAGTGTTAAGCAAGGTGGCATCAAGTACCGTTTTTTGAGTCTGTGGTATGGCTCGACTTTGGATTAAATCCCGGTCTCCTGGACCATTGGTAGCACTCTACTCATTAGGCCAATGGCCAATCCAAAATGAAAAACTGAATATAAAAGAAAGTGGACATTTTAACCTCTCGGTTTCAATAAGCCATCATCAGGAGTTAGAAAACGTATGATGAAGAGTCGTTTGATCACTGATGGTAGTTAATGAAATACAAAATATTGGGAGGTGATTAGATAAACGTAGAAAGGGGGCGCTAACTGTTCGATCAATAAATCAGCATTCATTTTTTCTTTTTTTTCTATCTTGTCTTTTTTTTTATTTCTTTCCCTTTTTAATTCGTTATATTTCTTGATAATTCCATTTGTTTTACACCATTGCCTTACACAGTCACATGATATTTTTGGAATGTGAACACTGATTTATAGATCCAATAGTCACCGCCCTCCCCACTTTCTAGCATTCATTTTTTTTGTTTCCTATCTCGTCTTTTTTCTTTCTTTCCCTCTTTAATTCGTAATATCTCTTGATAATTCCATTTGTTTTACACCATTGACTTACACAGTCACTTGATATTTTTGAAATGTGAACACTGATTTATTGATTCAATAATTACCGCCCTCCTCACTTTCTCTGTATACATGATATCCTTCCTTGTTTTGTGTTTCATTAAACATCTATCGGTGATCTAATGACACTTACTGACATCTTTTCTAAGTCCTGACGATGGTTTATTGAAACCGAAACGTTGTATCATCGACTTTCTTTCATATTAAATTCATTATTTTGGATTACTTTGATTTTCAAATTTTCTCTTCATTGTCGGAATCTTTTCAATTATCTACTTCCATATGTATATTGTTCGTTTAAAAGGGTCAAAGTTGACCCCACATTTTAGATTTGTCACACACCGCTTTTCGCTTTTGTATGGGCTTCTCTTCCTCAGAAATTACCACAGAATGAGCATTAGGTTTTCTTGTTTTATAAGAAGTGGTTGTGTTTGGCAAAATATAAATATTCAATAATGACTCCTCTTTCTTGGTGAAGATTAGGACTTTTTTAATGGTTGGTTGGTTGGGTTTTATGGCATATCAACCTTTGTAGGATATTTAATGCCAAATCCATTTTTATGTAAATAATCTGTCCTATTTAAAACAATTTTATGGTTTTATGGCATATCAACCTTTGTAGATTATTTAGCGCCAAATCCATTTTTATGAAAATACTTCTATTCCAAACAATTCAGTTTAGCATAAGTACGCAGTTTACATGTAAGTAAAATTTAATTGTGAAAAACATTTCTATTTCAAGCTATTCAGTTTAGTCTACCTTGCTAACCATTACACCACCCGAGATGCTAGTCTTTCGCACATGGCCATATTCGTGTATATGGCTATGTAACACAAATAGGTGAATTTATTATGAATTAAAGTCGACGTTGAACGCTTCGGTTTCAGGAACCATCATCAGGACTTTCATATCAGAATAGGTCACATAGCGATGGGTGCTTGCTGATATAACAGGAGCAAACGAAAAGTATACAACGAAAACATACAAACGTACGCATAGCGTTCATAATTCAAAGGTCATAAGAACGTGTCTGTCACGTGGAAATATATTTGAAAATGTTAGATTTCACAAAGAAACGATACAAATCCTCCCGTCTATCAAGAAACACGCAAAGACAAGTAAGTCTTCACACACACAGATCGCCTTGAAGTCATCCATGCTAGACGTCGTGCAAGAACGTAACTAGCACTTGCTCCTCCGAAAGTAACTGATTGTATCTTTTCCTAGTATACTTTCCGTTTGCTCCCTTTATCTCAGCAAACATCCATCGCTATGTGAACTATTCTGATATCCAAGTCCTGATGATGGTTACTGAAACCGAAACATTCAACGTCGACAGTACATCATAATAGATTCACCTATTTTGATTATGTTTTCTGCTACCTTCATACACACACACACACACACAAACATACACACAGGGATTATAGAACTCAAATGATGATGGCCCGAGATCGCGCCGAAAATACTTGGGAACCAATTCATTATAGAAGATTTATTAATCAATTCCAGCCGGATATCATAACATCAATACGCAACTTGAAGGGATAAATTAAAAATATGTAGACGAAAAATGTCTATATAGTTTAATCAAAAATATATTAACGAAGAAATGCTGCCCAAATACGCACACACACACACACACACATATATATATATATATATATAAGTGAATTGATTTTAAGCAACTTTATTTTTAAGTAAGTTAAAGGTCATTTATTTGAACTGGTAAATATGTTTTGTTGATACTAACAATTCAGTTTTATACAATTCAGTTTTATTATTTGGTTATAAAGAGTTAAATTGTTTCAAGTATTATTATTCAACATTAACAATTCTTATTATCTTTCCGATTCAATACTGATTATTTGTTTATACACCGATAATAATATCATTTGTTTGTTATGATTAAATGGCTTAAGACATTACTATTCAGTTGTAGTTTTTTTCTATTCATTAAGTATTCCTATCTAATACAAACAATTTGCTGTTCAGTCGGCTGAGGGTGGGGGAGGACTTTAGAACACACCGACTACACCTCTGTAGAAGAATAAGACCCCCACCCTACGAGTGTCACGGATATGACACTAAACAACCTGATGGTGAGGTTCCAGTAAGGCTGGAGCTTTAAGGAATGTGGAGCACCCCTTCATTGGCATCGTTCCAAGGTCTACTCTGACCTGGAGTCGTAACATCTGATAGGGTCCTATCTTTGGGTCAAAATAAACTTATGCTAAACTGAATTGTTTCAAATAAGTCTGTTTGACTAAACTGAATGGCACGAAATAGAAATGTTTTTGACAAAAACTGTATACTCATGCTAAACTGAATTGTTTGAAATAGAACTGCTAATTTGTATAAAAACGGATTTGGCATTAAATAACCTATCAAGGTTGATATGCCATAAAACCCAAACATTTAAAAAACTAACCAACAATTTGCACACAGTTATATGGTTTCAAATAACTAGCATTTATAATCTCTTGTAAAAGAATAAACCATTTTATTTGACCTATAGATGGGGCACATACAACCTCTACCACTCCGGGTCAGAGTGGACGTTGGAATAATAATAATGAGAAGATACTGCACTTTCCTCAAATTGAAAGACTGGGGCCTAATCATCAGACGCAGTTTAGTACCAAATCCAGGACAGTAATTGGTTTTAAGTATTTCTCTCTAATACAAATAATTCAATATAATCCTAATCAATTTTTTGTACACAGTTAATAGTTCCGATAATCGTAAATGATTAAATAGTTCTCTTGGACCAATGAACTTGACTGTAAAAAATACTACCACTCTGGGTGTGAGTGGACCAGGGAGATATGTCACTATTTTAGGCACTATGTCAGGCGCTATTTAAAGTTGCACCTTCTTTAAAGCAATCTTTTGTGATGAGTCATTTTATTTACCAGAACACTGTAAATATTACTTCCTATACATACTACTGCACCCACAGCTTTTTCTTTACTGGAGAGTCAATAGATTGTTTTGTCGACTCAGGATCCAGAGGTTTAAACCATTTGTAAATATTTTTTTCTGAAAGATGCTCCTCCGTACACATCACATATTCTGTAAACTTCACAGGGTTTGCTCTTTTCAGCCATCAAATATTTACTGATAGAACTCTGTTAAAGCGTGGATTACTGTGTTTGATTTGCCACCATTTTGAATAGCTTTAAAACAAATATTTTATGCGAGATTGAACAAAGGTTTGCTATAAACTAAAGCCAACCAATGTAGAGGTTTGGTTTAGTTATTTTGCTTAATGGCATACCAACCTAAGTAGGTTATTTAACGCCAGAGCCATCCTTCTACGAGAGCGGTAGTGGTTTTATTTAACCTATAGATTGGAGGATTAGGCGGTTCCTACTTTCTTGAGGGTATTTGGCCGAAAATGAACGTAGACGTGCGATTGGAGTTCGAACTTGCTTATTATTACCCGGCAACCCAGTGCTGTTACCATCACAGCAAAAGGACGGACACACACACACACACACACACATATATATATATATATATATATATATATGTGTGTGTGTGTGTGTGTGTGTGTGTGTGTGTGTGTGTGTGTGTGTGTGTAAAGCTAGGTAAAGATGTTACAGTCTATAGATAGAAAAAGAGATAAAGTTTAAACAGAGGATAATATAATAAGACAGAAACAGAAGAATAAATAATATAGGGAGATAAGAACACTCTAAAATAGATAAAAAGTAGACAGCTATAGCAAGCTAGGCACTTGTAAGCTGGCTAGCTAGATACTATTGATCCCCGATTGTTGAGTATTCTCCTTACTGTAATACAGTCCCAATATTGTGATATCAAATCAAACACTGTTAAACTAAAAAGAATATCATATGTGTATCTATCAATCAAATATAGAAGCAAACTGAAATCTATAGATATGGCAAGAATCAGACTGACAGACAGACAGACTGACAGATAGAAAAAGAGAGACCAGAAGTAGTGAGGAGTGATAGTTAGGTCGACAGGAAGTGTATGTGTGTGAGGAGAAAGAAAGAAAGGGAGAGGAGTTGTAGATAGATAGATAGATAGATAGATAGATAGATAGAGTAAGAAATAAAAAGGAGTGATAGATAGATAGATAGATAGATAGATAGATAGTGTGCGAGTGGAGAAAGAGAGAAAGAGAGAAAAAGGAGTGACAGACAGATAGATAGATAGATAGTGAGTGAGTGGGAAGAGAGTGAGAGAGAGAGAGATGAGTAGGGAAAAAGAGAAAGAGAGTTCGTATGTGGAGAAAGAGAGATAACGGAGTCATAGATAGATAGATAGTGGGCAAGTGGAAGAGAGAGAGAGAGAGAGAGAGAGAGAGAGAGAGAGAGAGAGAGAGAGAAAGAGAGAGAGGGGGGATGAGTAGAGAAAAAGAGACAGAGAGTTTGAGTGTGGAGAAAGAGAGATAACAGAGTGATAGATAGATAGATAGATAGATAAGAAGAGAAATATAGCGAAGTGAAAGAACGTTAAAAACCCAATGAACGAAGACAACTCAATGTGTAGACAGAGATTTGAATATATTTGAATAAACTACGACAGATAAACAAACGGACGTGTAAAAGAAGTTTCTAAATGTGATATTCCGTAGATAAACTTATGCACGTTCATACAAAACTTACCTTAGTTAATATAGCATCAAGTTTGGTGCAAATATGAGCACCCATTCACCAAAGATCGAGTGTTTGGTCCTATGAGCATGTTCATCCTCTCTTGAGTCTTCTGTAAGACAAAATCAGAGAAAATGGCTTCGAGCAGACAAAGAAAAGAAGCAGAAGATACCCCGCAAAAACAATTACCGACGCCGACTACGCCGATGACATAGCGTTACTGGCGAATACACCAAACAAAGCCGACACACTACTGCATAGTTTGGAACGAGCGGCCGCAGGCATTCGCCTCCATGTCAATGCACACAAAACAGAATATATGCGTTACAACCAAACAGGTGACATTTCCACACTAGACGGAACCTCTCTGAAACTAGTAGACAAATTCACTTACCTAAGAAGCAGCGTCTCATCAACCGAAAAAGACATCGATACACGACTAACGAAAGCATGGACAGCTATCGATAGGCTCTCGATCTTATGGAAATAAGACCGGACCGATAAAATGAAACGCAGTTTCTTCCAGGCAGTGGTCGTATTGATACTGCTATATGGATGCACTACTTGGACGCTAACTAAACGACTGAAGAAGAAGCTAGACGGTAATTACACAAGAATTCTGAGAGCAATACTGAACAAGTCCTGGCGGCAACACCCCACAAGACGCCAACTATACGGCCACTTGCCTCCCATCACGAAAACTATACAAGTTAGACGAACCAGGCACGCAGGACACTGTTGGAGAAGCAAGGACGAGCTCATAAGTGATGTACTCCTAAGGATCCCCGCATATGGCCAAGCAAGGACGACCAGCTCGAACATACACACAGCAGCTATGTGAGGATACTGGATGTAGCCCTGAAGACCTGCCAAAAGCGATGAACAATAGGGAGAAGTGGCGAGAGAGAGTCAGGGATATCCGGGGTAGTTGCACGACATGATGATGATGATGATGATGATGAATGCAACAGCCAGAAGAGCCTGGATACTGAATGATTGGAAAATAAAGATGACAGTCGTTAAAAAACGCTGGAGAAACAAGGTACGGTGTGCAATGAAAGTTTTGAACAGCAGAAAATCTATAAGACATATATTGAAAATGAAGCTAGCATTTGTTCGGAATATTACGCACACATGAATCTTCTAGGGATCTGCAGAAGAAGCATCTTCTCTGGCATTCGCATTTAGCAACAGCGGAATAAAGTGTTCAAATTCTGTCTGCGACAAACGATGATTCTTAATTGAAGAATGAACTTAGTAGTGAAACAAGTTACTCAGGATAACGATTATATATATATATATATATATATATATATATATATATATATATATATATATATATATACATATTGTGGGTGTAGAAGTTGTTCCAGTCTAATTAAAAATCTGGTGGCCTAGTCAGCTGGGGCTGTAGAATACACAGATTGCATCTCTGCAGAGGAGTTAGATTCCTCCAACGATGTGGGTATCCGTAGGATGTGGGTATCCATAGGAGTACATCACTTATGAGCTCGTCTCTGCTTCTCCAGCAGTGTCCTGCATGTCTGGTTCGTCTAACTTAGATAGTTTTCGTGATGGGAGACAGGTGACCGTATAGTTGGTGCTTTGTGGGGTGTTGCCGCCAGGACTTGTTCAATATTGCTCGCAACATTCTTGTGTAATTGGCGTCTAGCTTCTTCCCGAGCCGTTTTGTTAGTGTCCAAGTGGTGCATCCATATAGCAGTATCAACACGACCGCTGACTGGAAGAAACTGCGTTTCATTTTATCGGTCAGGTTTGATTTGATTAGAATATAGTAATGAAGAAAAATAAGAACAAAATTACATAGATATCACCGTTGGGCTTGGTTTGATTTTATGGCCTATCTACAAATATGGGTAATTTAATGCTATATCCTGCTTATACATACGTATTAGAAATATATGATTTGTAAACATATTTTCTTGATCGCGTTTTTAAACCAGTCAAAGCTAATTTATTTTGCGCACAGTTAAATAGTTTTGTCTCGCTATTTAATACGAACAATTCTTTTAAATATTAATCACTCATTTTGCACCAAGTTAAACTGTTTCAAGCATTGCTATGTAACAGCAACGATTTAACATCAGTCATTTGTTTGCACGTATGTAAATGGATTTACATGTTTTTTAAGTGAATCATTTGTAGGTAATTTCATTTTTAAATGAGTTAAAACTAATTTGTTTGCACACTAGTATCGCTATAATTCATATACTGTTATAAAGTTTCAGTTATTACAAACGATAACAGTTTGATGCAATATCAATCATTTGCTTGCAGACAAATGTGGTTACAAATATTGCTATTTAACTCTAATTATTCAACATTAGTTAGAGTGTTCGCTAATGGCCCGGCAGACCTAGGTTCAATTCCAGGTCAATCATACCAAAGACTCAAAAATGGTACTTGATGCTACCTTGCTTAACACTCAGCATTATAAGTTAAGGATCAAGGGTAAAGTGGAACAATCCAGGGAAAGGAGTAGTGCCCTCCTCCACACCTTGGTGTGGTAGTTATCGAAAATCGAGCCTTTGGGTCACCCCCGACTACGGTCGCCAACTTTACTGACATTTATTCAACGTTACTCATTCGTTTGCACAAAGGTTCCAAGTATTGCTATGAAATACCTATAATTTGATTAAAGCAGGCAAGTAAAAAGTATCAAGTATTGCTATTTAACTCAAGCAATTCAATTCAACATTTCTCATTTATTTGCACACAGTTAAATGGCATCAATTGTCGCTATGTATCACTAACTATTCAATTAAACATCAGTCATTTGTTTACACGGTTAAATGATCAAACAGTTATATTTCAAACAATTTAATTTAGCATGTCTCCTTTGTTTTTATTCAGTTTAAATATCGAACAGTTCTCTTTGACCAATAGATAGGAACCCTATCAGGTGCTACCACTCTGGGAAAGATTGGACCTGGGAAAAATGACAATGAATGGGTACTCTATATTCCCCAAACTGCAAGACTGGAGCCTCGCTACTAGATGGTTCAATGCCATACTGGACACTCGTTGTGTGTATATGTATGTGGGGATCTTATCTCTACGCAGAGATGCAGTCGGTGTATTTTAGAGACCCAGCGGACGGCATAAAACGGACAGCTATAACTAGCA
>OY757946.1:45776733-45866733 GCA_963585895.1 Sepioteuthis lessoniana | reverse complement strand
GCACCAATCACAATTGGCACAATCGTTACTTTCATGTTCCACAGTCTTTTCAATTCTCTAGGAAGGTCGAGGTACTTATCCTTCTTTTCACTTTCCTTCAGATTTATTCTGTAGTCCGCCGGGACAGCAAAGTCAACAATTTTGCAGATTCTCTTTCTTTTGTCGATTATTTATTGTTATTATTATTATTATTATTATTATTATTATTATTATTATTATTATTATTATTATTCCAGATGTTGAAAAGTTCTCGATTCGACTAAAAAGGGGATGACATACAGATATTAAAACGTATATTTTATTCCACATATACACTTTGCAGTTCAGCACTTTAATACATAATTTTGAAGTTTTTCATGACCTTTATATATATATGTATATATATATAAGTTACGTGATTGAATAATTGAACGTTTATATGATCTTTCTTTGTATACATTCTACTTATTCTGCTTTTGTATTTTATCAAACATCCATCGTTGTTTTATCAACACTTGTTTCACCATTTTAAAGTCCTGACGAAGGTTTATTGAAACCGAAACGTTTTAACATCGAATTCCCTTCTAATAAATTGAGTAATTTTGCCTCAATTTGTTTTTCAGTTTTTCTCTCTAGTGTCGGATACCTTTTCATTATTTTCTTCCATATATATAAATGTTAATTACGCAATATAGAAACCATATCATCATCATCATTATGTCAGACTGCAATCACGAATCTCTGACCCTCTCTACCCACCCGTCTCTATCATTCATAGCTTCCGGAAGGTCTTCTAGGCTATATTATCTATCGGCACAGAGCTGTTGTATATAGGTTCTGGCTGATCGTCCTGCCTTTGCTCGTCCATGTGAAGGGGTCCACAAGAGTATATCTATTATGAGTTCACCCTTACTTCTCCAGCAGTGTCCTGCATGTCTGGTTCGTCTAACTTTGATAGTTTTCTTGATGGGTGGTTGGTGGCCGTTCAGCTGTTGTTTTGTAGGGTGTTGAATCCGGGACTTGTTTAATATTGCTCGCAGAATTCTTGTTTAATTACTGTCAAGTTTTTTCTCCATACGTTTCGTTTGCATCCATGTAGTGCATCCATATTGCACTTTTGACACGACCGCTGCTAGGAAAAAACTGAGTTTTATCCGACTTCCATATGACTGAATATCTATTGATAGCTGTCCATGCCTTTGCTAGTCACGTGTAGATGTCTTTCTCGCTTGATGAGACCCTGCTTCCTAAGTAGGTGAACTCGTCAACTCGATTCCATATTAATCATCATAATCAAATATTTACAAATAAATTTAATAATATTTTGGCATTTTATAACAAACAAATATTTGTTATACCTTTAGATAAATAAACTAAACTAAAATCTTTTTACTCATCGATGAATCCGATTGTCTCATCTATCGAGAGTGAAGGACCCTGCAAAAGGAGTGTTCTTGCTAGAGCATGAGATTGCATCTGGTGGTGATGGCTAGATTTCTGGGGAATGTGATGCATCACGGATGAGGTAAAGATGGTATTATATATAGCAGAGGAGTGTGGAATGCCCTGTTTTCATTGGCTGTTTACTGAATGACAGATATCTATAAGAACGGCCGAAGTCCGGCCTTAATAATTTTTTTTTTTGCTTTGGTAGAGGCACGAGCGTAGCACGTCGCGATCACAGAGGCGGCTTGGCTCTTCCAGAGTCATGCCGGGATTACTGTCGGAGCCGATACGATGCAGAAATAACCCGAAATCGGCGATGAAGACAGTGCATCACTGAAAACCTCCCTGATGCATCTAGGATGTATGATTGAAACAGTAATTATTTCTAAGTCCAAGAGTAGTTGAAGCACTTAGGGTACCATCTATGGATTGAATAATTCTGTTTGAGATTATCAGCATTAGATTGTAATAGTTAACACAATATAACTATATGCCAAATATTTTTTTATTAATAAAGCTTACTTGGATATGAAAGCCGTATATTTGTGTGTAAAACTTTTTTCTTGAAATTAGTTACTTTAAACCATATAATTGTTTATAGATTATTAGTATTAGATTGGAATACTTGAAATTATAGAAATGTGTTAAAAAAAGAATATAGGCCAAAAAATTGCCATTTTAAGAAATGCTGTGGAACAGAAGAATATAGTTATATAAAGGAAAGTCGACGTTAAAACGTTTCGGTTTTAGTCAACCTTCATCAAGACTTTAACACAGTGATGCCAATCATGTAATATTTTTTTTTTTAAATGAACGCTGATTAAATGATTGTATGGTAATGGGACCTTTCTTTGTAGATATGTTTTACTTTCCCCTGTCATAGAATTTTATTAAAACATCCATTGTTGTTCTTGCTACACTTGTTTCGCTATCTTAAATTCCAGCTTCACTGGAACGTCACCATCAGATTGTTTAGTGTCATATCAGGACACTCATTGAGGGGGGGGGGTCTTACTCCTCTGCAGAGGTGCAGTCAGTGTATTCTACAGCCCAAGCCAACTGGGCCAGCTTGGCTGGATTGATTAGAATGTCTTTTAAATTTTTATTGCTTGCTTAGATGCTAGGTTAAGGATATGGGAAAATATGGAAATCTTTACTAATTCATGTGTCATCTTTGCGCTGGAACCATGGAAATCGATTAAATTTAAAGGGCTCGTTCTGTTTAACTATTTGCTAATAACTGGAGAGAGAATTGTTGGGTTCATGCCTTTTACAAAAGTATTGGAATTATGTGAAATGCTAACAACCTCGTCCAGGAATTTAAACTCGGGTCGTCATGTCCACTTCCTATGAAAATCACCATGAGGCTACGAATGTCTCTATCAGTGTAAGTAAAATCTCTGGACAAATCTATTTCCAGTTCTTAATCTTCATATTAAATATGAAGCAAAAATCAAGAAAATATTCAATGTTTTTAAAGTGATCAAAGAGTTTGGAGGCTGTTCCTTTTGCGATTAATCTAAGTGTTGGATGGACCTGCGTGCGCAGCAGGAAGTGAGACATTATGTCTCGTGGTATTGACTCGTTCGACTTCCCACCAAGTTAGGTTTTAGACGAAATTATTTTATTGTGGGAACCCATATACCAATCGAGACTGAGGTGTGCCGTCACAAAAAAAATGCTTCATTCTCTCAGCATTTTCTCTTGTGGGGTTGCTCCCGTGGAAAGTGATAAACTTAGTCCTGTCAAGCAGGTAGTGCTGAGGGAATGATCCAATTGGGCCTGGCGTTCAACCTACCACGGGCAATTCAGCGTGAAAGCCAGGTGAACCCTAGTCTGAACCAGTTTAGTATTCTTCGTTTTCTGTTTGGTTTGGTTTGGTTTTATGGCATATCAACCATTGCAGGTTATTTCATTCAAATCCGGTTTTTTAATATATATGAGATATATATGATTTGCAAGCATAAATCAGGAAAGTTAAATAGTTGAAAGTATTGTTATGCATTACGAACAATTCAATTAAAATATCATTTGTTTGCACAGAGTTAAATAATCAAACAGTTCTTTTTCTAATAATTCATTTTACCATGTCATTTGTTTGCACACTGTTATTTTTCTCGTATCGACAGGACCCATCAGGTGCAACTAGTTCGAGCCAGAATGGTTCTGGGAGCGATGGTAATGATGGGCTAATTGCGTTTCCAATAGCTCAAAAATTACTGAAGCCTCGCCATCAGATTATTTAATGTCATATGCAGGACACTCGTTTTTAAGCTGTAAAATCTTTAGAGTGCTCAATACAGGAAAATGCAGAGAAATATCACAATATATTTCAAGCGTAGAGAAGATATAAAACAATAAAAAGTCACGACCAAAGTTTCGCACTTTTAATTTTGACGGGTGGTTGTCTGAAAAAAGTCAGGGTTAAATATTGACTAGTTAGTGTATCAGAAGTGTAAAACTTGTTGGTCGTGACATTTTTTCCAGTTTATACACGTGCTATATATATATATAGAGAGAGAGAGAGAAGAAGAAGAAGAAGAAGAAGAAGAAGAAGAGGCCCGAACAACTTCTAAATTTAAAGCTCGTTAGTTTTTATTGGTGTTTTGATGTAAACAACCTTTGTGAGCGAACACTTTACAAAAATGAAGTACGCCCGTGGAAATTTATCTGACCGCTACTTGAAGGCTATTCTAATAAGACTCCCGAAGTTTGAAAATTCAGTAGAACGACCTCTTAAAATAAAATGTTCATTCTGTTTTTCTCATTAACCTTATTTTACTGTTTACGCTTATTGTATGCCACAGATTGGCTTATTCGGACATATTTGAAGTAAAGACTTTAGAAAATAACATTTAAAACGGGAATAGACTGCTGATCTTAAATTTGTGGTTCATTCTTAATCTATTTCTCCGTTGTATACATTTTGTTTATTATAACACGGCGTTCCCTGACTCTCTCTCTCTCTCTCTCTCTCTCTCTCTCTCTCTCTCTCTCACCATCCATCTGTAACATCCATCGCTTCTGGCAGGTCCTCTAGACTGAATCCAGTGACCACACAGACCTTATCTATGTAAGTCATCGCTGGTAGGCTAACACTGACACGTCGAGTTGTAGGAGTCTATAAGAGAACGTCGCTTATGGGTTTGTGCTTTCGTCACAAGCGACGCTTCACATAACTTGTTCGTCTTACCTGGGTGGATTGTGAGGTGGGTTAGATATGTGACCGTACAGAATCTAATTTGGGGTGTCCTCGTGGTGTAATGGTTAAAGCGATGGACTGCGGAATTGTAGTAAGCGAGTTCGTACTCCAGACGCGCAATTACATAATCTTGCGAAAGGTATAAACCCCCTTATCCTCCCAGCTATGCGTTAAATAGTACCACTACTGTTCTTCTTGGAGAATGGCTTTGGCATTAAATGACCTACAAAGGTTGATATGCCATTAAACCAGAATCTAATTTGTTAGTTGTTTTGTTTGGTTGTTTTGTTTTACGGCGTATCAACCCTTTTCGGGTCATTTAACGCAGAATCAAATCATTTCGAAGACAAACTCTTTCGTTGTATCACAACTCTTCAATGTGACTAGACATGCAAGACGCTTCAAGCTGCGATCTAAATACACCCAACTTTACGTTAGACTTAGTATCATACAGCTCAGCCACCAGGTGACCTATTGTTATGTGTTATTTCCGGGATTCGTTCAAAACAGTACGTACCATTCGTTTGTTTTTCTCATTGTTGTATCGTTTGTTCAATAAAGGTATTCCACAGGTACAAGCCGAAGAGTTGGCAAGTCTATCGGAGAGCGATTAACGCTTTTCCCCCCTAAAGTAGTCAGACACCGTCCATTTATATCTTCACCAGTGTCATACTAAAAAGAGTCACAGAGTGTATAGTTCCAGTATAACATATATCTTTACCGGTGTCATACTAAAAAGAGTCACTGAGTGTATAGTTCTGGTAAAACATATATCTTTACCGGTGTCATACTAAAAAGAGTCACTGAGTGTATAGTTCCGGTATAACACTCATCTAGCTTTTTTCTCCATGCGTTTCATTAGTGGTGCTTCGACACAATATTACTGACACACTGCTTGGAAGATATCTCGTTTTATTTTGACTGAGAGATCAGATTTTAAAATGATCAATAACCTGTCGATAACAGTCCACGCCTTCTTAATGCGCCTGGTGACATCCCTTTCCGTAGATGAGATATCACTGTCGATGTATGTAAATTGGTCTACTAGTTTTAGAGGCGAGTCACTCAAGGTGAATTTGACTTGTTCTTGTTTTAGATATCTAGTTTAATTTCTATATTCGGATGCTTGGTGGTAAAGATTACATTCTGTCTAGTCCCTACCCTCCAAGTACCAACATTAACAGTAGTTTTGGAAGGCAGTCGTTGTATAATGGTTAGCTGCTTTGGATATGGATACGGTGTTACGAGTTCAAATACGACAACTAGACTGTTTACGTTAAATTAGCTTTAATCATCATCATCATCCCTGACCCTCTCTCGCCACTCGTCCCTATCGTTCATCGCTTTTAGCAGGTCTCAGTGCTACATCCCGTGTCCTCACAGAGCTGCTGAATGTATGTTCGAGCTGGTCGCCCTGCTTTTGTTCGGCCATAAGAGGGGGATCCATAGGAGTACATCACTGATGGGCTCGTCCCTGCTTCTCCAGCAGTGTCTTGCATGTCTGGTCCGACTAAATTGGATAGTTTTCGTGATGGGAGGTAAGTGGCCGTATAGTTGGTGATTTGTGGGGTGTTATCTCCAGGACTTGTTCAATATTGCTCGCAGCATTCTTGTGTAATTGCCGTCTATTATTTTCTCCAGTCGTTTTGCTAGCGTCCAAGTAGTGCATCCATATAGCAGTATCAACACGACTGCTGCCTGGAAGAGACTGCGTTTCATTTTATCGGTCAGTTCTGACTTCCATATGATCGATAGTTTATCGATAGCTGTCCATGCCTTCGTAAGCCGCGTGTCGTTCTTTTTCGGTTGATGAGACACTGCTTCCTTAGCTTTAATACTCTTGGGAAAGCAATGAAAACCAACTTCCTCCTGCTATGGGTAAATAGTACGTTTGTTTGTGCTCTTTAAACTTTGCATGGCAACCGGTAGAGGAGAAGAAAGACTCTTAGTTCAAACTTATTGAACTCCTCAAAAACTGACCTTGTGTCACATCATACTTATGCAGATGTTTGATAAAAGTAGTATTAAAAGAAAGAAGATTGGCTGAGTGAGTGATTTTTACGGCATATGAATCCATTTGGGGTTATTTTATGCTTTAATGTTAGGAAATCATGTTCCTTGTACGTTCATATTTATGTTTTTAAAGAGTTTTTTGCACATGGTCCTGTTGAAAACGATTAATTTTTATACAGATCTATTTCACTCACAGGTACTACCAATCTTAATCAGAGTGGACCTGGGAGTAATGGCAGTGAAGTTATATTTCTTTGGCCTCAGTCCTCCATGATTAAATCCTAACCACCAGATACAGTGTAGTGTCATACTCAGAACACCCCTTTTAGATGGAGGTGGCTACCCCCTTGCCGGTGGGTAGTTAGCGTATTCTATGCTGCAACAGACAGGACGTATATACAGACATGATTATGACTAAAATATAACGCTAAATATGTTTTTAATTCTGAAAATATTATATTTCAAGCGTAAACAATAAGTTATACAAAGAAATCACGACACTTAGTTCCACGTTTTCGATCATCAGGTAGGCTAGCATTTAATAATTCTGAAAAAGTTTGAACAGGCGTCACACCATCAAGTACAGTTTAGCGACACCCCATTTTTGTGCTGAAGGAGGTATTATTTGCAGGAGATTCAGTCAGAGCATTATCCTATTTACCAACCCCTCCGCTCGGGCAGGATATGACACAAGGTCAATTTTTTAAACGGAGTTTAACAGTTTTGAATTCAGAGTTTTCCTTCTCCTAGACTAGTTTCCTCACCAAGGCTGAAGAACCTAGTCTGCCCTACTATTTACCCATAGATGGAGGGAGAATTATTGGATTCATTACTTTCCCTAGGTTATTAGCGCTATGTGAAATGCAATCAGTCTCGGCCAGGATTTGAACTCGTGTCGCCGTGTCCATTTCCTACGACGATAACCATTACACCACGGGCACCTCAGTCAGAGTATTATAATCACTTGTGTCATTTGTATGACACTAAAGTGCATATGATGGTAAAGATCCTATCCTGGAGCTTTGTCATTACTCCAAGGTCCACTTTGATCTAATGTTAGGATCTTATCTAGGAGTCAAATTGAAATACTCAATAATTTACCGTACTCAAAGCCTTTTAAATGAAAACAAATCTCTGATGTTGAATTGAATTAAGATTGGTTGATTGCAATACTTGAAACCATTTAACTTTCCATCAAAACAAACAATTTTCATTATTAACTGTGTACAAACAAATGATTAAGACTAAATTTGAAAGGAATGCTTGATAAAAAGAATTACTAATGGAACAGAGAGAAATCGAATGACTATTGATAAATAGAATTATTAATGTTGGATAGCCATACTTGAAACCATTTCACTGTGTGAGAGTGTTAACAAATTATTTATATCATTAACTGTGTGCAAACAAATGATTAAGTATCATTTAGATAATACTTGATAAATAGATGTACTAATGGTAAAGAGCAGTACTTGAGGCCATGTAACTTCGTGAAAACGATGATTATTAATAAATAGAATTATTACTGTTAGATAGGAATACTTGAAAGTATTTAAACAGATGAGCCCTCGCTGGTTTACAAAATTATATTCTCAAGAATTTTTCATATTTTATATATATATATATATATATATATATATATATATATATATATATATATAAACTGGATTTGGCATTAAATAAACTTAAAGTGTTGATATGCCATTAAGACATCGAACTAACCAGCCAATCAGCCGACTATTATCCCCGCTAATAGGCTGTGTTTACTTTATAAGTAGCCTTTGCTAAGAGCGAATATATGACAGTTTTTTTTTTCTGTAGACTTTTGTATTTTATACTTTCTGGGAGTCCCTAGCCTTTTACCAGACTATGCTATGCTAAGCAAAATATATGTTCATCCGTGAATGGTTGATTTCTCTGGTTTTGCTATATTTTTAAAAAACAAAACAACGTGTTAACTAGATGCGCAGCAGGCTATTCTCCTCGTCTAATTTGACTGGAAGAGGATATGTTCAGTTTCAGAATCGAATTTTTGGAAGGAGAGGAAACGATAGTCAAAGAGCTGGTAGGGTGAAGAGAGTTGGGCAACTGACGCCCACGCCAACATTTCTCTGGTCATGATCTGACTGGCTGTCTCTTCGCAAGATATCTGGTTCAACAAGTGGTACGGACAGATGACCACCTCTCCGACCTCCACCTCCCTCTCCTAACAGCTCATTGTCTTCACCGCCCACACGTGTTTGAAATATCGAACTCTATAGCACCACCTACCCTGAACCCTTGACAGACTTCGACCCACTTAGGCCGACATTTTTCCTCTCGCCCGCTTCTGCTTTAAAAATCCCCACCTCCCTCCCTCTCTCTCTCTCTCTCTCTCTCTTTCTGTTACTCTACTACCACTCTACATCACCTCTCCTGCAGTTGCCTCCACCCCACATCTTCGGTGCCATCTTGGTTCAAAGACTTCTGTAGAATTCTCCCGTTCGACTCAATGCTGCAGTTGTGACCGGTGTAATTATATTAAGAAAGTATTCGCAGAATTAAAAAGAGTGCCAAGAAGAAGAAGAAGAAGAGAGAGAGAGAGAGAGAGAGAGAGAGAGAGAGAGAGAGAGAGAGAGAGAGAGAGTGTGTGTGTGAAGGGAAGAAAAAGTGCAAGACTGCGTTAAATAAACCAACTGTCTTCGACCATACGCCACTCAAAAAGTGAAATGTCTCAGAATGAAAGTCAATTTGAGAAAAGGAAAACGTATGTAATTTTGTTATTTAAAAGAAAATTGCTTGCTGAACCCTTTGAATAAACATATGCTCAATACACACACACACACACAATAACTATATTTTCAGAATGATATTTTCGATGTCCCATTGTATTTTTTAATTACACTATTTTATTTCTTGATAATCATTTGTTTGTAAAGTATTATTTGATATCAACTATTTCTGTTAAATACAAATAAGTAAAGTTGTCTCCCTTTAGTCGAGGGCGACCAGAACGCTCTCTTTTCAAAGGCTACTACACTGAGGTGTAGGGGAGGGCACTACTCCTTTCACTGGATTGCTTCACTTTACCCTTGAAACGTACCTTATATTACTGAGTGTTAAACCAGGAGATATCAAGTACCATTTTTAAAGTCTTTGGTATGACGTGACCAAGGATTGAACCCTGGTCTCCCGGACCATTGGCGAACACTCTACCCAAAAGGCCAATGAGTGGGTTAATGACATAGCGATACTGGCAAATACACCCGACCAAGCCGAAACACTACTGCATAGTTTGGAACGAGCAGCCGCAGGCATAGGCCTCTATGTTAATACACACAAAACGGAATATATGTGCTATAATCAAACGGGGGACATCTCCACTCTAGAAGGAACCCTTCTTAAACTAGTAGACAAATTCACTTACCTAGGAAGCAGCGTCGAATCAACCGAAAAGGACATCGAAACGAGGTTAACGAAAGCATGGACAGCTATCAATAGGCTATCGATTATATGGAAATCAGACCTAACCGATAAAATGAAACGCAGTTTCTTCCAGGCAGCGGTCACATCAATACTGCTATACGGGTGCACTACATGGATGCTAACAAAACGGCTGGAGAAGAAGCTAGACGGCAATTACACAAGAATGCTGCGTGCAATCTTGAACAAGTCCTGGCGGCAACACCCCACAAGACACCAACTGTACGCCCACCTGCCTCCTATCACGAAAACTATTCAAGTTAGACGAACCAGACATGCAGGACACAGCTGGAGAAGCAGGGACGAACTCATAAGAGATGTACTCTTATGAGCCCCCACACATGGCCGTGCAAAAGCAGGACGACCAGCAAGAACATACATTCAGCAGCTATGTGAGGATACGGGATGTTGTCCTGAAGACCTACCTAGGGCGATGAACGATAGGGAGGAGTGGCGAGAGCGGGTCAGGGATATCCGTGCTACCAGCGCGACATGATGATGATGACTTAAGCTAAACTGAATTATTTGAAATAGGACTGTTTGTATGTATAAAAATGGATTTGGCATTAAATAACCTAAAATGGTTGATATGCCGTAAAACCAAACCAAAGCAAACCAAAAAGGGCAACGTCTTTTTCTATAGATTTTTAAAAATCAAAAAATTATATAAGGATTTAAAAAAAACATTTTTTTTTTCAAATTTTGTCAAGGATTTTTGGTTTCTTTTTTTAACGGCATATCAACCTTTGCAGGTTATTTTATGCCAAATCTATTCTCCTAGAAGAACAGTAGTGGTACTATTTAACCCATAGCAGGGAAGATAAAGGGGTTCATACCTTTCCCAAGGGTATTTGCCCGAAAGCGCGACTGGAGTAGGAACACGCTTACTACGATTCCGCTGTTCATCGCTTTAACCATTACACCACGAAGACCAATATGATTTTTTTTTATTATATCAATACAAAATATACTAAATCCCTCCTTGTTGAAGAATACAAATGGTACTATTTAACTCATAACGGGGAGAATGAAGATGTTCATGCTTTTCGTAAAGGTGTTCGTCAGAAAATGAATGTACAAGCGCGACTGAAGTTTGAACTCATTACAATGTCACCGACGAGCACGTACGCAACCAGGCTACGGGAACTTCCTCTGTCATTCGTGACGGTGGGTATCCTCGTGGTGAAATGGTTAAAGCGATGGTCTGCGGAATCGTAGTAAGTGAGTTCGTACTCCAGTCGCGCTATTACGTTCACTTTCGGACAAATACCCTTGGGAAAGGTATGAACCCCCTTATCCTCCCAGCTATGGGTTAAATAGTACCACTATTGTTCTTCTAGGAGAATGGCTTTAGCATTAAATAACCTACAAAGGTTGATATCCCATTAAACAAAGAAACCAAACAAAACCAATCTGTCATTCGTTAATTCCTTCAATGAATAATGGATCACTTAAATTACTTTATAGCTGGTTAATCTTTTATATAATTGGGATTTACCACATTGCATGTATTCAACCTTCGAGATACACAAGCACATATTCTTTCAATATCCTGTCCGGTGGCAAAAGCAGCTTGGTAGCGCCAGGAGTGGCAGTAGCACTTTGAGCTACCGAAACTGTGTTATCACCCCTAGTTGGCGGCTGCTGAGGAGGGCAGAGTATTGCACGTGCTTTCACTTGTTGTATGATGAAAAAAAAATACAGTCTCCTTCTGTTCGATTTTTCTCCGCTTACAATCATTCTCAATTTTACTCATCTCACTTCGATTGGCACTTTTCTTTCTTTCTTTTTTTTTTAACCTTTTCGTTCCTATCTTCCATTCTTTTCCTTCTCCCTATTCTCTCTTTCATTTCTGACAACTTCACTCACTCCCTGTTTTTTCCCCACTCTCTTTTCATTTTCTTGTTCTTTTTTTGACCCGTCGCACTTTCATCATTCATGAAGAAGAAGAAGAAGAAGGAAAGCATGAAAGGGTACTCGACACTCCTTAGTATTAAATATCAGGGCAGACTGGGATTTTTAAGCTTGGTATGGCAGCCAGTCTTGGAGAAGGAAAACTCAAAATTCAAACTGACCTTGTGTCACATCCAGAGGGGTTGGGTAAATACATACGCAGGACACCAATGTTTTGCTGAAACGGTTATTGCCACTCAGTAGGCGATACAGACGGTGTAATCTTAGCCAGTGTGGAATAGGTCTTCGAGAAATAAAAGCATATAATTGTTTATGTTTTTAAGGTACAAACAAACTACTAGTTTAGGCCAAACAACTCCAACAAATTATTGTTTGGTTTGGTTTGGTTTGGTTTGGTTTTATTATATGGCACATCAACCATCGTATGTCATATATGACAAATCCATTTTTATACATATATACAGTTCGATTTCTAATAATTCAGTTTCGTATAAATATAGTTTTTTGTTTACACAGTTTCAATGTAAAGAAAGCATTTCTATTTCAAACAGTTCGAGGTTTGGTTTGTTTGGTTTTAAGGCATATCAACCTTTGCAGGTTATTTAACGCCAAATCCATTTTTATGTAAATAATCTGTTCTATTTAAAACAATTCAGTTTAGCATAAGTACACAGTTTAATTGTCAAAAACATTTATTTCAAATTATTCAAGAAGTTATATGTAACAATTCAGTTAAGTGTAAATACAGTTTTAATGTCGAAAAACAGTTCTATTTGAAATAATTCAGTTAAGCATAAGCACGCAGTTTAAATGTAAGTACGGTTTAATTGTCAAAAATATTTCTATTTCAAGCTATTTAGTTTACTCAAACAATTCAGTTTAGCATAAGAATGCCGTTAGTTCTATTTAACCCATAGATAGGGCCCTATCAGAGTGGACCTGGGAACGATGGTAATGAAGGGGTACTCCGCATTCCCCAAAGATCCAGCATTGCTGGAACATCACCATCAGATTGTTTAGTGTCATATACAGGACACTCATGGGGACCCCCCCCCATGAGTGTCCTGTATATGACTGAGGTGCAGTCAGTGTATTCTATAGCCCCAGCCGACTGGGCAATCAAACAGTTCAGTTTCAATGTCAAAAACAGTTCTATTTCAAACTATTCAATTTGCCATACAAAAAAAATTCTGTTTCAAACCATAGGTATATTGTTTCAATTTCAGAAATAGTTCTATTTTAAACAGTTCAGTTTAGCATAATTACACAGTATAGTTCTATTTGACGCATAGATTGGACCCTATCAAGTGCTACCTCTCCGGGCCCAAGTGGACATGGGACCGATGCCAATGAAGGGGTATTCCGCATTTTCCAAACCTCCAGCATTACAGGAATCTCATGATCAGAATGTTTTGTGTCATATGCAGGACTCTCGTTGGTTGGGGGTCTTAACCCTCCACCGAGATGCAGCCAGTCGATACTTAAACAAAAGTAAGTTATTGTAAATAACGAAATAAAGACTTGCCACTCACAAAATGATGTTCCTACTCGCAAGTTTGATTCTCGGCAGAAGAGCCGAGGAGTAACAATTTTATCTTACGCGGGGATGCACAGGTACTACACTCTCATAATTACAAACGAGCAAAGAAATAAACCTATTAAGACCAATTTATATCTATGAGTAATAGCAATGACCATATACTCAACACTCCTCACGCCCTAGAACGCGAAATTCAGTAATGAATACAGTTTAGTGTCATACCCAATATATAACTTCTTAGTCTTTCTCAACCCCACCAACCCTACAGGGGATAGTGTCTGCGTAAACTAAGCACTGCCAAAAGGGCGGGTTTCCTCTTTTGATGTTAAACTTGGATAATTCAGAAATCATTTCCTCTGTTTTGATTTTAGATTTCCCGATATAGACAACTCAAACATTTACTGTTTTTCTGTCTCTATTTATTAATATGAGTGATGTAAGGATTGCAATATATTGATTAAAATAAGTTCTCTCAGACGTTCGTTCATTTGAGCCCAGTCATGAGCATGAAAGTAGACGGCAACCGAAGGTCAGGCTCTTGTTTTGGAGATCTGCTGAGTGTGGAGTCACCGTTTAATTACCATTATTCCTAAATCAACTCTAACAAGGAATTATATTTCTTGTTGGCAGATATTTGTTAAAACCTGATAAAATACTATTTCATAAATGAAACGTTTCTCTATTTACTGGTGGTATAGAGGTCGTTCGATCCGTGCTAATCCCCGAATGTATATATACATATTACAACAAAATACGGTTGTAACTATCTCACTCGGTGGGTTTGTGGCAGACCAAGGACGGTTTATTTCGAGATTGTTCAGTATCTGTGATAGAGCTATCATATAATATAATAAGTTAATATATATTAGTTTTCACATATATTTAATGGATGTTTATCTGCGACCAATGGTTCCATGCCATCTTTATACGACAATCATCAGGCAGGAAAGGCTTTTTCTGCCAGATAATTGTCGTATAAAGACATCATTAAGCCAATGGTCGCAGATAAGCGTCCAAGCTATTAAATATATATAAAAACAAATATATATATATATATATATATATATATATATATATATATATAATCACCCAAGCTATGGTTTAAATAGTACCACGACTGTCCTAGAAAAATAGATATAGATATATAGATGTTGTTTTAATCATTGTGTGTAACACGTTTGCCATTTTATAGCCAACATTTCTCTTAACATCCGAGAAATAATGTATGTAATCTGCAAGTTTATACATACATATATGGTGGGGGGTATTTATATTTATATAAATATACGTATATATGTATATATATATGTGTGTGCATGAAGGTATAAATATTTATAGATATATATGAATATCTATGCATATATAACAATTAAATACACAAACATATGTATAGAAAATAATACTTTATATATATATATATATATATATATATATATATATATATATATATATATATATATAATAATGAATAAATATATATTAGATTTAATCCATGGAAAATAGTCTGCAACCCTGGGTTTTATGAAGTCTTTTTGCAAAACAACAATCATCAGGCAGTTAAGAAAACCCAGGGTTGCAGACTATTTTCCATGGATTAAATATGTTTATATCTAATATTTATTTATTGATTTATATATTATTATTATTATTATTATTATTATTATTATTATTATTATTATTATATAATAGCTCTATCCTAGATAATGATCGCTCTCCATATTATATTGCACTTGGTTCGACACATACACACAAAGTGATTTAGTGACAGCCAACACTCTTATAATATATATATATATATATATAGTTTTATTTGCAAACGTCATCAGTAACCATTGCGTTAAACTTACAGGATAGTAGCGTAATGGCTCTTTGTTCCACGTGGGTTAGGCGTCATTGTTCCGAAATGGATGATGCAGGTTCAAACCTTGAAAGAGCTGTTGGAATTTCCCTTTTGCGCTCATGCCATCGGAAAAGGTCTTAACCCTTCTGTTCTAGTTATCGGGACAAACTTGGCTCTTTAATTGTGTGGCTTGCTACTCCAAGTCTTGTAAAATATTCATATGCAAAACCTCAGCCCCCTTGCAGATCTAGTGTAGCTTCGGCCCTACGTACCTCACGTATTAAGGGCATTTGCATAGATATTACCAATTTTTTGATAAGCTAGTTCATAGTGCTATATCAAACTGAGGGTTTTAGAAGATTCAGATTACAAAAAAAAGCTAAATTATTCATTTTACTGACAGTGCCCGTCTGGAACTTTCTATTCTTTTAGTTTTCTTTGTTTTAATGACGTATCAATCTTCGTGGAAAATTTAATTCCAGAAACGTTTTTGCAGGAGAACAGTGTTGGTACTCTTAAACCCATTCCTGTGAAGATAAAGGAGTTCATACTCGTGGCAAGGGCATTAGTCCAAAAGTGAATGTAATAACGCTCCTGGAGTTCGAACTTGCTAACATGTTGGTAACTATGTCACGAGCACCCCCCCACTTTTGCTTCATCTGCATAGAGTACATAATCGATTAGGTCATTACGAAAGGCAAATGCTTCAAGGAAACATCAAACTTTGTCTGGTCTTCTAGCTTGATTATCCTTCGTAGTGACTTGATCTGAAAATATGAAAATAATAATGGTGATATGGTAATAAATAAATGTTCTGCTTTGAAAAAGGATTTAAAGTGGGTTATATATATATACATATAGATAAGCTGACAAGATAGAAACATGTTATATATATATATATATATATATAAATATATTGTCATCCACATACAGACTGTTTCGTTCTATCAGAACTCTTCAGTGTGGCTAGACACGTAGGACACTCGAAGCCGAGGTCGAAGCCCATCCAACTTTACGTTAGACTAAGTCTCAGACCACTCGGCCAACAAGCGTACCACGTTTGGCTAAGTGAATTGTTAAGGTATTTATGTAGCATCAGCAGCAGCCGCTTGTTTACATTTTTATACCCTATCGGCTACCAGAGTGCTCAATTCTTTCGAAGAGCTTTGCATTATATATATATATATATATATGATAGAAACATGTGTTAAGTTGGATAAATCAAACATTTAACTCAGATTTAGATGTGTGATATTTCGTTCGGGCTTTATTTCATATTCACGAACTTCTTCAAGACAGAGACTGTTTTCTGAGTTTTTCTATTTAAAAGCATGTGGGGAGGGTGGAAAGAGTATAAGTGTATCGGGAAAAGTTTTGTGTGTACGTTGCTTTAGTTTCTCTGGTTAAAGTGGTGATAACCCCTTATGGGTTATTTAAAGTTCTTATCATTTCTAATTGCACTTTTTATCTGACTATAATCTTTTATTTGCACAATTGTCAAGTATTCCAGCCAAATACAAAAACAAAAAAAAAGATTATAGTCAGATAAAATCATCATCATCTTGTCGTGCCACTAGCACGGATATCCCTGACCCTCTCTCGCCACTTTTCCCTATCGTTCATCGCCTCTGGCAGGTCTTCCGGGCTACATTCCGTATCTTCACATAGCTGCTGAATGTATGTTCGTGCTGGTCGTCCTGCTTTTGCCCGGCATTATGTGGGGATCCATAGGAGTACATCACTTATGAGCTCGTCCCTGCTTCTCCAGCAGTGTCCTGCATGTCTGGTTCGTCTAACTTTGATAGTTTTCGTGATGGGAGGCAGGTGGCCGTATAGTTAGTGTCTTGTGGGGTTTTGCCGCCAGGACTTATTCAATATTGCTCACAGCATTCTTGTGTAATTGCCATCTAGCTTTTTCTCCAGCAGTTTTGTTAGCATCCATGTAGTGCATCCATATAGCAGTATCGATACGACCGCTGCCTGGAAGAAACTGCGTTTCATTTTATCGGTTAGGTCTGATAGTCAGATAAAAAGTACAATTAAATTATCATTTTTAATTATACTTTTCATTTGTCTATAGTCTTTTGTTTCTGCAATTGTCAAGTATTCCAGCCAAATACAAAAACAAAAAAAAAAAAAAAAAAAAGTACACACAGTTATGATGTGGTTTGGTTTTATGGCATATCAACCATTGTTGGTTATTTAATGTCAAATTGACTGATTGCATTTCACATAGCACTAATACCCTTGGGAAAGGTATGAATCCAATTATTCTCCCTCCAGCTATGGGTAAATAGTAGGACAGACTAGGTTCTTCAGCCTTGGTGAGGCAACTAGTCTAGGAGAAGGAAAACTCTGAATTCAAACCTGTTAAACTCCGCTTAAAAATTGACCTTGTGTCATATCCTGCCTGAGCGGAGGGGTTGGGTAAATAGGATTTAATGTCAAATTCTATTATTACATATATATTACAAATATGATTTGTAAACACATTTTATAGATAAACACCGTTAAATGATGACCCAGTCGGCGGCAGCTTCATCTCTCCATAGGGCTAAGATTCCCCACAACAAGGGCCTGGATATGACAGTAAACAATTTGATGGTGTGTTACCAGTCATGCTGGAGCATTGGGAAATGTGGAGTACCCCATCATTGTCATCACTAATTGGTCCACTCTGGTCTGGAATGGTAGCACCTATAAGGGTCCTGTCTATGGGTCAAATAGGACTAAACTGTGTTAAACTTAATAGTTTGAAATAGAACTGCTTTTGCATGCTAAAGGGAATTGTTTGAAGTAGAACTATTTATATGTATAAAAATGGATTTGGAATTAAGTAACCTACAATGGTTGATATGCCATAAAACTTAACCAAACCAATCCGGGTAGCAGCATCGCTAACTATTTGCCAGAATAACATTCATGTTTTACTGTATTTCAAGATCTAAAAATCGATCTGTTTTTAAATAAAAGCGTAGGTGTTGCCTGTTTTGGTTAATTCAAGTGTGCCTGTGAATACATAATTGTTATCGCTTTCTTTGCGTGATTTTATTGCTGCAATAAGGCATGAAACCAAATTTGCTTTATAATCTAGTCAGTGTAATCTCCGTTTAGACGCATACACGTATTGATCTGTTGGGAAATAGCCACAAAGACAACATTATCGCTCCAGTACACGCATTGTATTGTGTGGGAGGATTTATGACGCCTGTTTAGAAAGTATCGAGACTGAAGCTGTGTTTACCATGACAAAAATGAACAATCAATGAAACGTTTATTTTCTTCAACATAAGTGGTGTGTTCAAAATGTACCGTGACTGAAGCTGTACTTACCAAGACAGGAATGAACAATCAACGAATCTTTAATTCCCCTCAAGATACGAGATTTGTTGAAAAAGTATTGCGATTGAAACTGTATTTATCATATGAGAAAAGAAAAGGAGATGAAGCGTTATTTTCCCTCAAAATACGATATGCTTTGAAAACATGGAGACTGACGCTGTGAGAAACGATCAATGAATGAAGCATTACTTTTCTTCCAAATTGTCTTCTTTGGTACTTAGCCAACTAATTCCCGCAAGCTTTTCGAAGAACCTCAGAAGTCCTTTTTTAATGTCGTCTATGTCCACAAATCTCATCCTTATGGCGAACTTTCACTTTATAGAACAAAATAAAAACCACCCAGTGAAATGTCTAGTGAGTGTGAAGAATACTGCACTTTCTCAAACCTGTGATTCACCAAATCTGTTGATTAAAAGTATCAACAATGGCTTCATCATTTTTTTCTTCTCAAAATGACGGATAGCAAGGCTCCAATTCCTGAGGTCTACCGAGGGTAGAATACCGTTTCATTACTATTACTCCTAGGTGCACACTGACCCCAAGCAGGAGTACTTGTTAGGGCTAAAAATATGTTTAAAAATTCATTGCATTCGATAAAAGCGTGTGCCCCCCCAAAAACAACAACAAATAAGCAAACGTTCAATGAACGCGATTCCTTGATCCCTGACCACAAAATTACCCTAAAAGTGTTGACATAAGATTCCCTGACTCCTGACCACAAAATTACCCCAAAGGTGTTAACACGAGATTCCGTGACCCCTAAGCACAAAATTACCCTAAAGGTGTTGATATGCCGCTAAAATCAATCAATCTCAAATTAATTCCATCTCATCCAGGTGAAGTTAATATGCGTTCGCCAATGGTCTTGGAGACCGGGGTTCAATCCCAGGTCGAGTCGTACCAAAAACTCAAAAAATGGTACTTGATGAAGCCTTGCTTAGCACTCAGCGTTATTTGGTACGGATCAAGGTAAATGGAGCAATCCAGGGAAAGGAGTAGCGCCCTCCCCTACACCTCAGTGTATTAGCTATCGAAAAGGGAGCCTTCGGGTCACCCTTGATTACGGTCGATAACTTTATGCACGCAGTTGAATGGTTTCACTTAAATTCAAACAGTTTAGTTTAGTATAGGTATAGTCTTTTGTTAACTCACTGGTAAATGTAAAACAGTTCTATTTCAAACAATTTACTTTAGATTATGTACTATATTTTGTTTACACACAGTTAAACGAGCAAACAGTTTTATTTCAAACAATTCAGTTTAGCATGTCAACAAAGGTAAATGGTTCCAAGTACGGCTATTTATTCCCTAACAATCCAATAAAACATCAGTCATTTGTTTACACACAGTTTAAAGATTTAAAAATTCGGTAAACTATAATAAACAAAATTTTTAGATTACACACAGTTAAATATCTCTTAGACTTGGTCGAGGGTGACCCGAAGGCTCCCTTTTCAATAGCTACCCGACCAAGGTGTAGGAGAGGGCGTGACTCCTTTTCCTTGATTGCTCCACTTTACCCTTGATCCTTACCTTATAATACTGGGTGTTGAACAAGGCGGTATCAAGTAACATTTTTTGAGTCATTGGTATGACTCGACCTGGGATTGAATCCCGGTTTCCCGGGCAATTGGTCCGGTAGTTAAATATAAAAACAGTTCAAACACTTCAGTTTAGCGTAATTATACTGTTTCGTTCTATTTGACCCCTAGATAGAACCCTATTAGGTGCTACCACTCCGGGTCTGAGTAGACCTGGGAACAATTGCAATGCAGGCTTACTTTGCATTCTTTAAAGCATTTCTGAAGTCTTATTATTTGGTTATTTAATGTTATATGCAAGACACTCGTTGGGAGAGTCTTAACCTTCTGCAGAGTTTTTTTTTTTTGTTTATTTAATGGCATATCAACCTTCATGGTATATTTAATGCCAAAGCCATTCTTCTAAAAGAACCACAGTGATGTTATTTAACCCATAGCTGACAATATAAGGTGTTTTGTTTTTTTTTTTTTACCTTTCCCTAGGCTATTTGTCCGAAAGTGAAGTCAATAGCGTGACTGGAGTTCCAACTTGCTTTCTATGATATCATAATTCAGCGCTTTAACCATTAAACTACGTGGACACACTCTACTCTTCTCCATAGATGCAGTCGGTGTATTCTACAGCCCTAGAAGATGGTCAAATTAGTATAGCCGTACAGTAGTACTGACACGATTACAGCCTAAAAGAATTCCCGTTTTATTTTATAAGGGAGATTAAACTTAGAGGTTTAAGTGTCTCTCTATTGGATGATAACAGTGAACCAGCTTAGTTTTCTTTGAGAGCTTTGTTTAATGGTATAATAACTTTCGTGGGTAATTAGATGCCAAAGCTAAAACCCAAAGTTTGTGGATAAGTTGGTTCAATAGGAAAGGTATTAGTTTAATGGTTAAAACGATGGACCGCGGAATCGTAGTAAGCGAGTTCGTATTCCAGTAACACTATTACGTTCACTTTCGAACAAATACCCTTGGGAAAGGTATGCACCCTCTTATCCTCCCAGCTATGCGTTAATAGTACCACTACTGCTCTTCTAGGAGTAATAGCTTTGGCATTAAATAACCTACAAAGGTTGATATGCCATTAAACAAATAAACCAAACCAAACCTAAGGAGAGTTCTGGAGACTTGCAGAGACGTGCTGTCATTAAGACTCCAGTGGAAAACAATTAGCTAACACACACACACACACACACACACACACATATATATATATATATATATATATATAAAGTGCGATTGAACCATTTTCATTGGTAGATCTTGCAACTCGGACGAAAACAGATAACGTGCATACACGCCAACATATATATATATATATATATATATATATACTGATTGATCTAGTGGGTAGAGAGTTTGCCAGTTGCTCGTGAGACAGGGGTTCAATCCCGAGTCTTCAATGGGTCAAATGATGATAATAATTTATTGACGACTGGAGCTACAGATAATAAATCCTATTGTAAAAAATCTATCGAAGGGTATTTGGTTAAAAAAAATCTGATCTAATACAAACTATTTGTACTCACTCCTATAGTTTCAAGTATTCTCATCTTATACAAATATCGGCCATTTGGTTGGAGCTGTAGAATAAACTGACTGCTTCTATGCAAAGGGGTAAGGTTTCCCCTTCCCCAACGAGTGTTCTACATATGACACTAAACAATCTGATAGTGAGGCTCCACTAATACTGGAACATTGGGGAATGCAGAGTACCCTGTCAGTGACATTGCTCCCAGGTCCACAATGGCCCGGTGTGGGAGCAACTAATAGGGTCCAATCTATGGGTCAAATAGAGTTTAACTGTGTACTTATACTAAACTGAATTGTTTGAAATAGAAATGATTTTGACATTGAAAGGGTGTATTTATGTTAAACGGAATCGTTTGAAATAGAACTGTTTTGACATTTAAACTGCGAACTTATGGTAAACTGAATAGTTTGAAATAGAACTATTTTGACATTTAATTGTGTGTAAATAAAAACTATACTTATACTGAACTGAGTTATTTGAAATAAAACTGTTTTATTGTATGAAATGGATTTCGGTTATATAACCTACTTGCCCAGTCGGCCGGGGCTGTAGAATACACCAATTGTTCCTCTACGGAGGGATAAGACCACCCCACAACTAGTGTCCTGAATATTCCACAAAAATCTTATGATGATGTTCTAGTAATGCTGTAGCTTTGGGGAATGCGGAGTACTCCTTCATTGCCATTGCTCCCAGGTCCACTCTGGCCTGGAGTGGTAGCACCTAAGGGTCCTATCTATGGATTTAAAAAAATAACTAAACCATGGTTTGAGTTTTTTTGTTTTGATTTTTTGCATTTAAACTGCGTATTTATGCTAAATTGAATTTTTAAAATAAAACTGTTTTGACTTCTAAACTGTGTACTGTGTAAAATACACCGACTGCACCTCCCCAATGAATGTCCTGTTTGACACTAATTAATCTGATGGTGAGGTTCCAGTGGTGCAGGGGCTTTGGGGCATGCGGGGCATTCATTGCCATTGCTCCCAGGTTCACTCTGGCTCAGAATGGGAGCACCTGATAGGGCCCTATCTATGGTAAAAGTAAAAGAGAGAGAGAGAGAGAGAAAAAAAAAGAGACAGAGAAAGAGAGCAAAAGTGAAAGAGGAAGAGAAAGAGAGAAAGAGCGAAAGTAAAAGAGAGAGAGAGAGAGAGAGAGAGAGAGAGAAAGAGACAGAGAAAGAGAGCAAAAGTGAAAGAGGAAGAGAAAGAGAGCAAAACCGAAAGAGAGAGAGAGAGAGAGAGAGAGAGAGAGAGAGAGAGAAAAAAACCAAAGCAAAAGAGAGAGAGAGTGAGTGCACGAAAGCAAAAGAGAGAGAGCGAAAGCGAAAGAGAGAGAGAGAGAGAGAAAAAGCGAAAGTGAAAGAGAGAGAGAGAGAAAGCAAAAGTGAGAGAGAGAGAGAAAGTGAAAGTGAAAGAGAGAGAGTACATGAAAGCAAAAGAGAGAGAGCGAAGGCGAAAGAGAGAGAGAGAGAGAGAGAGAGAGAGAGCAAAAGCGAAAGACTGAGAGAGAGAGAGAGACAGAGCACGAAAGCAAAAGAGAGAGAGCGAAAGTGAAAGAGTGAGAGAGAGAGAAAGCAAAAGCGAAAGAGAGGGAGAGAGAGAGCACGAAAGCAAAAGAGAGAGAGAGCGAAAGTGAAAGAGAGAGAGAGAGAGAGAGAGAGAGAGAGAGAGAGAGCGAATGCAAAAGAGAGAGGGAAAGAGAGACAGAGATAGAATCTGTGCCTTGATAAGGATGATTATGATTTGGATACTCCACACTTCTGACTAAATCCAGAAAAATTGAGTACCAACGAAGAATAGGACTATAATTAGCTTCCAAGCTCATTAACCATTACACCATAAGCACCAGGGGTAGATTAAATGTATGACTAGTTGCACGTACGAAGCGCATGGTAGGGAGCGAATTCATTTCTATGGTGTAACTGAACTGTGATGATATCTTGCTAACCATTACACAACGGCGAGTTTTCTAAGATGCTTAGCTTAACTTAGATGTCACAAAAGACTGGAAGACGGTGCACCCTGTCAGGATCAAATTCACTCGTAATGATCTTCTGACACGAACTCGCTTAGCATTGCCAAACATAAAGCACTTTGATATTAAAAAAAAGATAGATTTTGAAGGATGGGGCAGTTACTTATTGGTTTATTAGATTGGAAGCATCACAGTATAATTCCTAAGTTCCCGATAAGTTAAGTTTCATCTAGATTGTCATCATATTGCCAATTTCGTTATATATATATATATATATATAGCATTAAGTAATGTTTCTATTTACAAAACCCTCTCTCCGAAAAGAATGGGACACATGGTCAACTTTCAAGTGGAGATTAACAGGTTTTAAAACAGTTTTCCTTCTTCTAGACCGGTTGTCAAACCAAAGTTAAAAAGCTCGCTCAGCCCGACTAATTGCTCATAGCTGGCGGAAGGATGGTTAGATATGTAACTTTCCGAAGAGTATTATCACTACTTGAAATGCAAACATCCTCGTCCAGGTTTTGAACTTGGGTCGCCGTGTCCATTTCTTACGTCGATAACCAGAGCATCACGACGACCTCCACGTGCACACGTCCTGTTTGTCGGTATTAGAACTTTCAATATGATCACTGGGACATCATATGAAAATCTGAAATACGCAGCGAGCTAGATGGGACAATAGCCTAGTACCTTAAACCTGTCCTTTTACAGAAGTATCCAACAGGTTTTATACCCTTTTTTTTATCCATCTGTCATTTATGATTATATTATCTTTTAAATAAAATTTCATGTTTTCTCATCATAGCAAAAATGTAGTTAAGGAGGTGCTTCGACCAATAAATTACTTGCTGTGATAAGTTCGTGTAATACCAGTGGTATTGTGCTGAAAAAAATATCGTTTCATGCCTAGTTGATTTCTTTCTTAGTTTGAAGAATCTTTCGTCACGAAATCTGAAATCACTGCATATATATATATATATATATATATATATATATATATATATATACCTTTCCCAAGTGTATTCGCTCATTGTGAAATAGAGGCAGCTCAGTTCAGAACTCTGTTCACAGTGTGGATTTCCGTCAAGGATAACCATTGCACCATAAACGCCCCCCCTCTCTCTCTCTCTATATATATATATATATATATATATATATATATATATATATATATATCTTAGGTAAATCTCTAAGTTTATCTCTGGCAAACTGAAAAAAAAAAACCCAAAACGAATGACCTAATTCGTGCAAATACAGACATCGATATTTGGGGTAAAAATATTCACTGTTTTTTTTTTATTGATGATCCTTATTGCGTCATGGGTAAATCGCTGGACTGCAGTTCGTAGTAAGTGAGTTCGAACACCACTCGTTCTATTACGTTTAACTTTCGGATAAATACCCCTGGAAAATGTATGAACCCCCTTCTCGGCCTGGGTTGAATTGTACCACTGCTGGTCTTCTAGATGAATGGATTTGGCATTAAATAACCAAAGAATGTTGATGTGTCATAAAACAAACAAAATCTAATAGTTCTGTTTGCACACATTTAAATAGATTCGTTTATTGCTTTCTAAAACAAGTCATTCTATTCAACATGACTGTTAACAGATTTCAAGTTTAGAAATAATTGAAATATTTCGATTTGACCCATAGGTGGGATCCTAATAGGTACAACAATTTTTAGTCTAAGTAGACATAGGAGCAATGGCAATGAAGATGTACTCTACATTCCCCAAAGCTTCAGAACTGTTGCCTCACCATCAGATGCCCGTGGTGTAGTCGTTATCGTCGTAGGAAATGAACACGGCGACACAAGTTCAAATCCTGGACGAGACTGATTGCATTTCACATAGCACTAATACCCTTGGGGAAGGTATGAATCCAATTATTCTCCCTCAACCTATGGGTGAATAGTAGGACAGACTAGGTTCTTCAGCCTTGGTTAGGCAACTAGTCTAGGAGAAGGAAAACTCTGAATTCAAACCTGTTAAACTCCGCTTAAAAATTGACCTTGTGTCATATACTGCCCGAGCGGAGGGGTTGGTAAATAGTACCATCAGATGTTTTTTTTTGTGTGTGTGTGTGTTACAGCCAGGACACTCGTTGTTGGGTGAAGTGCCTTACCCCTCTGCAATGATGCAGTCAGCGTATCTTACAGCCCTAGCTGACATAGATGCTTTTTTCAATAAATTCTCCTTCATTTATTGAACGGTCTTTCTAGATTATTTCAGTATTTTTTATGCATAGTCTCTTCCGCGTCCAATTCTATTCAAATGAGTTTTAATGGAATAACACTGGCCTCTTTTTCATTAAAAGAATCCAATTACAATTGTGAAAGTTCAATGAATGATGAGAGGGTTGACTTAAGACATAATTTTTTTATAACTTACTGAAGTTAAGCAACGATGAGCCTGCATATTATTTTTGCGGGTGGACGCTTAGCAACAACTCTTCCCGTGAGCTGTTTTAGGTCTGATAGCTTGTTGTCACTTAATACCCAGTAAAAGCTACTCCTGTGGGCACCTGTCCAAGTCTGTTATTTTTATATTTATTCATATCTTTTTTTTTTGTGCATGGTCTCTTTCGCATCGAGTTCTTTAACTGCGTGTATATTACTCGATCTTGGCGACTTATACATCTGAGTGGGAGGGAAGACTGCTTCCCGGCTTGGGCCTCTAATACAGTCAATTTGTTCTATGAATGGGAGAGAGAGTGAAAGAGAGAGATAGATGATCGATGTGACGAGGCAACGAGAGAGAGAGAGAGAGAGAGAGAGAGAGGTCGAAAGAAATAACGGATCTAAGAGGACGAGAAATAGAGGTATAAGGGTGGGAGGTTTAGATACAGAGTAGCTATTAACAACACCAACATCGCCAACTTCCTCCACTCCACCCTCACTGCCACACAACGCCAGGCCAGGCCACCCGACCTCCATCACCCACAACAACGACAATAATACGCATTTTCCCGCAATTCTGTTTTTCATAGTAAGAATGCAGTAGTCAGTTTTCTGGGTGAAAAATATAGTGGGAGAGAGAGAGAGAGAGAGAGAGAGAGAGAGAGAGAGAGGCGAGGTATCCTGGCTGTTCGATGTGCGAATGGGCGGGACTGCTCTACGTTTAAATAAATACAGACAGAGGGAGACGGAACCAGAGAGCAAAACAGAGAGGAAATAACATGGCTAGATTTATGATAATGGTCAAGACTTTTTTTTCGACATTTAATAATAATAATAATAATAATAATTACAACAACATCAACAACAACACTAATAACAATAAGAATGATAAAAATAAGCGCAACAATAACAACAATAATAAAAATTACAACAACAAAATGATGGTGATAAGAATAACACAAACAGAAACAACAACAACAACAACAATAATGACAATAACAACAATAACAATAGTGGGAACAAAAAAAAAATACCACTAATAATACTAATAATTATAAGCGCAATAAAAATAATAGTAACAACAACAATACTACCACTACTACTACTAATAGTAACAATAATAATTTGAGCAGCAACAATAATAATAGCAATAACAATAGATACAACAACAACAACAATAATAATTATTATAACAAAAACAATAATAGTAATAATAACAAGAGCAACAACAACAACAGCAATAATAATAATAATACTAATAATATCAGCAATAAGAATTATAATAATAACAAAAACAATAATAGGAACAACAACAACAAGAACACCAACAACAACAACAATAGCAACAACAATAGCAACAACAATAGCAACAGTGATGATAATGAAAAGAGCAACAACAAAAATGATAAAAAAAATCAACATTAATTATAATATCAACAACAATAAACAACAACAATGTTAATAAAAAGAAGTACTACTACTACTACTACTACTACAAATAATAATGATAATAAAATAAGAGCAACAATAATATATATAATAACAAAAAGAACAACAATAAAAGGAAGAACACCGACAATATTAATAATGATAACTGAAACAATAATAATAAAAATATTAACATCAACAATAATAATAATAATTATAATGATAACAATATCACTGTACCCGAAATAGTGGGAGCCTGGCTGTCTTTGTTTATATAAAATATTAAGAATTGCACTTTGTGGAACTGCTCATTTCCTTAGAGAGTTCTATCAATATGAATGAAAAAATTCACAAAAAAAAGTTTCAAAAAGCATCAATACATAGAATTTTATCACTACATTCCCTCGTGGTGTAATGGTTAAAGCGATGCACTGCGGAATCGTAGTACGCGAGTTCGTACTCCAGTCACGCTATTACGTTCACTTTCGGGCAAATACCCTTGGGAAAGGTATGAACCCCCTTATTCTCCCTCCAGCTATGGGTAAATAGTAGGACTAGGTTCTTCAGCCTTGGTGAGGCAACTAGTCTAGGAGAAGGAAAACTCTGAATTCAAACCTGTTAAACTCCGCTTAAAAATTGACCTTGTGTCATATCCTGCCCGAGCGGAGGGGTTGGGTAAATAGTACCTTCCCCCAGCTTAAATCTGGAGAAATAAGAACTGAGTTGCCTCGTCGGCTGGGGCTGTAGATTATACCGGCTGCTTCTCTGCAGAGTGGTAAGACCCAAACACAACGAATGTCCTGGATATGAGATTGAACAATCAGATGGTTAGGCTCCTGTAATGCTGTAGCTTTGGGGAATGCGGAGCACTCCACCACTGCTATCACTGCCAGGTCCACTCTTGTCCGGTGTGTTAGCACTTCTTCTCTATGGTGCAAAGAGAACTAAACTGTGTACTAATGCTAAACTGAATTGTTTGAAATGGTGCTGCTTTGGTATGCTAAACTGAATTATTTGAAATAGAACTGTTTTGATATTAAACTGAATTGTTTGAATTAGAACTGTTTGACTAAACTGAATAACTTGAAATAGAACTGTTTTTGACAATTACACTATGTAATTATGATAAACTGAATTGTTTGAAATAGAACAGTTTATTTGTATAAAAATAGATTTGGCATTAAATAACCTACAAAGGTTGATACGCCATAAAATCCAAACAAACAATAAAAAGAATCGAGACGATTTCGGACCATAGCCCTATAAAAATCAGCGAGAATACTTCGAAGTGTCCTGTAGACTTCAAGAGGCTAGCTGTCACTCAGAAAAACACCTGTTGAAACTGTCTCGAAAAAATGCCAAGAGCTAAGATAAATTGTGAATCGAGTCAATTTTACCGTTCCAGCGAGAAAGTGAAGGGAGGTAAACAGCTGAGAATTTACGTAGATCTTGCTAGAGAGTTGAAAAGAAGTTGATATTGAGGAAGTGTGGCAATGCTATTTGTCGTAGTTAAAGTTCATGGAAGTCATCAAGAAGCTAAAAAAAGACTAGGGTGAACTAGAAATTAGAGGTAGAATTAAAACCACATCACTACTAAAACTTGGCTAGGATACTTAGTAAAGTCCTAACAATCGAAACGAGATAAATCAATACTCCTACCACACTCTAGTGTCCTGTATAGTTGTGGAACCTTGCTCACTTATTTTCCTGCAATAATCACTCGAGCTATAAGCGAAAGACTGGCATGGTGTTGCTTCAACCTATGAACGGTGTAGTCGTTTTTCGTTTAAATGAATATACGATAGAAAAAAGCGTGTCTGTATATGAGAGAGAGAGAGAGAGAGAGAGAGAGAGAGAGAGAGAGAGAGAGAGAGAGCAGAATAGAAAGTTGATTAGGTTTTATGGCATTTCAATCCTTGTAGGTTATTTAATCCCGAAACCTGTTTATACATATATATCAAATATGTATAACTTTAAATATATACGATTTCTTAACGAATAGTTTGTAGGAAAGAATTTTAAATTAGCCAGAGTTCATTTCTTTCCAACCAGATAAATTGTTTAAAGTATTGTTATCTAACACTAATAATTCTGTTCGGTATTACCCATTCGTTTGCACACAAATAGTTTCAAGTATTGCTATCTAACACTAATAATTCAATTTAATTCATTCGTTTGCTCACTGTTTGGTGTAGTTTAGTTTGGTTTCTTTGTTTAATGGCATATCAACCTTTGAAGCTATTCTCCTAGAAGAACAGTAGTGGTACTATTTAACCCATAGTTGGGAGGATAAAGGGGTTCATACCTTTCCCAAGGGTATTTGCCCGAAAGTGAACGTAATAGCGCGACTGGAGTACGAACTAGCTTACTACGATTCCACTGTCCATCGCTTTAACCATTACACCACGAGGACACCCCCTTGCTCACTGTTAAATGGTTAAACAGTTCTATTTGACCCTTTGATGAAGCCTTAAAAAGTTCTACCATTCTGGGTTAGAATGGACCAGAGGGTAGAAAAAATGAAAAGGTACTCTGCATTCCCCAAAACTCCTGGACTGAAGACTCCTTACCAGATGCAATTTGGTATCATAATCAGAATACAAGGAAAGAAAAGAATTAGAAAATATTATTATCTTGATTCTATGGAGGGCGGTACAATCTGTAGACTTTGTTTTGATCATGCAACAGTAAGCGACAAATTGGTGAAATCTCACTCGAGAAGACCTCAACATGGCTACAAAAGGACACTTTAAGAGAGAAACTCAATCTCTTCTAATAGCAGCACGAAACAACGCCATAAGGACCAATTACATTAAAAACCAAAATCGAAAATGTGCACCACAATAGGAAGCGTAGATTACGTGGTGACAAAGCGAAAAGATTAATCCTATAATCCTATAATCCTTTAATAAGTGAATGTAGCAAGTTAGTGCAAAAGGAGTATAAGATTAGATACGACAGGGTGGGAAAGGTGATCTTTTGGGAATCGTACAAAAAACTGAAATTAGACCATACTACTTAATCATATTTACCAATCCCTCCGTTCGAGCAGGTTATGACACAAAGTCAATTTTCATGCGGAGTTTAGTAGGTTTGAATTCAGAGTTTTTCTTCTTCTAGACTAGTAGTCTCACCTAGGCTGAAGAAACAAGCCTGCCCTACTATTTACCCATAGCTAGTTAGAGAATAATTGGATTCATACTTTTCCCAAGGGTATTAGTGCTATGTGAAATGCAATTAGTCTCGTCCAGAATTTGAACTCATGTCGCCGTGTCCATTTCCTACGACGATAACCCTTACACTACGGGCACCAACTTAATGGTATATACACAAACAAGAATCTGTCCTAGGGGATGAGACGCCAAAAATTCTCTTGGATTTTGAAAGACAAGTGGATCACCTAATTCTGGCTATGATACCAGTCGTATTGATAACATAAAATAAAAGAACTGAACGCATAGCGGATTCTAGTACTTAGACCTTGCCAGAGAACAAATAAAGCTATAGAACATGAGGATGACGGTGATACTAATAGTGATTGGGACACTTGGAACTGTCTTAAAAGGCTCAGAAAGTGGAATGGAAGAGTTGGGAATCGGAGGATGACTCGAGACTATCCAGACTACAGCATGGTTATGATTTGTTAAAATACTCTGAAGAATCCTGGAGACCTGAGTATACTTGCTGTCAGTGCAGAGGAAAATAGTTTGCAGGAACCGGTGGGGAAAACTTAAATACTAACAACAGGGTGTCTCAAAATAGAAGCAACTCAATAATATGATTATGATTTATTATGGCGGTCATTTGGAACACGTTCTGTAAAAAATGCATCCTTTGAGGTAATTTACAAAGCTCTTTGCTTCGATGTGGCACAAGGCCGAATGAAAAATGCATTCTTTGAGCCAGAGAATCAAATCAATGTTGTTTCTTTTTTAATTTTTATTATATCGGCTTCCAGGATCTGCAATCTTTTTTGAATTTTTTGTCTCAGTAATAAACCATGACAATATTAATGAGTTGCATCTATTTTGAGACAGATTCGAATGATTTTGTCTCCCAATAAGTATTTTCCCCTCTCTTGTGATCAAGGATTTATAGTTGATATAGGATATTCTATTTTCGAATCAGAAAAAAAAGAACACAATATTATTATAAGTAGAGTTATTAACAGACACATGGGTTCCATGTATATTGAGACACCTTGTATTTAATCTTTGTCTTCACAGATGGAATCAATTAGCCAAACAATCAAGATAGAACAATGACGATCGAATCGAAATAAAAAGCCATTTTACCCAATCTCAGTGATAAATCATTATCATATTAAAGGGTTGCATCTATTTTGAGACAGTTTTGAATGATTTTGTCTCTAAATAAGTAGTGAAGCGAAATATTTTTCCTCTCGTGTCCAATGCATTTTGATCAACGATTAATAGTTTTTATAGTATACTATTTTCAAATCAGAAACAAAAAAGAACACAACATTATTATTAGTAGTAGACTCATAAGCAATCACATGGGTCCCATGTATCTTGAAACACCGTATGTAAGAATATACAGCAATGATATTAGAATAGAATTTGGCATTGAAAAATGTGCCATATTCATAATGAAAATAGGAAAAAGGGAAACATCGAAATTAGCAGAAGTCCTGAACCAGGAAATCATCTGAACACGTGGAGAATAGGAAAATTACAAATACTTAGAAATATTGGAAGCCGCAAACATCAAATAGAGATGAAAGAAAAAAAAAACGAAAACAGTACCTCAGAAGAACCAGAACATTTTCCTGAAAACAAGTCTGCATCTGAAATCTCATCAAAAGGGATAAATACCGGGTTGCTTCCCTTGTAAGATACACCATATCATTCTTAAAATGAACAAGGAGGAACTCAGATAAATGGACTAAATCACAAGAAAATTGATGATTATGCACAAGGCCTTACAAGAAAAGTAGGAAAAAGAGTACTTGTCAGCATTAAGGACTGTGTAAATGTACCAATAAAAGAACTCCAGGAATACATTATTAAGCGCAAATAATAATATTAATAATTAAGAACCAATCATATCAAAGCGAGGATAGATAAGACTCAACAAAATAGCAAATGCAGACTATGCGGTGACAGAGATGAAACCATCAATCACATAATAAGCGAATGCAGCAAATTGGCACAGAAGGAGTACAAGGCTAGACACGATTGGGTGGGCAAAGTGATCCACAGGGAAATGTGCAAGAAATTTAAATTTGACCGTGTCGACAAATGGTATATGTACAACCCAGCACCTGTCCTAGAAAATGATACACACAAACTCCTGTGGGACTTTGATATACAAACGGATCACCGAATCTCGGCCAGAAGACCAGACCGTATAATAATCAATAAAAAAATGAAAATCTGCAAAGTTGTCGATTTTGCTGTCCCGGCAGACCACAGAATAAAACTGAAAGAATCTGAAAAGAGAGATACGTACATTGACCTTGCTAGAGAATTGAAAAAACGATGGAATATGAAGGTGTCAATTTTACCAGTTGTGATTGGTGCTTTTGGCACGGTAACAAAAGAATTATTAAAGGGTCTTGAAGATTAAGAAGTTGGCGGCCGAGTGGAGACCATCCAAATAACAGCATTACTGAAAACTGCCAGAATACTGAGAAGAGTCCTGGAGACTTGAGGAGACTTGCTGTCACTCAATCTCCAGTGAAAACTATCAGCTTACGCTGATGTGAAAAACTTTAATGAGTAATAATAATAATAATAATAATAATGATAAATTTGACCATACGAACAAATGGTATATGCATAACCCAACATCTGTCCGGAAGAATGAGACGAACAAATTCCTCTGTGATTTTGACATAAAAACCGATCATCTAATCTTGGCCAGACAACCAGACCTTATAATAATCAACAAAAAGAAAAGAGAAAAGAAAAAGAGAACTTGTCGAATTGTGGACGTTGTTGTCCTGGCTGACCACTGAGTAAAATTGAAATGAAAGCGAAAAGAAGGATAAGTGGACCTCGCTAGGGAATTGAAAAAAAAACTGTGGAACATGAAAGTGACGATTATACCCACTGTAATTGGTACTCTTGGCACAGTCACCAAATGATTCGTAAAAAGGACATGAGGACTTGGAAATAAAAGAACGAGTCGAGACCATCCAAACTACTGCATTACCGAAATCGGCCTGAATACTGAGAAGAGTCCTGGAGACTTGAGGAGACTTGCTGTTACTCAAGCTTCAGTGAAAGATTCCTCAGCCAATGCTGATATAAAAAAAAACTCTCAAGGAGTAAATAACAATAACAATAATACATCTTTAGAGAAAGTGAATCATTTTTTATAGCAGTATCAAATAATGCCATAGAGATCAATATAAACGCGAAAATTAATAATATGCAAGAAAATAAGAAGTGTAGATTATATAGATACTGAGATGAAACGGTTAATCATATACTGCTGGCAAGCAGCAAACTAGTACAAAAGAAAAACGAGACCAGGCATGACTGGGAAGGAAAGGCGATCCACTAGGAATCGGGCAAGCGATTAAAGTCTGGTGATATTTACAAACCAGAATCCTTCCAAAAAATAAGATGCATAAAAATTCTACACCCTCCCCAACCCCGAAAAAAATTGTCATTAATTAGACTTTACCATCCCAGCAGACCACAAAATGAAAATGGCAAGGAATCCAAAAAATTAATAAATACAGAGACCTTGCAATAGAATTTTAAAAAAGAAAAGTAAAAGCCGTGGAACGTGGAGGGTGACGATGATACAATTTGTGACGGTCCCAAAATGTTTCGAAAGACTGGAGGAATTGGAAAATCAGAGGAAGAATCCAGATCATCCAAACCACAGCAGTGTTAAAATCAGCCAGAATACTCAGAAGTGTTCTGGAGACCTGATGAGGCTTCCTATCATTCAGACTCCCGTGAAAGACTACCAGCTAACGATCGTGAGAACTCACAAAGAGCAAAATCATAATCGCTTGATACGACATATATTACTAGTATTAAAAATACTACTACTACTACTACTACTACTACAGCAACTACTACAACTAATAATAATAGCAATAACATGAAATGTGTCTTCGATGTTGTCGGCTCTCTAGTTAAAAGAATGAAAAAAAGCTACTGAGGATCAGTAAAATGAATAATGGGACGTTTCTTTTTTAGAAAAAAGGATTTTTTTCCAGAAATGTAAACTTTGCATCGTTTGGAATTGGTTCATAGAAAAAAAAATTAGTTTAATTTCGTAAAAATATTTCTTTTTTAAGGCTGTTCAAAATGCAGGTAAATCTGATTGAGCCATGCTAGAACAGAGGTCTGTTATCATATTTTTGGTAGCTGGGAAATGCAAACAATGTGAAATTTTCAGAAGAGTGTGTGATATGTACGGAGAATCATGTTTTTATTAAGATAAGTTTACAAATTAGCTAAAAAGGGATTAGCCACAACGTTCCTGGTTCTAAAAAAAATGTCCATTATTGAGTGGAAACACATTGACTCTCGGCAAAAGAAAAAGTTCCGGACGCATTTTTTTTAAGGAGGCAATGCTGATCGTCTCTTCTAGAAGATGAAAGGACCCATCACAACTAATTTCTTTAAAAAACGATGCGACAGTCATCATCGTCATCACCATGTCGTGCCGCTAGCACGGATATCCCTGACACTCTCTCGCCACATCTCCCAATCATTCATCGCCTCTGGCAGGTCTTCAGGGCTACATCCCGTATCCTCACATAGCTGCTGTACTTATGTTCGAGCTGGTCGTCCTGCTTTTGCTTGGCCATATGCGGGGGTCCATAGGAGTACATCACTTATGAGTTCGTCCTTGCTTCTCCAGCAGTGTCCTGCATGTCTGGTTCGTATAACGTGGATAGTTTTCGTGATGGGAGGCAGGTGGCCGTATAGTTGGTGCCTTGTGGGGTGTTGCCCCCAGGACTTGTTCAATATTGCTCGCAGCATTCTTGTGTAGTTGCCGTCTAACTTCTTTTCCGGCCGTTTAGTCAGCGTCCAAGTAGTGCATCCATATAGCAGTATCGACACGACCGCTGCCTGGAAGAAACTGCGTTTCATTTTATCGGTCAGGTCTGATTTCCATATGATCGAAAGCCTATCGCTAGCTGTCTATACCTTCGTTAGCTGTGTGTCGATGTATTTTTCTGTAGATGAGACACTGCTTCCTAGGTAGGTGAATTTGTCTAGCAGTTTCAGAGAGGTTCCGTCTAGTGCGGAATTGTCACTGGTTTGATTATAGCTCATATATTCAGTTTTGTGCGCATTGACATGGAGGCCAATGTCTACGGCGGCTCGTTCCAAACTATGCTGTAGTGTTAGTTAACAATGCTTCTAATTACCAACTCCTGAAATTCACTTTATTAAATGAGTTTTCAATCTTGTTATATTTCACTAATACGTAGAAAACAATTGCTCTTATTAGAATCTATATTTTAAGAAAGACCCTATCGGTTTAGTGTCTGTGATTTAAGGAGTAAGTTGCTGGCCTAGAGTTTCAAAGTAAGTAAGTTCAAACACCAGTCGATCTATTACGTTCATTTTCTGACAAATCACTTTGAGAAAGGATGAACTCTCTTTTATTAAACAGCGAAGGGTTAAATAGTATTACTGTTGTTTCAAGTAGGCATCTTTGGCATTAAATAATCCACTAAGGTTGATATGCCATTAAATGCAGACACCTAAAACTTCTGTTACTCAAAATATCAAATCTCAACCCAGTTGAAAATATCTTGGAGTGTAAAATGCATCAAAAATTGTAAATGTTTTTTTTAAAATCCAAAGCAGAATAAAATTTCCCGTAGCTTGAGCGAGTGTTGTATACTCCTATGCAGAAGCATGCAAAAACACAACGATGCAATAAAGACGATCAAACACAGGTCTTAGAAAAATATACCTCTCACTTTATTGAAAGGGTTGTGTGTGAGAGGGAGTTGGATACTGAATAGAACTGCAACATATTGACTCCCACTCTTATAGCCATAACAGCGTTTCTCTCCCGTTCTCCTGGGCTGCTCATCCGGGGACCTGGGGGCCCAGCCTCTATGGGACATGGTCCTCATTCCAGCATCTTCTCTCCAACTAATCTGAGGCTCTGACCTCCAACTGCTCAATCGGGGTTCTTGAGGGCCCCCTCTGCTGGGTGCTTGTTCTCTCTACCGCACTTTTCTTCAACTGTCTCGAACTTCCTGTTGCCGGGGTTATATAATAATTTGACGTCCACTCTTCTTCCTGCAAACGTCACAATTTCGCACTCAATTCAACCCCTCGACAGTCAAGGTTATATCCTGATATTCCAGTTATTTACACAGGTGCATTTCCTATTTGACAGCTCGGCCTGGGTCAATATGCAACACGAGGATTTTAGAACAAGTTTTGGTTCCGGTGACTCAACCTGAGATACATAATTTAAAAAAAAAAAAAAATTCATATACTGATTACGCTAATAATCCAAGGGAAACTGTAATCCTTTCCCACGGCGGAATACGGCGGAGAGTGCTGGAGATTGAGAAGAATTGCTGCCCCTTAATCTCCTGTGAATCTCGCTAAATACCTCCTGTATTTGTACTTCATGATTACAAATAATCATAATAGATAATTCTGCGAAAAGTTAAGGTCAAGTTAATCTTAATTCACTCTTAGATTACCGAAGTTCATCATCAACATCATCATCATGTCGCTCTGCCAGTGCGGATCTCCCCGACCCCCTCTCGCCACCCGTCTTTATTTTCCATCACTTCCGCTTGACGGCAATTACAGAAGAATGCCGTGAGCTGTATTCAACAAGTCTTAGAGGCAACACCTCACAAACCAGCAGCTGTACGGCCATCTACCACCCATTACGAAAACTACCAAAGTTAGACGAGCAAGACATGCCGAAGTTAAGCTGTGATATATCTGCTCACTACTGAGATAAGTGGCCATTTCCGAACGGCCGGTGCCGCGTGTAAACTGAAGCTACCGTTCTAGCCTAAGACATCATCATCATCAACATAATATCGCGCTACCAGCGCTGATCTCCCTGGCCCTCTCCCGCTACCCTTCTCTGTCGTCCATCGCTCCCGGTAGGTCTTCAAGGCTGTATCGACACAGCGCTGTTGTATGTAGTTTCTAGCTGATTGTCCTGCCTTTTCTCGTCTATGTTAAAGGGACCACAGGAGTATGTCACTTATGAGTTCGTTCCTACTTCTCCAGTAGTGTCCTGAATATCTGGTTCGTCTAACTTGAATGGTTTTCTTGAAAAGAGTGTGTAAGGGTTAAGATTTTCAAGCATTTGATCTCCATTGAATAGTATCAGTTCCTTTTGGGAAAACCCAACAGTAATTACAAGAGCTGATTCAAGATCAAATCCAGCTCAAGGCACTGGTCTCTCCCAGATAATTGATGCTAAGTAGCCAATAGCTTGCGTAGTATTTAGATGGGTGACATCTTTGAAACATCAGGTACTGTAATCAACATGCATGACAGAGTAATCAAAGCCCACAACATACAATGCCAAGCTCACAGATCTTGGCGCAACAAGTTCACCGAAGATAACGTTCCAGTTTGCTTAATGGCATATCAACTTCCGCGGATTATTTAGTTTCTTTCTTTTGTTTTTTAATGGCATATCAACCTTTGTTGGTTATTTAATGCCAAAGCCATCCTTTTAGAAGAATAGTAATGGTACTATTTAACAGATAGCAGAGAGGGAAAGAGGTTTCATGCCTTTCTCAATGGTATTTGTCCGAAAGTGAACGTAATAGTATAATATGAAATTTAACTTGCTTACTATAATATCGCATTCTAACTCGTTAACAATTTCGCAACGGTGACTCCTCCCCTCGAGAGTTAAGCAATAATGGTCTAAGCACAGTACTTACATGGGTAACCATTTAGGAACAGCCAGAGCCGTAATTGCATGATTGACTGATTTTAACGGCATGCAAACCCACCTTGAGGTATTTTATACCTGGAAATCAGGTAATTGCATTCTTATTTACATTTTTGTAGCTGTTTCTAATGAGATTTTTTTTAGCAATAGCCTAATCGAAAACTAATACTTTTCAAACCTTTTTTTTTTTTTATCCATAGATGTGACCCTAACAGGTACTAAAACTCCGGGTCAGAGTTGACCTGGAAGTAATGTCAGTGAAAATGTACTCTACACACAACGGATCTCAAGAATTTGAGCCACACTACCAGATGCAGTCTAGGCCATACTCGAGGCAACTCCTTCTTGGGGGGGGGTCTTTCCAACAGCAGTGTTACCGTTGGAGCATTCTAAGCCCCGCCGATCGGGCGTGTGAATAGTCTGAGGCCTGTGCGCAAGTCTGAGCAAAGTTTAATAAATAAAAAGAGTAACGAGAGGGCCGTAGGTTTTGGAGACTTGATGTCTCTTGAGATCCTGTGAAATTATATTCGTGGTAGGGGAGCATATTGAGCAAATGTTAATAATAATAATTACTATTTAACTTTTTCGAGAGTTTTTTTGCAGCGTTAGCTGATGGTCTTTCACTGGAGTTTGAGTGACAGCAAATCTCCTCAAGTTTCCAGGACTCTTCTCAACAATGTTCTCAACAATGCTGTCGTTTGGATGGTCCCTACTCGTCTTCTTATTTCCAAGTCCTCTAGCTCCGGCATCAATTCTATTATTATAATTATTATTATTACGCCTGCGTAAATGGTCTTTAACTGAAGTCTCCTCAAGTCTCCAGGACTCTGCTCAGTATTCTGACTGACTTCAACAATGCCGTTATTTAGATAGTCTCAGAACGTCGTACAATTTCCAAGCCTACCAGCCCCCTTTTTTCAAGATTCTGGAAACCTTTCCCAGTGCACCAATTGTAATTAGTATCACCGTCACTTTCTTCTTCTTCTTCTTCTTCTTCTTCTTCTTCTTCTTCTTCTTCTTCTTCTTATTATTATTATTATTATTATTATTATTATTATTATTATTATTATACGCTTTCCAGATTTTTTCATACCCTTATTAGCGGATAGTTTCTCACTTTAGTTTGAGTAACAGCAAGTCTCCTTAAATCTCCAGGACTCTTCTCAGTATTCTAGCCAATCTTAATAATGCTGTAGTTTGGATGGTCTCCACTCGTCCTCTTATTTCCAAGTCATCCAGTCCTTGTACCAATCATTTGGTGACAGTACTAAGAGCACTAATTTCAACTAGTATCTCCGTCAATTTCATGTTCCATAGTTTTTTCAGTTCTCTAGCAAGGTCAAGGTACTTATTAATATTATCATTATTGTTTTACTCAAAACGAAACAGCAAAAAACAAATATACTGAATGCAGATAATCACAATCTTTCTTCTCCTTAGGTCCTGGGTAAAAAAAAAAAAAAAGAAAACGGTAAAAGATTTTAAGAAAAAGAATGTAATAATATTAATGATAATAAATTCCTCTATGATTTGGACATACAAAAGGATCACCTAATCTCAGCCAGACGATCAGACCTTATAATGATCAAAAAAAAAAAAAAAAAAGAGGTAACTTTCAGAATTGTGGACGTTGCTGTCCCGACTGACCACTGAAAAGAAAGCAAGAAGAAGCATAAATACCTGCCCTTGGTAGGGAATTGAAAAAAAAATGTGGAACATAAAGGTGACGATTGTACCAATTGTAATTGGTGCTCTTGGTACAATCACCAAAGGATTAATAAATAGACTGGAGGACTTGGAAATAAGAGGATGAAAAGAGACCATTCGAACTCCTGCATTATTAAGATCGGGAGTCGAGGAGGCGTGAGCAGACTTGGTGTCACTTAAACTCCAGGGAAAGACCATCAGATAACGCTGACGTGAAAATCAACAACAACAAAAAAAAAAAAGAGAATTTGCAAAATTGTCGACTTTGCTGTCCCGGCGGACCACAGAATAAATCCGAAGGAAAGTGAAAAGAAGGATAAGTACCTCGACCTTGCTAGAGGATTGAAAAATCTGTGGAACATGTTAATGACGATTGTGCCAATTGTGATTGGTGCTTTTGGCACAATAACTAAAGGATTATTAATAGGCCTGGAGAACTTGGAAGTTGGCAGACGGGTAGAGACTATCCAAACGACAGCATTACTGAGAACAATCAGAATCCTGAGACGAGTCCTGGAGATTTGAGGAGACTTGCTGTCACTCAGACTCCAGTGAAAACCCATTAGCTAACGCTGATGTGAAAAACTCAAATGAGTAAAATAATAATAATACAGCAGTGGTGAGATTGAATACTGAGAAGAGTCCTGGAGATTTGAGGAGACTTGCTGTCACTCAAATTTCAGTGAAAAACCATCGGCTAACGATGTGAAAAGCTCGAGGAGTAAAAAATTATAATGGTTATCTTGGAAGGACCTGCAAAAGTGACACGATAAACTGCAAATTAAAGGTCAAATTGAAACCATCGGGAATCATTTCACTTCTAGAACCGGGCCGGATATTAAGAAGAGTCCTGGAGACAAGAAGGGACTTACTGTCACCCAGACCCCAGTTAAAAACACAATCAGCTAGAGATGGTGGGAAAAACTTGCGACGCGTAAAGTAATTTAGAGGTAAATGTAAGAACATTACGAAGACATGTTGTCACTTGAGCAATAGGGTAACTCCATCAGTTACTACTAGTGGGGAAAATACATAAGTAAACGAAACTAACTATGATACTAATATGAGTACAATGTTCATTGAACTAGTGAAATCAAAGAGAGAAAACAGAGATACAAGTGAGGCTACTATCAGTAATGATATAAAATTTACAAGAGATACATCATCCCTTGTATGTGAGTGGGTACCCGGACGTGGAAAACAGTAAATGACTTTAAGCACTGCCCACTGGAGATGGAGGTGTGGCCGTTTACTAGGCGTAGGGAAGGCGGATAAAAACCTGGAGTCGGAAAATGCGTCGGCGGCAAACGAGAGGTTTTCCTTTCATTCCTAGCTTATATATATATATATATATATATATATATATATATATATATATATATATATATATGGTCTTTCTTTTAGTTGTGTTGGAAAAGAAAAGTCTTGCAGCAGGAGTGAGGAAGTACTGGAATCGTATGCAAGAAGGGAAAGGTAGGAGGGATTCAGAAAAATCGGCTTGAGTGCGGTCATTTCTTCTTTTTTTTTTTTTTTTACATTTTGTTTTTGTTTGGACGGAGGGTGAAGCGAAATATTTGACTAGAATCAACAGGCTAGTCTACTGCAGTCGTATATATATATATATATATATATATAGAGAGAGATATGCGCGTTCCTCTGTGTGTGTGTGTGTGTGTGTGTGTGTGTGTGTGTGTTTGTGCGTGTATATATATATATATATATATATATGTATGTATTTGTATTTGTGTGTGTGTGTGTATGTGTTGTGTGTGTTTATGAGTACGTGTGTGTGTGCTTAAATTTATATATTCTCAAAATGTTCACACTACTTACATAATAAGCATGTAAGTACGTTATGTTTTCTTTTTTTAAACTTCCGGCTTTCGTCGTCGTCGTCGTCTCTCTCTCTCTCTCTCTCTCTTCCCCTTCTTTCTTTCTTTTTTTTTTTCTTTCGCTATTGATTGAGTTTTCACTATTTTTCTAAAGTAGTTCCTTTTTAGCGATTATCGTATCTACTTCTTCAGTCTACTCAACTCGATACTACTACTACTACTACCACTACTACTACCACTACTACTACTACTACTACCAAAAATAATAATACTACTACTACTACTACCTCTTCTTTAAAGTATCTATCCCTTACTCTCCTTCTCTTTTCTCTTTTTTTTTTTTTTATCCCTACTCCCCTTCGTCTCCCACGTATTTCAATTCTCCTCCCTCTCTCTCTTATCTACCATTCGAAAGCCAGCATCACTTTCCAGTCTTCCTTCCTTCCTTCTTTTTTCCTTCTTTTCGCGATACTATCTATTTGCTTTTTCCTCTTCTTTCTCTTTCTTACTCTAAACTATATATATCCTCCTCCTCCTCCTCCTTCTTTACATCCCCTCTCTCCTTTTCTCTTTCTCTTTCTCTCTCTCTCACTCTCTCTCTCTCTTGCTCTCTCTCTCTCTCTCGTCCTTCTATATCTTTCTACCTTCTTTCTCTTCTTTTTTTCCCCGTCTTGTCCGTAAAGAAACAACCACCTACACTTCAAATAACCACAACATCGTTGACATGGTCATCGGAGAGGTCATTTAATGTAAAAAGCTGCCAATGGGAAAGGCAATCATCGCCTAATTCTTTTTATCTTATTTCATTTTATTGATATTATCTTACGCCAAAAAAAAAAAAAAAAAAAAAAAAGTTATGACAATTAGTTTAGGGCTCCCATTCATAAACCGTTTATAAAGATCTGATTGTCAGGACGGCTCCTCATTCTGTTTTGGAACCTTCGAAAGAAGTACCAAGTCTTTAAGACTTTACCAGTAAAAAAAAAAAGAAATCTAAATATATATATATACACACATACATATACATACATATATATGTATATATGTATATATATATATATATATATATACATATATACATATATTATTCAATTTGTCGCAGAAGAAATATCATACATATTTGAATAGTTTTGTGAAAAATCTACGCAGTCCTTAAAAGTTCCTACACTTCGTGTGTTCTGCTAAGCTTAAGGGGATTTACTATTCAAGAAAGGCAATGTCGATTTCTATCACTTTCATATTAAATAGAAACGGTTTACTACAAGAAAACATGAAAATCTTGTAATTACCCGTAAATAAGTAAACATGAGCGATCAAACACGTTCTTAAACTTTAAAACATAAACGTACTTACTCTGAAACATACATACAGACTTGTATACTTTTTTGTATACAAGTAAATATTTATCATACATACATACATACATATCTATATCAATCTATCTATCTATCTATATATATATATATATATATATGGTTATGATTTTTCTGTTTTTTCTATTGAAACATGGCTTCGTGTTTTTGGTCAAAAATCTTTAAAGGTGTTTATAATATGACGTTTGTGATTGGTTGTACATAGATTTTTTTTTGAAAAAAAAAGAAGCTTTTTTGACATTTTCGTGTGTCAGTTGGTATATCAGTGTTTGGCTCAGTGCAAAAACGTTTTTTATTTCTTTTCTTTTTTTTTTTGTGAACATTCGTTTTTTTTTCTCCCCTTGGAGTTAAAAAAAATCAAGAAAAAAATTGCACTAAAAACTCCCTAAAACCGATTGACCTTAGGTCAAGTTAAGGTGAGAGTTCGTTATCGTGGATTATGATACTGACTTGTTACAGATATTCATTGACGATACATTTGGTTACGAGGTTTTACAGAACACGCAAGTACTTTGCTGACAATATTTTGAAAGTAAGTAACGTTTTTTTTTTCTATTTTCTAACTTCTTTATTTTGCATATTTTAATAAATTTTCAACTGCAATATGTATTGACGGTAAAAGGGTTAAGATCTGTTGTATCGATTTACAATCAAATCAAATCTTAGTTCTAATCGAAGCTTATGTGTTGGAGTCTTGGAATGGGTTAAGCTTTTTACAACTCTCATGTTTAAGTGAAGTTTGTTAAAGGCATGAACCTTCAAAGTCATTAGGAATGCTGTGATTGGTGCATTTTGATGTTTTTATTATGAGCTAAAATTACAGAAGTATTTCTAAGTTCTTCTTCTTCTTCTTCTTCTTCTTCTTCTTCTTCTTTCCTTATTGCATATTTCTTCTTCTTCTTCTTCTTCTTCTTCTTCTTCTTCTTTCCTTATTGCATATTTCTTCTTCTTCTTCTTCTTCTTCTTCTTCTTCTTCTTTCCTTATTGCATATTTCTTCTTCTTCTTCTTCTTCTTCTTCTTCTTCTTCTTCTTCTTTCCTTATTGCATATTTCTTCTTCTTCTTCTTCTTCTTCTTCTTCTTCTTCTTCTTCTTCTTCTTCTTCTTCTTCTTCTTCTTCTTCTTCTTCTTCTTCTTCTTCTATCAAATTTCGTTTATGTTCACATCCATTTTAGCTTTCTCTTTCTCTTCCGACGTCTCTTGTTCTTTTTTTTGTTTTTTTTTTATCAACGATCAATTTTTCATTATTTTCTAAATCACCATATTTTTTTCTTTTTCTTTCTTTTTGAAGATAACTTTTTCTTTCTTTCTTTTTCTCTCGTTCTTTCAAACCTTCTATTTCTCTTCTTTTTTTCTTTCTTCTTCTTGTTTTTCTTTATTATTCTACAATCTTATTTTCTTTATTTTTTCTCCCTTCACTCATTCTCTTTCAACTTTTTTTCTTCATTTTCCTTCACTCCTTGTTCTTCTTTGACTTCTTTCAAATAGTTCTTCTTTCTTCCAATTTTCTTTCTTTCTTTTTATTCTGCCAGACACACTCTCCTATACTCGTTGTTGTGGTTGTTATTATCGTTGTTGTTGTTGTTGTTGTTATTGTTGTTGTTGTTGTTGTTGTTGTTCTTCTTCTTCTTCTTCTTCTTCTTTAAACTTTTTCTCATAATTTGTTTGGGATTATTATTGGTCTTTCTTTCTCTTTCACTTTTTATCAAGAACTCTCTTTCACTTGCTACCCCCTCCTCATCTTTCTTCTTCTTCTTCTTCTTCTTCTTCTTCTTCTTCTTCTTCTTCTTCTTCTTCTTCTTCTTCTTCTTCTTATAATTCATTAGAGATTATTTTTGGTCCGTCTCCCTCTCTTTCATTGTTCATCAAAAGCTCTCTTTCACTAGCTACCTCCTCCTCCTGCCCCTCCTCCCCTTCTTCTTCTTCACACTTTTTCTCATAATTCATTTGGAATTATTATTATTGGTCTCTCTCTCTCTCCCTCCCTCTCTCTCTTTCTCTTTCACTGTTCATCAAAAGCTCTTTTTCACTAGCTACCTCCTCCTCCTCCTCCTCCTTCTTCTTCTTCTTCTTCTTCTTCTTCTTCACACTTTATCTTATAATTCGTTTGGGATTATTATTAGTCTCTCTTTCTCTTTCCCTGTTCATCGAGAGCTATCTTTTACTTGCTACCTCCTCCTCCTCCTCCTCCTTCTTCTTCTTCTTCTTCTTCTTCTTCTTCTTCTTCTTCTTCTTTAATTTTTTACTTAAACTTTCATACCCAAATATAGTTTCAGCATTTGGAATCCTCTCTTTGGCACAGTCTTCCTCTTTTCATTGATTGTTGTATCTTCTCTCTCATTTTTCCTTTTTCTCTCCTCTCTTTTTCCCACTTTCTACTCCGCCTCATCTTCTCTTCGATTTTTCTTCTTTTTTATCTGTACTTCTTTCTTTCTTTCTTTCTCTCTTTCTTTCTTTCTTTCTTTCTTTCAAGGAGTCGCGTCTAGCGTAACGGTTATCATAGAAAATTGAATCGATGACCCGAGTTCAAATCGTGGATGAGGCTCTTTGTGTTTCATTTTGCGCTACTACACTGAGGGAAAGGCATGAATCCATATGTTTTCTTTCCCTACCCAGCTATTGGTAAATACTAGAGCAGATTTGATTCTTTTTTCTTAGTTATGCCATCAGTCTAGGAGAAGGAAATTCTGAATTAAAATCAACAGAAGTCTGCTTAAAAATTGACCTTGTGTCACATCCTGCCAGTGGTGGGGGTTGGGTAAATAATACCTTAATCTGCCTCTCTTCCGACTTTTCTTATCGTCGTCATTGCTTTCTGTTTTTCATTAGTAGTAATTTTTTTGTTTGTTTTGTTTTGTTTATCCTAAATTTCCTCTTCTTCTACCCACTCTTCTGATTCCTCCTTCTTTTCTTTTTTTCCCTCTCCTTGTCTCTCATGACAACCTTCTTCTTCTTCTTCTTCTTCTTCTTCTTCTTCTTCTTCTTCTTCTTCTTCTTCAGCTTAGAATATACCAAATACATCTCTTACAGCTAGTAAGACCCCTCACGCTCCTGGCCCATTCCCAAAATGAATTTTTTTGTATATGACACTAAGCTGTATCGGTTGGCGAGGCTCCGGTTCTGGGGGTCCCTTCATTGCAATTAATCTCAGGGCCAATTGTGGTAGTAGTTTTTAGGGTCCCATTTATTAATCCAATATGATTAAAAATTATTAGTATTTGATAGAAATACTTGATACCAGATAACAATGTGCAAGCAAATGTTCATTATGAAATAGAATTATTAATGTTAGATATTTATTTTATCTTGTATTAGTGACTGACTTGATTAGAAAACTGAAGTACCTCAGTTGTTGAGGTTCCTCTTCTTGAGATCTAAGTAATATGAAGACACTCCTTTGTTATTACTCCAAGGTCCACTCGGAGCCAGATTGTTAGTACCCTTTAGCGTCTCATTTATGCGACAGATAGATATTTTTGAAAATTATTTGTATTGGATGGGAATACTTGAAATCATATACCTGAGCAAATTATTTGTATTAAGAAGAGTGAAATTAATATTCAATTGTTTTACAAATGAGAATTTTTAGTGGTTTGAAAAAAAAAAAGACTCACTTCTGCATTAGATTACCCAACAATGGTTGACGAGCCGTAAAACAAATACAAACTAACCAATCAATTGAAACCAAGCGTATCAAATCCATTATGTATTCCCTGATCTTTCTACTATTTCATCACCATTATCTTTAAACAACCTTCCTATCTGAAGAATCGCTGTGGTGTATAGTAGATGAAGGAAGCGAGTTCTAGCTTCACTTGGTTTATTACGTTCATTAAGAGACATATCCTTAGGAAATATATTGAATTCTCTTAACCATACAGCAATGGGTTGAATATAATAATGGCTGTTCTTTTACAAGGATGGTCTTACCATTGAATAACCCGCAAAGTCTGATATGCCATTAAATAAAAAGCCTTCTCCCCACAAAACCGGAACCTAACCTTTCTTCCTTGCTCTCCATTCGCGTTTAATCTTTTATTTGGCGTCTGTCAAACCCCCCCTTTTTCCTTTTTTCTTTCTTTCTCTCCTTTTTCTGTCTTTCTTCCTCCTTTTTCTTTCTTTCTCCTTTTTCTTTCTTTCTCCTTTTTCTTTCTTTCTCCCCTTTTCCATCTTTCTTTTTCCCCTTTTCTGTCTTTTTCTCTCCCCTTTTTCTTTCTTTTTCCCCTTTTCCGTCTTTCTTTCTCCCCTTTTTCTTTCTTTCTCCCCTTTTCCGCCTTTCTTTCTCCTCTTTTCCGTCTTTCTTTTCTTTTTCTTCATCACTTTAATTAGTCTTTCTCCTTCATCAATGCCACCATCTGCTTTGTTTCTTTCATTTCGCACTTTTCCGAAGGAGTCCCTGTGTCGTAATAGTTAAACATCTAAAGTGCGGACTCGAAGTAAGTGGGTTCGAACTCCAGTCGCTCTATTACTTTCACTTTCTGTCTAATACCCTTCAGAAAAACATGAACCCCTTATCACGCTCGCTATTGGTTAAATCACTCCTCTAATTTTCTTCTATGAGAATTTCTTTGGCATTAAATAATCCACAAAGGTTGATATGTCATAAACGAAAGAAAAATTCATTTCTCTTTTTATGTCTCTCTCTCCTCTTCTCTCTTTTTCTCTTTTGTTGTCTTTCATTTCCTTCTCGTTTTTCCTTTTGTTTATATTTTATTTTCATCTCACCTTTTCCTACCCTTCTTTTTTCTCTTCGATTTTAATTTGTTCTTCTAGCTTCCCTTTCTTTCTCATTTCAATATCCCCTTCCTCCTTTTTATTCTCTTCTTTCTCATCCTCTTTCCTTTTTTCTTCCATTCTCATCTCCCGTATTTTTACACTTTCTCCTTCTTTCACTTTCATATTTACCTCCTATCGTTTTTCTTTTTCCTTCTTTCACTTTCATATTTACCTCCTATCGTTTTTTTTTCCTTCTTTCACTTTCATGTTTATCTCTTCTTCTTCGTTTTCTACGTCAATTACTTCCATTCATCCTCCCCCCACTACTTTCTTCTTTCTTTTCCCTTTCTGTATCTCCTTCCTCCTATTTTACTTCGTTCATACCTTTTTGTATCTCCTCTTTACCCTTCTCCTAATATCTCTCCTCCTCTCAGTGTCATGATGGCTAAAGTACTGGACTACGGCCGCGAAATGCGTGAGTTCGGACTCCAGTTGCACTATTATGTCCACTTTCGGACTTATATCTTCGGCAATGATATGCTTATCCTAAATATAGTTTTGTTTTGTTTTATGGTACATCAACCATTGCAGGTTATTTAAAACCAAATCTTTTTTATACATATATTTTAGATATATAGGATTTGGTTTGATTGGGTTTTATGGCATATCAAGCATTATAGGTTATATAATGCCAAATCCTCTTTACACTCTTTATTAGATATATAGGATTTAATTTAGTTTGGTTTTATGGCATATCAACAATTATAGGTTATATAATGCCAAATCCTCTTTATACTCTTTATTAGATATATAGGATTTGATTTGGTTTGGTTTTATGGCATATCAAACATTGTAGGTTATTTAATGCCAAATCCTTTTTATAGATATCATTAGATATATAGGATTTGGTTTGGTTTGGTTTGGTTTGGTTTTATGACATATCAATCATGGTAGGTTATTTAATGCCAAATCCTCTTTATACATATATATTAAAAATATATGATTTAGTTTGGTTGGGTTTTATGGTATATCAACCATTGTGGGTTATTTAATGCCAAATCCTCTTTATACATATATATTAAATATATATGATTTACTTTGGTTGGATTTTATGGCATATCAACCATTGTGGGTTATTTAATGCCAAATCCTCTTTATACATATATATTAAATATATATGATTTGGTTTGGTGGGGTTTTATGGCATATCAACCATTGTGGGTTATTTAATGCCAAATCCTCTTTATACATATATATTAAATATATATGATTTACTTTGGTTGGATTTTATGGCATATCAACCATTGTGGGTTATTTAATGCCAAATCCTCTTTATACATATATATTAAATATATATGATTTGGTTTGGTGGGGTTTTATGGCATATCAACCATTGTGGGTTATTTAATGCCAAATCCTCTTTATACATATATATTAAATATGTTTTGTTAAAAATTTTGTAGAGAACATTTTTACCGAGCGTAAACACACACTTTACTTACAGTTAAATGGTTTCAGGTATTGCTACGTGACAGTCATAATTTAATGCTAGTTATTTGTTTACACCCGTTAAAATAAATATACATTAGATTTATAAGTGAATAGTTTGTTGGCAATTTTTAAATAAGAACTAATTTGTTTGGACAATTATATTGCTGTTGTTTCCACTCAATTAAATGGTTTATATCATTGCTATCATACAATTATCTCCCTTTTGAATACTGATCATTTGCTTGAAGTGAAGTGGTTTCAAGTATTTCTATGTAATACCAATAATTCACTTTAAGCACACAGTTAAAAAAAATTGAGTATTGCTGTTTAAGTCTGCTGTTTATAATTCTATTCCCTATTACTCATTTGTTTGCACACAGTTAAATGATTCTAAGTTTTGCTATGCATCACTAACAATTCAAATGAACATCCGTCATTTGTCTACATTCGGTTAAATGGTGAAAAAGTTCCATTTCGAAGAATTCAATTGAACTTAGGTCATTTGTCTGCACAAAGTTTAAATGCCAAACGGTTCTATCTGACCCTTAGAAAGGACTTTAAAAGTTTTTATCATATACTGCCTCAGAGCGGACCTGATAGTTATAGCAATGAAGGGATTCTTCACTTTCCCCGAAGCTGCAAGACTGGAGCCTCACTATCAGATTATTTAGTGTCACATCCAGGAAATTTGTTGGAGGGGGTTACTACTCTGCAGAGATGCAGTCATTGTATTCAACAATTCCTAAGAGCTGAAGAGTATCACTGCTGTTCGTCTACAAGGATGGCTTCGGCATTAAATAACCTACGAATATTGATGTGCCATTAAACAATGAACCTCCTCTATTTTGTCTTTTTCTCTTTATTATATCCCTCCCTTCTCTTTTTCATCTTATCTCTCTTTCTTTCTCTATTCGAACAACTCTTTTTTTTTTAATTTTCGACGTCTCTTTTTCTTTTCTCCTTCCTTTCTCCTGTTTAACCATAAGTACTGAATGGCAAATTTGTAAAAAAACAAATTCCAAGGCTTCTTGTTAGGAAAGGGATCGCTGTATTTTAAGTACGAGGAACAAGTATTAAGGCCTAATTAAAAACTTTCTTCCAGTTTCATGGTATGTTTTGCTTTCTTTATTTAATGGTATATCAACCATCGTGGGTTATTTAATGCGAAAGTTATCCTTATGGAGGAACACTAGTGTAATGGTTTAAGCGATGGACTGCGGAATCGTCGTAAGCGAGTTCGAATTCCAGTCGCGTTATTATGTTCACTTTCGGACAAATACTCTTGGGAAAAGGTATGAACCCCCTTATCCTCCCACTTCGAGCTTGAGGTTGTTAAATGCACCCAGGCCAATTTTAGTAGTTCAGTGGTCTGGATGCTTTCACTCCTTCATCTAGTCACCAGTTCATCAAGTCTCTTTGCCTTTTTCTGGGGTACTATTCCAAGTGTCTTAACTAAGAGTGGTATTACCCTATTTACCAACCCCTCCACTTGGGCAGGATATGACACTATGTCAATTTTTAAGCGTAGTTTAACAGGTTTGAATTCAGAGTTGTCCTCCTTGACTAGTTCCCTCACCACGGCTGAAGAACCTTGTCTGCCCTACTATTTACCCATAGCTGGAGGGAGAATAATTGGATTCATACCTTTCCCAAGAGTGTTATTGCTATGTGAAATGCACTCAGTCTCGTCCAGGATTTGAACTCGTGTTGCCGTGTCCATTTCCTACGACGATAACCATTACACCACAGGCACCTTCTAAGAGTGGTATAACTGTCATTTTCATTTTCTACTGTTTTTTACAGCTCTCGGGCCTGGTCAGAAATTTGGCTCAACTTTTTCGCTTTTTTTAAATCTTTAAATTTGTTGCAGGTTCTTTTTTTTTCACATTAATTAAAACTTGGTCTACACTTCTATTTGTATTGGATAATCCATTTGTATCTCATAATCCTTGAGAATTTTATGCTTTTCCTTTTAAAAAAAATGCTTCTGTTTTGCGCATGTACTATTTGTTAGTTTGTGATATTTCAGCTGTGTCTGTTCTTAGATTCCTTTGGAGCTAGTTTGGCATATTCCCTCTACTTTCATTCAAGAGTTTAATCAATATCAACGTGAGTTTTTCCCTGAATCGAGTCTTCTCAGGACTCCAGGACTCTTCTAAGTATTCGAGATGATTTCAATAGAGTTGTCGTCTGGATGGGTCCAATTCTATCACTGAAATCCATTTTCGGCAGGCTCTTTTCCAGGCCTTTCTGGATGGTTCCAAAGACACCCAGTATAATTTGTAACACTGACACAATCATTTTTCGCAGATTTTTTCAACTCTCTGGCATGGTCTAAGTATTTTCATATCTTTCTGCATTCTTTGTCTTTTTTATTCTATGGTCTACTGAAATAGCAAAATGTACTATTTGGCTATTTGGCTAAGATCCGGTGGAACAAAAAAAAAAATCATAAGCTAACGAATTATTTTCTTGTGGTCAATTAATATGGAGTCCGACATGTTGGCCGGGCATTGATTGTCCGCTTGTATTCCAAAGTCCCCCCAAATTTTCAGCGTCTCATGTTCTACTTTAATGCTTGTGAATTTTGGCTTGACAGCATAGTCAATCTATATTTTTTTGCACAATTCCCAGTGGATCTCCTTGAATATTATATTTATTATCATTCACTCATTAGTGCTTTTCACATTAGCGTTACCTGATGGTTTTTCACTGGAGTCTGAGTGACAGCAAGTCTCCTCAAGTCTCTAGGATTCTTCTCAATATTCTGGCCGTTCTCAATAATGCTGTCGTTTGGATGGTCTCCACCTGTCCGCCAACTTTCAAGTCCTCCAGTCCCTTTAGTAATCCTTTAGTTACTATTCCAAACGCACCAATTACAATTGGTATAATTGTCACCTGAAGGTTCCGCAGTTTTTTCAATTCCCTAGCAAGGTCGAGGTACTTATCCTTCTTTTCACATTCTTTCAGTTTTATTCTGTGGTCATCCAGGACAGCAAAGTCGAATATTTTGCAGGTTCTCTTTTTTGTTTATTATTATTATTATTATTATTATTATTATTATTATTATTATTATTATTATTATTATTATTATTATTTCTTACTCCTTCCATGGTTTTTTATAATAGCATCAGCTGATGGTCTTTCATGAGAGATTGAGTGACAGCAAGGCTCCTCAAGTTTCCAGGACGCTTCTGCACAATCTCAACAATGCTGTAGTTTGGATGGTCTCCACTGATCCTCTTATTTCAGAGTCCTTCAGTCGTTTTACCTATGCTTTGGTGACTGTACTGAGAGCACCAATTACAATTGATGTTATCGTCTCTTTCATGTTCCACAGTTTTTTTCAGTTCCCTAGCAAGGTCGAAGTTCATATCCTTCCTTTAACTTTCTTTCAACTTTTTTCTGTGCTCAGCCTGTACAGACAAGTCCACAACTGCAAGTTTTCTTTTTTTGTTGATTATTATTAGGTCTGGTCGTCTGGTCGAGATTAGGTGATCTGTTTGTATCTCAAATTCCCAAACGTGTTTGTGCGTCTCATTCTTAAGGACAGCTGCTGGGTTGTGCCAATACCATTTGTTAGTATTGTCAAATTTAAGTTTCTTGCACATTTCCCAGTGGATCACGAAGCCCACTCAGTCGTGTCTAGTCTAATACTCTTTCTGTGCTAATTTGCTGCATTCGTTTATTATTATTATTATTATTATCATTATTATTATTGGAGTTTTAGTTGTTGTGTCCCTCTTCTTATTCTTTTCATCTTTCAACTAATTCCATTTTATGAGGGAGACCTTGTTATTTATGCCAGCTGCTTAATCAAATTAACTATGATAGCAAATTATGTCGCAGATGTTAATATCTGCAGTTGCCATGCTTATTTCTATCGTTAAAACTAAACAGATAAAATAAAATACAAGAGAAAATTAAGATTAACAATGCATTAATCTCTCCCTGGGACTTAGTCAGACATCTTCACTGTCCTTTAAGCTTTTGCAAAACAGTCTTCCATATTTTGTGTGTCGCCATCTTTGTTAGATATCGCCAATATTCCAGAATCGAACCAAACACATGGTACCACAAACTTTTCCAAAAATACTCAGTCTTCAACGCCTCAATAAGAGAAGTAAACACGTTCGAAGCTGGTCCCGCCCTCAACAAAATTTTTCAAGATTTTCATCAGCTAAATTTTCTTGACCTCTTCCTAAGTAACAAGGGTTTTGCTAATTTGATTGCTTGGAATTTCTAAACTTGTCAAATGATCATATCAGACTTAAAAAAAAAATCCAAATGAAGTTCCGTGGGTTGTTTGAGTTGAAATATCTTAACCTTCGGGGAAATAAAATCTCGCTGCTTATATATATATATATATATATATATATATTTGTACATATGGAAAAATAGTAAATATTGGTAGCGCTGACAAGAGGATAAAGATATGTGGAAAAACAAATAAACCAAACACTTACAACATATTTAGTAGGGCTACTTTGTTCTTTATTCAAGGAAGCAATCAAACGTATATGTATTTCCCTCCCTAATCTATCTCTTGTCTTTAGACCCTTTCCCCCCATTTATATTTTTATATTTTCATCATTATTTTATCTATTTCCTCAATTGCTAAATTGTAGAAAAACTAAAAAACATTAGTGTGAAGAAGTTCTATCTTGAATAAAACGAAATATCACTTCTCACCCTTTGTAAGTGTTTGGTCTATCCACTTTACCTCTTATTCTATATATATATATATATATATATACCAACCCCTCCGCTCGCGCAGGATATGACACTATGTCAATTTTTAAGCGGAGTTTAACAGGTTTGAATTCAGAGTTTTCCTTCTCCTAGACTAGTTCCCTCAACAAGGCTGAAGAACCTAGTCTGCCCTACTATTTACCCATAGCTGGAGGGAGACTAATTGGATTAATACATTTCCCAAGGGTATTAGTGCTATGTAAAATGCAATCAGTCTCATCCAGGATTTGAACTCGTACCGTCGTGTCCATTATGATGATAACCATTACACCACAGGCATCTCCAATATATATATATATATCGTTGTTTGATGGCTATCTGAAGAGTTTAGTTGCTCTTATGAATGGCCAGCTGAAATAAATTTATAATAGCCATATGGAGGTTTGCTGAATTTTTTACAGTTATACACGCAAGCACGCACACACGCACATATATATATATAAGTGTGTTTACGAACGTCTATATATATATATATATATATATATATTTGAATCATCGTGACTAGAAAATTCGGCAAACACCTACATGCAGAACACTGAACAGCTGTTTCGACCTTATTGGGTCTCATCAGTAGTGCATACCGTGATTTCGACCACTGGAGATCGAACCAACAACCACTGAATGCAGAAGCCGAAACTCTACCACTGGGCTACCGGTTTATATCACATATAGGCGATGCCGAATTAACTAGTCATGGTGACAATGCACGACCACTTAACCTCATGTGTCTTGAGGGTACGTATTCCCTACAGAGGACACGGCCACCTGCGGGTCTACGTCTTCCCAAGTTGGAGTTATGAATCCGCATAACGTAAACCTCATAGACAGGAAATAGAATTATATTTTATATTTAAATGGAGGAATTAATTTTATATTTGAATCATCATGACTAGAAAATCCGGCAAACACTTACGTGTGACATACAGAACACTGAACAGCTGTTTCGACCATATATATATATATGTATATGAAGTGTTATCAAAAAATATCAAGACCGAAGTCATTATTAACAATGAATGAAAAGCTAATTGTTTGCACAACAATCCCATTAGCATTCAACGTAGATTTTATTGGTCGAAACACCTACGAAACTAAATTTTTTCATATGGTACCAACGTATGCTGTTGTTCATATTTTAACGCTCGCTACATACACAAACTTCAACTTTTAGGTTCGACTTACACTAAGGATGCATTATATACAAAACTATTGATTCTTCTTTAAATTAGTTCTATTATTATTATTATTATTATTATTATTATTATCATCAATAATATTATTGTGACTATCATTTATCTTATTTGCAATATATCAATACAAATATACATACCTACTAACCTATGTTCTCAGAATTTGGCGTGCGTCACACTTCGTCGGGAAAGCAATACAGAGAATTAATTAAGTGAAATATCAAACTTCCTTACACCCACACGATTACAAACTGGTCAGGAAGTGATTTGGCCACTACACCTGCCCCAGCCACCCTCTCTCCGCCACGATTGCTGAAACATTACAGCGAATAAAATTAAATTTTAAGCAGGATCTACGTTACCATTTTAATTTACATTCCATAGCCATGAGATCATTCTGCCGGACCGTATGTGTGTGTGTGTGTGTGTGTGTGTGTGTACGTCTCTCTCTGTCTCTGTCTGACACACACACACACACACATATATATATATATATATATATATATATATATATATATATATATATATATGCTATTATTTCAGTTTTAATATAATAAAATATTATATTAAATTAGAAGAACAAACGAAACTGAATAAGGATGCTTATAAAAAGATTGCAATTATTCTCATTTTAATTAATTTCTATTACGTTTAACTTTTTGAACAGTGGTAGCATAATCGAAGAATATAGTAGCTTGGATGCTAGCTTTTCCCATTACTCCCGGATATCATTGCCAAATTTCCTAAATTCAACAATTTAACTAAAGTATTTAGTAAAAAATAAAATTACTGTTAAATCTTTTTGTTTATGTTTTTTTTTATGAGCACAGTTAAATGATTTCACTTACTTTTTAACAATTCAGTTGGGTATAAGAACACTGTTTTTTTTTTACAGACAGTTAAACGATCAAACATTTTAATTGTTAAAGAGCTCCGGCGTGTTTAAGGATTTAATCTACAATGTGTGTTTAGAAATCATAGATTTAATATATGTATAAAAAAGGATTTGGTATTAAATAACCTACAATGGTTGATATGCCATAAAACCAAGCCAAACCAGACGTTCATTTCAGAACTAATAATCTTGGAGAAGATAAGTACGCTCTTATCTCTGCTAGCGATGGGTTAAATAGTATCTCCATTGTTCTTTTACAAGGATAAATTTCGCCTTGATTAACCCACGAAAGCTGATATGGTTGTGGGGAGGTGCCCGTGGTGCAATGGTTATCGTCGTAGGAAATGGACAACGCGACACGAGTTTAAATCCTGGACTAGACTGATTGCATTTCACATAACAATAATACCCTTGGGAAAGGTATGAATCCAATTATTCTCCCTCCAGCTAGGTGTAAATAGTAGGGCAGACAAGGCTCTTCATCCGAGGTGAGGGAACTATTCTAGGAGAAGGAAAACTCTGAATTCAAACCTGTTAAACTTCGCTAAAAAATTGACCTTGTATCATATCCAGCCCGAGCGGAGGGGTTGGGTAAATATGGATATGGTTGAGGGGATAAGGGTGTTTATACTATTCCTGTGAGTATTCATCAGAAAGGGAACGTAAGAAGGCGACATGATGGTTTGGTTTAGTTTGCTTTTATGGCATTTCAACCATTTTAGGTTATTTAATGCCAAATCCTCTTCATATATATATATATATATATATATATATATATATATATTAAATATATATGTTTTGTCACTAAGAATTCAATTAACCTCTGTTATTTATTTACACGAATAGTTCTTTTTCTAACAAGTTATTTAGAATAAGTCAACGAAGTTAAATGGTTCCGAATATTACTATGTATCACTAACAATTCAATTAAACATCAGTCATTTGTTTACACACAGTTAAATGATCAAACAGTTCTATTTCTAACAATTCAATTTAGCATAAGACATTTGTTTGCACCCAGTTTCAATCTCAAATAATGCTGTTTGAGCCACAGATAGGACTCTATCAGGTGTTACCACTCCGGGTCAGAGTAGACCTGAGAGTGTTGGCAATGAAGGGGTACTCCGCATTACTTAAAGTTCCAGTATCTCTGGAACCTCAGATCGTTTAGTGTCATATCAGGACACTCGTTTGGGGAGTCTTATCTTTTTGTAGAGTTGCAGTCGGTGTGTTCAACATCCCTGGCCGACAGATATAAGGGGCGGTAGTACCTGTTAGGGTATCATCAATAGATTAAATAGAACTGTTTAACCATTTTTCTGTATGCAAACAAATGAATGATTTTAAATTAGACTGTCTCAGTTAGATCTTAGGACTTGAAATCATTTAACTGTGTCAAAAAAAATGATTAAACTATGTGAAAACAAACATCAAACAGAATTATTAGTGTTAGCTAAAAATACTTGAAACCATTTAACTGTGTGTAAACAAATGAGATCTGGCTCATTTAAAAATTTTACCAAAACCTATTATTTTATGAATCACACACACACACACACACACACACACACACATATATATATATATATATATATTGTCATCCACAGGTAGACTGTTTCGTTGTATCACGACTCTTCAGTGTGGCCAGACACGTAAGATGCTTGAAGCTAAACCTGGCTAACTTTTACGCCAGCCAGAGATTCTACAAGCAAGGGGATTTTAACGCATATATATCACTTTTGTTTTGCTTTCATATATACGCTTAATTCATTGGAAGAGCTTTGCATTTAAAACCCATATACTTTGTTTTGTCTGCGTTTATATATATGTGTAAATAACTCTAAATTGTTGATATGCCATTAAACATAACAAAATTGATATGTGTTCAGCTTTCTCTCATATCTCCAAGTGATTGAATCCTCATTATTATATATGAACGTTTAAATTTTTAAAAGTAGCCGTTGACAACTGAGAAGAATAAAAAATAAATTCGTTTCTAGCTGCTATACGAGAAGGAATTAATCTGCAAAACTTTGATTCTAATGATCGGAACATTTGGCTAGGTTTCGTTGTTTAATGGCATATGGGTAATTGGATGACGAATCTATCCTTGGTGAAGGCTATTAGTGGTACTTTTAACCCATAGATAGGGGAATAAGAGGGTTCATACGTTTTCCAAGGGTATTAGTCTGAAATTGAAACATAACAACAAAACTTGAATTTGAACTTGCCGGATAAAAATTCGTAGTTTAGCTCTTTAACCGTTATGCCACGGTGACTTATCTCCGGTATATTTGCATCATATAAACTTGGCAAGAAATCGATGACATCATCAAAACAAAATGGCTACTATTATTCTTTCTTATAGCAAAATCAAATCTTGAATTGCATCTATGGTTACATGTTTATATATGTTCTGAACCCAAGGGATAAATCAGCAAAACCCTTTATTAACTTCAGGTTGAGACTTCAGGAATGTACAGCTCGTGAGGGCAAGCATATGGACGATATAATCTTAAAAATAATATGACCACCATGACAAAAAAAAAAAAAAAAATTTCACACTTGTTCTTTAAATTACATTTTTTCTTTGTTTAATGGCATATCAACCTTCATAGCTTATTTAATGCCAAAGCCATCTTTGTTTAATAGCAGCAAGGATACTATCTAACCAATAGCAGACTGCATAACATTTATTCCAAGCCTTTGTCAAGGGCATTAGTCCTAAATGTACTTGCCCAGTCGACTGGGCCTGTAGAATACACCGACTGCTTCTCTGAAGAGGGGTAAGACCCCTCCAACGAGTGTCCTGGATATTACACTAAACAATCTGATGGTGAGGTTCCAGCAGTGCTGGAGCTTTGGGAAATGCGGAGTACCCCTTCATTGCCATCGCTCCCAGGTCCACTCTGGCCCGGAGTCGTAGCACCTGATAAGGTTCCCATCTATGGGTTAAATAGAACTAAACCGTGCTTCTTTCACTATACTGATTTTTGCATTTAAACTGCGTAATTATGCGAAACTGAATTGTTTAAAATAGAACTGTTTTGACATTGGAACTGCGTACTAGTGCTGAACTGAATTGCTCGAAATAGAACTGTTTTTGACATTTAAACTGTGTACTTATGCTGAACTGAATTATCAGAAATAAAATTTAACTCTGTGCATTGCCCAGTCAGCTGGGGCTGTAGAATAATTAATTCTCTGATTAAGAAGCCACATCTCAAAATGATTCCAATTAAAGCCGAATACATACCGGTCTTCAATTGAAGAACACCTTATAAATAATCGTAACTGTGCAGAGAATTTTACTGTGAACTTGTTCTCAGTATGTGACACTTTTCATTTCATCTGAAAGTATTAGAAACAATTCATATTTTAACCGGCAGAACGTATCTCTGTAAACAAAGGATTATCTGGTAGAATCAAGTATCATTTTGATATAGTCTTCAATAGAATACTTTTTTCCGATCTCAGGTATTATTCCTATATTAAAAAAAAAAAGTAATTTACACATTTTCCTTGGTTTAAATGTTTGGTTTCTTTGTTTTAATGGCATATCAACTCTTTTTAGGTTATTTAATGCCAAAGCATTCTCCTAGAAGAACAGTAGTAGAACTATTTAACCCATAGCTGGGAGGATAAGGCGGTTCATACCTTTCCCAAGGGTATTTGTCCGAAGGTGAACGTAATTGCGCGACTGGAGTACGAACTCGTCTACCACGATTCCGCAGTCCATCCCTTTAACCATTACACCACGAGGACACTTCCTTGGTTTAACTGTGCTGAGTGAGAAACTAAACCGGTCAAATAAGTAGTCACCGTTTTTTTTTTTTTTTTGTGGTTGCTTTTTACGATTTTTGTCCCATCATGAATAAAACTTTGGGTCTTTTTATTGCTTTGATTATATTTTGCACTCCTGAACATGTCTTTTGATACGCCGACTATACCTTCGGGCTTTTGACCTTGTGTCAAGTCGTGTCTGGTGGGAGGCAGCGACAAATATTGGGCCGTCTGGCATTCGTGCCGGATGGGTGCTCGAAACCAAGAGCAGACTCGGGGCCGAATAGGCCCCCAGCTTCGGCTGGGCAACCTTCGGGTGGGCGAGCTGCACTTTTGTACCCTTTGTACGGCACTAGACCAAGCGTCTAGTTTAAGCCGTAAACTGGCATACGTGCCCGGACCCACATTTGTCTTTTTCAGTTGAGTCTTATTTCAAATCAGTTTTTTCGGGTTATTTAAAACCTAATCCTGCCGATACATAAATATATATAATTTGTAAACGAACAGTTTGTAGGTAATATTTTTAAACGAGCCAGGACTCTTTTGTTTACACACGGTTAAATGGTTACAAGTATTTCTGTATAACTCTAATAATTCTATTGAATATTAATCAATTGTTAATACCCAGTGAAGTGGTTTCAGAAATTATTTATACTTATAGTTTTATTTGCACACAGTTAAATTGGTTCAAATAATGCTATTTAATGCTAACAATTCTACTGAACTCAAATCAATCATTTTCACGTTAAATAGTTAAAAAAATTGCAGAGGTTTCAAGTATTTCTATCAAATACAAATAATTCTATTTAGTCTTAATCATTTGTTTGCACACACCGAAATGGCTTCAAGTATTGTTATCTAACACCAATATTTTTTTTTATATGCGATTAAATGGTTTCAAAAATTGCTATGTAACATTAGATATCAATTATTTGTTTGCACACAGTTAAATGGTCAAACAATCCTATTAGAACAATACAGGGGATCCTAGCAAATACTACCACTCCGAGTCAGAGTTGGCCGGGGAGTCATAGCAATGAAGAGGTACTCCAAATTCCTCAAAGCTCTGGGACTAAAGTCTCACCATCAGATTGCCTAGTGTCATATGTTTGGCATTCGTTGTGACAAGGAGGTTTTAAATTTCTGTAGAGATGTTGTCAGCGTATTCCACAGCCCCAACCGTCTTGGGCTCGAATGTCCTTAATATATCGCGAAACCTCGTCTGATGGTGCTTTGGGAAATGTGGAAAACCCTTACATTATAATTACTTCGCTTTGAGCAGAACAGGTGCTTTAAATAAAGTTCTCTTTTTTCGGTTAAAAAAAAAAATTTTTAGTCGTTAACTAAGGTTAATTACGAGGTGCATACGATAAGTTTCCAGATTTTTTTCATATGAACACTTTTATTGATAGTACACACCTGAAACTCAAGTCCACTTCGAAGTGATCTCCTCCGGTTGCAATGGACTTGTTGTACCGATCCAAAACTTCTGGAAGGCCCCATGGAAGTCCTCTTGTGTGCGTGTTAATGACCTTCGTCACAGCCTCTTTCATCTCAGTTTTCTCATAACGATAGCCTGTGAGACTATGGAATAATCATAAGTCACAGGGAGCTAGGTCTGGACTATAGGGAGGCTGACGAACTGTCTTGATGCCCATCTTGTTCAAATAGTCTGTGACAAGGATGGAGTTGTGAACAGGTGCATTAACCTGGTGGAAATGCCACTGACCCGATTTGAAGAGTGCTGGCCTCTTCCCTAGGAATCTCTTCCTGAACTCCCTTAAAACCTCAACATAGTAAACCTAACCCTAACCCTTTGGCCAATCAACTCTGTCTGGTGTATTGACTTCCTTACTCCTCCCACACCTCTCATCATCCCTCACAGACTTCCTGCCTTCCTTGAATCTCTTATGCCACTCAAAAACTGATGCTATATTCATGCAAGACGGTCCAAATGCAGTAACCCTAACCCTAAACCTTGGATGTTATACATTTATTCACTCGAAAGAGGCGATTCACTTCTTGGGTAGAGAGCTCTATTGAACGTGATTCGTTTGATTCTCAAAAACGATTATAAGTGCCGATGAATATCCATAGAACCGATATTCTTTCTGCATGCTTGAATGCAGTGATTTTCGGATACTTTTCACCATGTTGCATGATATATTTCACCATGTTGCCGCGTAGTTGCTATTAGTAATATTTTTTTTTTAAGTGAGCGATTAGCGAGAAGGTTCATCTACTAATGCCGTCCAATTAACTTTTATCTTTGATTTCATGGACTAACGTTTAAAATAAAAGACAATAAATTCCGACTAGACCTCATATATTGCAAATTAAGAATATCTATACTATTTTTCGACTGTGTATTCGGTATAAACTTTACAATATGAATTATTCAGGTTCTAGTTCTGAAGATAGAAGTTTAGAGTCATCCCTTTGTAACTTGGTTCTGTCGGCTGGGGGTGCAGAGGGGTAAGATTCCCCGACGACTGTCCTAGTTATGATATTAGACAATCAGATGATGAGGCTCCAGTAATTGCCATCGTTTCCAGGTTCATTCTGGCAGCATCTGATAGGGTCGTATCTGTGGTTCAAATAGAACTGAACTGGGTACTTATCCTAAACTGAATTGTTTGAAATAGAACTGTTTTTTACATTCAACTTTGAGGAGAGATGGTAGAATTCAGGAAATCTGACAAGATGAGAAAAATAAGTGGAAAAGTCGAGAAACTGAAACACGGACAACGGATTTAGCAATTGATATTTCGTCTTTTTTTAGAAGGATTTTCATTAGGTTTTAAATAACCCGAAAAAACCGTCTTGGGCTCGAATGTCCTTAATATATCGCGAAACCTCGTCTGATGGTGCTTTGGGAAATGTGGAAAACCCTTACATTATAATTACTTCGCTTTGAGCAGAACAGGTGCAAAGAAAAAAAAAATTAAGTTCAGGGTTGATTAAAAATGTTTGCCCAGTCAGCTGAGGCTGTAGAATACACTGACTGCTTCTCTGCAGAGGGGTAAGACACCCCCCCATAACAAGTGTCCTGGATATGATAATAAACAATCTGATGGTAAGGTTCCAGCAGTGCTGGAGCTTTGGGGAATGCAGAGTACCCCTTCATTGCCATTGCTCCCAGGTCCACTCTGGCCCGGAGTGGTAGCACCTGATAAGGCCCTATCTATGGGTTAAATAGAACTAACAGCATACTTATGCTAAACTGAATAGCTTGAAATAGAAATGTTTTTGACAATTAAACCGTACTTACAATTAAACTGTGTGCTTATGCTTAACTGTTTTATTTCAAAAAGAACTGTTTTTCGACATTAAAACTGTATTTACACTTAGCCGAATTGTTACATAGTTGAATTGTTACATGCTTGAATAGTTTGAAATGGAAGTGTTTTTGACAATTAAACTGTGTACTTATGCTAAATTGAATTGTTTTAAATAGAACAGATTATTTACATAAAAATGGATTTGGCGTCAAATAACCTACAAAGGTTGATATGCCATAAAACCCACCAAACCAAACCAAACCAAACCAAACAATTAAAAATGTTATCTATAAAATGCTTTCTGAAATCATATATATATATATATATATATATATATATATATATATATATATATATGTGTGTGTGTGTGTGTGTGTGTGCATATATATTATATTATAACAGTGTTAGTTATCACTGAATCGCTTTGTGGGTTTGTGTCGAACCAAGTGCAATATAGTATGGAGAGTGCTCAATATCTAGAATAGAGCTATTATATAATAATAATAATAATAATAATAAATAAATACATATAAGATATATATATTTAATTCATGGAATTTAAACTGCGACCCCTGGGGTTCATGGCGTTTTTTGCAAAATAACAATTATCAGGTAGTTAAAAAGTATTTCGATTTGATATTAATCATTTTCTTAACTGCCTGATGATTGGTGTTTTGTAAAAAAATCCATGAAACCCAGGGGTCGCAGTCTAAATTCCATGAATTAATTATATATATCTAATATATATTTATTATTATTATTTTTATTAACTCCTTTAGAGTTTTTCACATCAGTGTTAGCTGATGGTTTTTTACTGGAGTTTGAGTGACATCAAGTCTCCTTAAGTCTCCAAGACTCGTCTCAAGATTCTGGCCTTTCTCAGCAATGTTGTCGTTTGGATAGTCTCTACCCATCCGCCAACTTCCAAGTCCTCCAGGTCTTTTAATAATCCTTTAGTTAGTGTGCCTAACGTACCAATCACAATTGGCACAATCGTTACTTTCATGTTCCACAGCTTTTTCAATTCTCTAGCAAGGTCGAGGTACTTATCCTTCCTTTCATTTTCCTTCAGATTTATTCTGTTGTCCGCCGGGACAGCAAAGTCGACAATTCTGCAGATTCTCTTTTTTTTGTTGATTAATGTGATGTCTGGTCTTCTGGCCGGGATTAGGGGATCCGTTTGTATGTTTAAGTCCCATGGGACTTTATGCGAGTCATTTTCTAGGACAGGTGCCGGGTTGTGCATATACCATTTGTTTGTATGGTCGAATTGAAGTTTCTTGCACATTTCCCAGTGGATCACCTTGCCGACCCAGTCGTTTCTCGCCTTATACTCCTTCTGTGCTAATTTTCTGTATTCGCTTATTATGTGATTGATTGTTTCGTCTCTGTCACCACATAGCCTACATTTACTCTTTTGTTGCGTCTTATCTATTCTGGCTTTATTATTATTATTATTATTATTATTATTATTATTATTATTATTATTATTCATTCATTAGAGCTTTTCACATCAGCGTTAGCCGATGGTTTTTCACTGGAGTCTGACTGACAACATGTCTCCTCAAGTCTCCAGGACTCTTCTCAGTATCCTGGCCGTTCTCAAGAATGCTGTCGTTTGGATAGTCTCTACTCGTCCGCCAACTTCCAAGTCCTCTACCCTTTAGTAATCCTTTAGTTACTGTTCCAAACGCACCAATTACAATTGTTATAATTGTCACCTGCATGTTCCACAGTTTTTTCAATTCCCCAGCAAGGTCGAGGTACTTATCCTTTTTCTCACATTCTTTCAGTTTTATTATGTGGTCATCCGGGACAGCAAAGTCAACTATTTTGCAAGTTCTCTTCTTTTTTTTTTGTTTATCATTAAGTCTGGTCTTCTTGTCGGGATTAGGTGATCTGTTTGTATGTTAAAGTCTCATATATGTATATATATATATAAAGGATTTGGCATTAAATAACCTACAATGGTTGATATGCAATAAAATCTAACCTAACCTAACTCTTTATTATAATTACTCCCGAGGTTCAATCTGACCGGCAGATAGGAGTCCCATCATAGGGTTAAATAGAAGTTTGAAGATTATTATTATTATCGGATAGCAATCTGAGATACTGTAAAACTGAATCCAAACAATTGATCTGAGGTAAAAAGAATTATTAATGTTTGGAAAACCTGAAACATAAGAATTATTATTAGTTACTTGAAACTATATAATTGTTTGAAAATGATTGGTCAAATAGATCTGTTTAAAAATTCATTTGAGTTAGAGAGGAATATCTGATGATGTTGAAACTATATTTGTTTATAAGGTTCATAACAGCCCAGTCGGCTGGTGTTGTAGAATACGCCGACTGCATCTCTGCAAAGGGGTACGACCCCCTCACTGAGTTTCCTGATAGATGCCATAACACAATCAGATGCTGTGGCTCTAGTCCTTGATTTTGGGAGAATGTGGCATACCCATTCATTGCCATTACTCCCAGGTCTGCATTGACCTGGAAAGGTAGCACCTAATAGGCTCCTGTATATGAGTCAGATAATTGTTGCCAAATTGAATTGTTAGACATTGAAATATTTGGTTATTTAACTGTGTATAAACAAGTGACCGTCTAATTGAATTGCTTGTAATCCGTAGAAATACTTTGAACCATTTAATTATCTGTAAACGGATGAGTAATGGTGAATAGAATTATTAGTGTTTAATAGCAATACTTGAAACTCTTTAACTGTGTGACTAATTGAATTATTGGTGTTATATAGCAACGCTTCGAACTATTTGACTGTGAGCAAATGAATAAATAGTGTGGAATAGAACAAAAAGTGTTGAATAGCAATACTTGCAACCACTTTAATGTCCACACACGAATGATTAAAATTGAATAGAATTATAAGTGTTAGAGAGTCATAATTGAAACCATTCATTTGAGTAGAAACAATTGCAATACTAATGTGCAAACTTGCCCAGTCGGCTAGGCTGTAGTATACACCAACTGCAGCTCTGCAGTGGGGTAAAACCCCGCCCCCGCCCAATGAGTGATACTAAACAATCTGATGGTGAGGTTCCAGTGATGCTGGGGCTTTGGGAAATACAGAGCATCCCTTCATTGCCATTGTTCCTAGGTCCACTCTGGCCCGGTGTGGTAGCACCTGATAGGGCCCTATCTATGCGTTAAATAGAACTAACGGCATACTCATGCTAAACTGAATTGTTTGGCAAAACTGAATAGCTTGAAATAGAAATGTTTGACGCAATAAAACTGTAGACTTACATTTAAACTGCGTGCTTATGCTAAACTGAATTATTTGAAACGGAACTATTTTTTGACATTGAAACTGTACTTACACTAAACTGAATTGCTTAATATAGAACTGTTTTGACATTTAACTGTGTGTAAACAAAATCTGTACTTATACTAAACTGAATTAGAACTGCTTGACTGAACCGAATATTTTAAAATAGAAATGTTTTTCTCGACTAAACTGTACTTAGATTTAAACTGGGTATTTATGCTAAACTGAATTGTTTGAAATAGAACTGATTATTCACATAAAATGGATTTGGTGTTAGATAACCAACAAAGGTTGATATGCTATAAAACCCAACCAACTAACCAATTAATGTGCTAACAATTTGTTCTAACTTATTTAAAAGTTAAATTATCAACAATTTATTCACTTACAAATTGTTCATGTATATACATTAAAATATGTAACAACTATTGATTGATGTTAAACAGCTACTGTTTTACATAGCGAAACTTGAATTCATTTAACTATTGACAAATAAATGATTAATTGTAAATAAAATTATTCATGTTTGAGATAAATACTTGAAATCATCTAACTTTGATCGGGCTAGTTTAAAAACGTTATCAACAAGATGATTTTACAAATCATATATTTTTAATATATAGGTATAAAGAGGATTTGGCATTAAATAACCAATAAGAGGTGATATGCCATAAAACTAACCAAACCAATACTAAGGATCATTATTATTAGCTACTTGAAACTATAAAATTACTTGAAAATTATAAGTGCTAGATAGGAATACTTGAAATTATATAACGGTATTTTTGTTATTTTACTCATTTAAGAGTTCTTCACACCAGCGTTAGCTGATGGTATTCAGTTAGAGTCTGAGTAAGATCAAGTCTTCTCAAGTCTCCAAGACTCTTCTTAGTATTCTGGCCGATATCAACAAGTCTATAGTTTGTTGTTTCCAAATCCTTCAGTACCAGTACCAGTCCTTTGGTGACAGTACTGAGCGCACCAATTACAATTGGTATCACCGTCAATTTCATATTCCATAGTTTTTTCAGTTCTCTAGCAAGATCTAGATACGTATCTCTGTTTTCACGTTCTTTCAGTGTTACCCTGTGGTCAGCCGGAATGGCAAAGTCCACAATTCGGGAGGTTCTCTTTTTGATTTTGTTGACTATCATTAGGTTTGATCGTCTCGCCAAGATTAAGTGATCCGTTTTTATCTCAAAATCCCAATGAATTTTTGGCATCTCATTCTCCAGGACGAATTCTGTGTCGTGCGTACACCATTTGTTCGTATGATCAACCTTCAAATTCTGGCACAATACCATTTACCTATCTCAGTCGTGTCTATTTATTACCATAATTATTATTGAGGCAATACATATTCTTAGGTTTCCAGGACTCTTCGGAGTATTCAGGCCAATTTCAACAATGTTGTAATCTGGATGGACGATTCTTCTTCTGATTTCCAATTCTTCCAGGCTTTTCTTTAAAACATTTGGGATCATTCCAAGTGCGCCAACTGCAAATGTGATTACCGACATCCTCATGTTCCCCAGTTTTGTTTTTTTCAGTTCACTGGTCTGATCCAATAACATTTTAAAAATCATTTCGCTTTCGTTTATTTTAACTCAGTAGTCTCCCGGAATGGCAAGTTCATTTTCCCTGTAAATCAACTCGAGATTAGGTCAACTAGCCGGGATTCAGTGATCCATTTTGTGTAGTATGATCAAATTTTAATCTGGTGCACAGTTCTCAGAGGATCACAGTTCCATCCCAGCCGTGTTTACTCGTTTAATTCTTTTGTCCAAGTTTGCTGCATTCACTTATTACGTATTTAACTGTTTCATCTCTTTCCATATAATCTATGTTGATATTTTGTTATCATTACACGCTAGCGTAAGCTTGTAGTCTTTCACTGAAGTCTGAGAGACAGTAAGACTTCTTAAGTTTCCTGGACACTTTTAAGTATTCTATTTGATCTTAACCAGAGTGTGGTCTTTGTAGTGTCGATTTTCTTCTGCCTTCCAAATAGTTCTGTCATTTTTCTAAACCAGTCGGTACTGTTCCTTGTGCAGAAGACCGAACTTCATATATTACAAATTAAGAACATCAATGCTATTTTTCATTAGAGAGTGTTTTCGGTATAAAACTATATTACATGCATTGTTTAAGTTCCAATTATGAAGATATCAGAAGTTTAGAGTCACTCTTTGTTCGCTGGTTCTGTCGGTTGGGGGTGCAGAGTATAGCGACTGCATTTCTTCAGAGGGGTAAGACTCCCCCAACAAGTGTCCTGGATATGATAATAAACAATCTGATGGCGAGGCTCCAGTAATCCTGGAGTTTGGGGGAATACGAAGTACTCCTTGATTGGTATTGTTCCTAGGTTCTCTCTGGCCCGGAGTGGTAGCATCTGATAGGGTCCTACCTGTGGGTCAATAGAGCCGTTTGACATTTAAACTGTGTACTTGTGCTAAACTGAATTGTTTGAAATAGAACTGTTTTTACATTTAACTGTGAGGAGAAATGGTAGAATTTCGTAAATCTGACAAGATGAGAAAAATAAGTGGAAAAGTGGAGAAACCGAAACACTGACAATTGATTTAGCGATTGATATTTCGTCATTTTTTAAAAGGATTTCATTAGATGTTCATTCTATTCAATTTTTTAAAAAATAAAGACAAAATATCATTGTTAAATCCGTTGCCTGGACACTTCTAAATATTCCATCCTATCTTAACAATGGTGTATTTTTATAGTGACGATTTTCTTCGGCTCTTCAAATTGTTCTGTCATTTTTCCTAACCTTTTGATACTCTTCCTTACGAATCAGTTGATATCACCGTATTTATCAGATTTCAATTTTTCTGCTCACAGACAAAGTCTTTTTATTTCCACTCTGTAGTCTGTGGGAATGGTAAATCCACTTGTTAACAGTTTTTTTTTTTTTTGCTAATTAATACTAGGTCAACTGCTTGTATCTCAAAATCCAAGAGAATTTCATGGGAACATGAAGGTGACGATGATACATATTTACCAACCACTCCGCTCGGACAGGATTAGAACCCAGCCTGCCCTACTATTTACCCATAGCTGGAGGGAGAATAATTGGTTTCATACCTTTCCCAAGGGTATTAGTGCTATGTGAAATGCAATCAGCCTTGTCCAGGATTTGAACTCGTATCGCTGTGTCCATTTCCTACGACGATAACCATTACACCATTTGTTTCTATTAACAGTTGTTACTTCAAACTGTAACAGTTTATTAAGAATTATAATCACTTACTTGAAACTATATCATCATCATCATCATCACCACGCTATCATCACGGATATTCCTGACCCTCTCTCGCCACAACTCCCTATCGTGCACTGCTTTTGGCAGATCCTTGGGGCTACTTCTCGTATCAGCACAGAGCAGTTGTATGTAGGTTTGGGCTCGACGTCCTGCCTTTGCTCGTCCATGTGAAGGGGTCCATAGGAGTACATCACTAACGAACTGAAATCAAATAAATAACTGTTATCAACTAGATATAATTGCAGTCGGAATTTATGAGACGAAGTTTGATGATTTTTATCATTAAGGGTTTTCGGACTATTGTCTTCATCTTTATTGTCATTTCCACAACGTTTCGGCTGATATATCTTCTGGCTTTCCTCAGGTGTTTGTAGAACTTAGGAACATACGCAGAACCTCGAACCACGTCCTTTATTGACTCCACGGGAGTCATCTGTTTTGATTCGTTTAAACATAACTGGGTACAAGTGTTAAGAATTCCTTTTATTGCCACTCGCCTGCAGTCAAGATTGAACCTGCAACCTCCAGATGATTGAGTCCTTAGAGGTTGAAAGTTTCATCCTGACTGCAGGCATGTAACAATAAAAGGATTTCTTAACACTTGTACCCAGTTATGGTTAACGAAATCAGAAAAGGTGAACCCTGTGGATTCAATAAAGGTCGTAGTTCCTTGTAGTTTCCCGAGTTCAACAAACACCCGAAAAAGGCCGGAAGACATATCGGCCGAAGCATTATGGAAATAACAATCAAGTCCAAAAACACTTAATGATAAAAAAGATGTAATTGCTAACGAATTTTCGGTAATAGGCTGGAATACTTGTAACCATATCACTGTATTTAAACAAATATTTATTTTAAAATATGAATAAAAAGTAGTAAAGTTGGCGACCGTAGTCGAGGGTGACCCGAAGGCTCCCTTTTCTATAGCTAATACACCAAGATGTAGGAGAGGGCGCTACTCCTTTCGCTGGATTGCTCCATTTTACCCTTGATCCGTACAGAATAATGCCGAAGGCATCAAGTACCATTTTTTGAGACTTTGGTATGACTCGACCTGTGATTGAACCCAAGTCTCCAAGGCCATGGGAGAACACTCTAACCATCATGCCAATGTCCGGAAATATGAATAGTCACTTGAAATCATACTCTTATTGATATTGGATAGGAATACTTTAAACCATTCAACTGTGTTAATTATTTGTTTGGCGAATAGTTACTTGAATCTTTAATTGTTTATTAAGCATTATTATTTGGTACTGGGAAACATATGACTGTGTGCAAACAAATGATTATTATGAAAAACGAATCGTGGCTTGAAACCATAAAATTATGTGTAAATGCCTCGTGTTAAGAATATGTATTTGAATCTATACTCGTTTACACATAATTTATCCAAGTTGATTGAAAACATATACTTAATAAAAAAAAAAGACTGAATTCGGCAACAAGTACCCTAAAAGGTGTTGACATGCCGTAAAACTATCCACCGAAACATCAAACTTTGATTGACGGTGACCCTTAAATTTTCGCATACTTTCACGTAAAATTAGTTTCTACAGAAAATCGAGTGATCTCATCTAAAATGTTCTCTGTCGACAAAGAACGACCTGGAAGAAGCCGTTGTGTTTGGCTCTAATGAAATCAAAGTTTATGTTATTTGGTTTAATGGCATAGCAACCATTGATGGTTATTTAATGCCAAATCCTATTTACACACACACACACGCACACAAACACACACACACACACACACACACACACACACACACACACACACACACACACACACAAGCTCACACATACATATATACAAACACACCCATATATTTATATATATGATGTTTAAGCAATTAGTTTGTAGAACCTTTATTTTCAAGAGAGTTAAAACTATTGTTTGTTGAATGCTAACACAAATATCTCTATTTCTTTGCAGAGAGGTAAATGATTTCAAGTATTCCTATCTAATATTAATAATTATATCTAATTATAGTCATTTGTTGGCCCACAGTTAAATAGTTTCAAGTATTGCTATCTCAACGCAATTAATTCTCGGACACCATCTTCTAGCAACTTTAAGATAAAATAAGGACGGTTATTAGTTTGTCACAAGGGTAATTTGAAGAATAGGGTTCGAGACGATTCTATCGGTGCTTGGGCTTGACATGACGATCCGATTGATCAGATAGGGGAAACCACCCGTCAAATCTAGTAAGGGCTAAAGTTGAGTGTTGCCAATCACTTGACTATTCCGTTGCCGTACCATAGACTACTCAACTACCAGGTTCCCAATCTCAAGCATTACAGATAGTTACCCACAGAATGGGTGCAGTCGATGTATTCTATAACTCCAGCAACTGAGCAGTCTGATGAATTCAAATCAAGAGCTTCTCTTAAAGGGAAAAGTAGACTTTGGTGATGATAGATTTACAAGTGGTACCTGTCGTTGAAAATAAAAAGAAAGCTAGAAGACGAAGAATCCGAACAGGATTATGATACCAATGTGTATGGAAAGGACAATAATGGAAATAAATTGTGTAGGATAACGAGAGATGATAGATGTGATATTGTCCGTAATAATCTTTTTGGTCTAAACTCAAATAAGTGACGCATAATCCATAGACACACCCACGTAAGTGTACGCACCTGCTCCGAAAAAACCAACCGACAATAATAAATACTTTAATGAAGCCCGACACGAACTCTAGAAAAGATATAAAGAAAAGAAAATCGGTAGGAGATACTTACATATACATATATATATATATATGAGTGTGTGTGTGTGTGTGTGTGTGTGTGTTCGGAAATGATATGCTGTACTTGTAAATGGGATTCATAAATGCAGGTGTTTAAACATGCTAAAATAACAAAAAAGCTTAAAATAAACATATCTCTCTCTATATTTAGGTTCATCAATCTCTTCGTAGACTAATGATGCAAAAAGAAATCGTTTATATGTTACAAAACCTTTTTATATTCTTGTCAATGCACCTAATTCCTTATCTACAGGGCGCGTGCACGATAGTTATGTTTTTAACTCCAAAATATTTACTAATCTGGCATATTTATTATTGTACCAATGAAATATAGCACATATGTTACCAAAACTACTATTCAGCGTTTTCAGGGAGACGCCATAGTCATAGATACAATAATGGCATCAGTGAATGAGCTCATAAATACGCTCTCTGAAGGACGTGGAGTCGAGTTAGTTTTTCTTTTGTGAATCGCTTTAAGACCTAGGTTTGAGGTGACGTCGTGGGAAAGTGACATGATCGTGATATAAACATTCACAATGTGTTATTTGTACAGTGGCGAATATTTTAAATCATTAAAAGTGTGTTCCTTACCTTTTGGACAAACTATTGATAGATAGATAGATAGATAGATATGGAGGTGCCCGTGGTGTAATGGTTATCGTCGTAGGAATTGGACACGGCGACACGAGTTCAAATCCTGGACGAGACTGATTGCATTTCACATAGCACTAATAATACCCTTGGTAAAAGGTATGAATCCAATTATTCTCCCTCCAGGTATAGGTAAATAGTAGGGCGGACTGACTTCTACAGCCTTGGTGAGGCAACTAGTCTAAGAGAAGGAAAACTCTGAATTCAAACCTATTAAACTCCGCGTATAAATTGATCTGGTGTTATATCCTGCCCGAGCGGAAGGGATGGTAAATATGGATAGATAGATACGAGGATCATTCAATAAAAAAAAAGGTGATTTTTTTTTGTAAACTGCAAAATACTTTTTTTTTATCTGATTTTTTTCCTTAAATGTAAATTCTCCATTGGCTGAAATTGGTTTATGCCAAAAACTTTTTTGACCTCACAAAAATATCAGTTTTTAGGCTATTCAAAATGGCGGCAATTTCAATAGAGTGCTTTAGGTTTGAACCGAAGTCTGTCATCAAAGTTTTGGTGGCCGAGTTGTGCAAACTATGTGAAATATACTGAAGAATGTGTCATACCTACGGAGAAACATGTTTTAGTGAAAATAACGTTTATAAATGGGCTAAATATGGGTTTGCCATGATGAACTTGAGTCAAAAAGATAGTCCATAGAGAAAACACTCTGGTAAAGAAACCGTTATTGGTGCAGAGGTCAGTAAAGAAGGCTATGCTGATGGTCTTCTGGACAAAGAAGGAATTATCACAATTGATTGTTTTTAAAGTTGCAACTGATAATCGCGTTTCCTATTGGCAAATCGTTAGGAGATTTCACTTTAATTATTGGATATGCCCCACTTTCTCACTCACTCACACACTTCATATATGATCAAATAGGGCTCCAGTCCTAGAGCTTTTAGGAATATGGTACCATGACCCGCAGGTCCACTCTGACCAGTGTGCTAGTACCTGTAAGGGTCATATCTTATGATTAAATATGATTTAATCATTTACAAAGGATTATTATGTGTAGTTATTTGAAACCATACGACTGTGTGCAAATTGTTTGCATTTGATATGAATACTTGAAACCCTACGACTGTGTGCAAATTGTTTGTATTTGATAGGAATACTTGAAACCATACGACTGTGTGCAAATTGTTTGTAATTGATAGGAATACGTTAAACCATACGACTGTGTGCAAATTGTTTGTATTTGATAGGAATACTTGAAACCATACGACTGTGTGCAAATTGTTTGTATTTGATAGGAATACTTGATAAATAGAATCACTAATGTTAAATGATAATATTTGAAACCAGTTCACTGTGTGCAAACAAATGACTAATATTAGATATAATTATTAATATTAGACTGGAATACTTGAAACAATTTAATTGTATACCAACAAATGATTAGTTGTCTAAAAAAAATCTGAATATGAGCACTGGTAAAAAAGCATACATAATAGTAATCCTAGTCAAGTGAGAATATTAAGTTTAAAAGTCCCAAAAATTCACTCTGAACTGTCGATCCGGACACATAGCGTAACGGTTATAGCCGTTTGTTCCCCAGTCTTCTAAGGAGACAATCATCTGGAGGTTGCAGATTCGATCCTGACTGCAGGCGATTAACAATAGAGGAATACTTAGCATCTGTACCCGGTTATGGCTAACAGAATCAGAACAAGCGACCCTCGTGGATTCAATAGAGGGACGTAGTTCGAAGTTCCGTAAAGGTTCCCGAGTTCGACAAACACTTGAAGAAGGCCGGAGGACATATCGGCCAAAACGTTGTGGAAATAACAATAAGGATGAAGACAATAGTCCGAAAACCCTTAATGATAAAACCCAACAAATGAGTAGTAGCAACTCGCTTAAAAAGATATCAACAAATTATTTGCTTACATACACACACACACACACACACATATATATATATCATGAAATCGTACTGCTAGCACGGATTTCCCTGACTCTCTCTTTCCAATCGTCCCTAAACAGGCCTTCTAAACTGCATCCTTCGTCTGCGCAGACCTTTTGTATGTACTTGCTGGTCGGCTAACACTGGCACGTCCACATGTAGGGGTCCCAAGGAAAACGTCCTAGACAGGCCTTCTAAACTGAATCCTCCATCTGCGCAGACCTTTTGTAAGTTCTTGCTGGTCGGCTGATACTGGCACGTTTATATGTAGGGGTCCCAAGGAAAACGTCCTAGACAGGCCTTCTAAACTGCATCCTCCGTCTGCGCAGACCTTTTCTAAGTTCTTGCTGGTCGGCTGATACTGGCACGTCCATATGTAGGGGTTCCAAGAAAAACGTCCAATACAGGTCTTCTAAACTGCATCTGAGAAGAGTATGATAACGGAAAAGTGAGTGATTGATAGAGAAAGAGAGAGAGAGAGAAAAGAAAGAGAGAGATGAAGAAAGAGCGAGTAAAGAAAGATAATGGAAAAGTTAGAGAAATAAAGAATGATAGACGATAATGAAGAGAGAGACAGACAGACAGAGAGACAGAGAGAGGAAGAGACAGTGAAAAAGAAAGAAATAAAAGGGTAAAGAAAGAGTGAGTAAAGAAAGATAACGAAAAAGTGAGAAATAAAGAATGATTGCGAACATATATATATATTAGAGGTGCTTTGTTTTTGAAGAGAGAGAGAGGGCGGGTATAAATAATACCGTGAAACAGAACCTAAAACTGTTGTATAGTGTTGCTGTGAGGATATAAAAGAAAGACTGAAATGAAAGAATTGGGTTTTGAATTTTTATCGTGTCACATAAAACTTTCTCCTTTTCAAAGTCTCAAGTTTTTGAATCTTGAAACGTGTGGAATCAATTACATGCATTGCTAATTGTGTGGCTTCTAGACCTTTGATTAGGCACTGCCTTGTTATGTTGATCATCGATTGAAACCGTCCATTTATTAGATACTTCAGTGAAATTTTGCACGAAAAAAAATCAATCATATATTCCTGTTTTGGGGTAAATTTCCCACAAATTTATATGTTCTAGGTATAACATTAAATCGTACCTGGTAGTGAGGCTCTTGTTCTGGGTCTCTGGCGGTAGTAATTACGCCCAGCATCTCTTTGATTAGGAGTAGTTACACCTTTAATGCACTTTGAGGAACTGTTCATCTCCTTAGAGAAGTAGTATCAATGACGGGAAAATATCACCCCAAAGAAGTTGACAAAACATGAATACGTAGAATGCACATTATCGCGACCTGGGTCTAGGGGAAAGACTCGAAGGACGATTATAAGAAACTAATAATAATAATAGAATAATAATATTCTTGAAATGGACCAGAGAAGAATTTAAACAAATGGAGCAGACAACAAGAAAATGAAGATATCTACGGCATCACACTCTAAAGAAAGAAAGATGGATTTGAGAGAAAGAGGAAAAGAGTAACAAGAAAGAAAGAAAGACTGGTAAAAATGAAAGAAAGAAAGAAAGAAAGAAAGAAAGCTGGATTTGAGAGAAAGAGGAAAAAAGTAAAAGGAATGAAAGAAAACTGGCTAAAAAGAAAGAAAGAAAGAAAGAAAGAAAGAAAACTGGATATCGAGAGAAAGAGGAAAAGAGTAACAAGAAAGAAAGAAAGACTGGTTAGAAAGAAAGAAAGAAAGAAAGAAAGAAAGAAAGAAAGTTGGATTTGAGAGAAAGAAGAAAAGAGTTAAAAGAAAGAAAGAAAGAAATATGAAAAAGTAAAAGATTTAGAAGTAGATGAAATAGAAGAATTCGTGAGAAGAAAACAAATTAGAAAAAGAGGAAAGAGAAGAATTTACGAAAAGAAAAAGAACAAAGAGAATACTGAAAAAGTCACAAAAAGAAAAAGAATATGAAAAAAATATCAAAAAGAAAATTTCGGAGTTGCAAAAAGATGACGAAAATGAAAAAGAAGAAATATAGGGGAATATTTCATAAAGCAGCCGAAAGAGAAAAAGAGAATGCAGAAGAAAAAAAGTCACCATGAAAATCAGAAGAAGTAGAAGAAGAAGAAGAAGCGAAAACTGAAGTTACAAGCAGAAATCGTAAGAAGAAAACGGGGAAAAGGATGAAACGCGGGAAGATATAGAAGTCGAAAAAAGAAGAACAAGAAGGAGAAGAAGTCAAAAGAAGAAGAAGAAGAAAAGAAGGAGGAAGAAAACTTGCTTGCATTAAAGACGGCGTTGACGCCTCGATGCAACGACTCGAAGACTACATATACAAGTGCGGAGAAAGACTTATTACAGCCACCAGAAACAATACTGACAAAACGAGGATCAATAGAAAGAAAATGACTTGAAAACAAAAATGCAAAGAAAAAGAAACTCAATGGAGGTTTTAAACGACTAACAAGTGACATCTCACACGAGAAAACGCGGACATGGCTAAGCAATTGAAACCTTAAGAGAGAAACTGAATCTCTCTTAATAGTAGCACAAAATAACGCCATAAGGACTAATCATATCAAAGCAAGAATAGATAAGACGCAATAAATCAACAGATGTTAGTTATGTGGTGATAGAGACAAAACGATCAATCCCATAATAAGCGAATGCAGGAAATTAGCACAGAAAGAGTAAAAGACTAGACACGACTGCGTAGGCAAGATGATCCACAGGGAATTGTGCAAGAAATTGAAGTTTGACCATGCGAACAAATGGTATATACATTACCCAGAATCTGTCCTGGACAATGAAACGCACAAACTCCTTTGGAATTTTGAGATACAAACGGCTCACCTAATCTTGGCCAGACGATAAGATCTTGTAATAATAATACACACAAAAAAGACAATTTGCCGAATTGTGGACTTGGCTGACCACTGAGGAAAATTGGAAGAAAGGGATAAGAAATATAAATACCTGGACCTTGCTACAGAACTGAAAAATTGTGGAATATGAAAGTGACTGTTATATTAAATGTAATTGGTGCTCATGGTACTGTCAGCAAAGGATTGGTTCGAGGACTGGAGGACTTAGAAATAAGAGGACAAGTGAAGACCATCCAAACTATTGTATTATTGAGATCTCGCAGAATACTGAGAAGAGTTCTGGAGACTTGAGGAAACTTAATAACAGTAGTAATAATGTCTCCTTGGGAATCTTCCCTTTTCACTATCTTTTCACATCAACCTTAAAAAGAAAAAGAATATTTGTACAGAACATTAACAATACTAATAAGATATCCATATAAAATGATTAATATTAAAATGAACTATTTGTTCTAGCAATGCTTTAAACCATTGAACTGTGTGCAAGTAAATGAGCTCTAACTTTATTACAAATTAAGTTAGCTAGAAATAATTCCCTTGCAAATCCCCCAGCCCAAATATATATAACACCTAAAGAGCGAAATATATTTGTAAGAAAAAATAGTGTTTTTATTGAATTTTTTCCCTCGATATCAGTCTATAATATTTTCTTTTTCACAAATTGTATCATCTGGGTTTTTCCCACCGCCAGAGTTGTAAGTAAAGTAAAGTTGGTGACTGTTGTCGAGAGCGACTCTAAGGCTCCCTTTTCAATATCTAATACACCGAGGTGTTGGGGAGGGCGCTACTCCTTGTGTTAAGCAAGGAGGTATCAAGTACCATTTTTTTGAGTCTTTGGTATGACTCGACCTGGGATTGAACCCAAGTCTCCTGGAGTATTGGCGAACACTCTACCCACTAGACGAATGAATGGGTATATATATATATATTTCGAAAAAAATATTTACATACGTACATATATATAGAGAGAGAGAGTGTGAAAGAGAGAGAGAATTTTTTTTCAAAATTTGGATTTGGGAATAGTTTATTATTGTTATATTCTAATATGGCGGTATTTTCAACAAGAATTTTTCGAAATTTGGATTTGGGAATAGCTCATCAGTTTCGTGTGCTATTAAAGTGGTGTTTTCAATAAGAATTCTTGTTGAAAACACTACTAAAGTAGCACACGAAATATATATATATATATATATATATATATATATATATATATATATATATATATATATATATATTTGTTTGTTTGTGTGTGTAAATAGGTTTCGGCATTATATAACCCAAAAGAGTTGATATTATTAAGACCCCCCCCAAAAAAAACCCTAGCTAATAAACGATCTGTATATAAATATTGTTTTTGTACTGTATATGTTCTGCGTTGTTTGGTAAATATACTTTGATTAATAATTCCAAAAATACCTTCTTTAATACTTTTTCTTACCATTATTTAATTTCATCTCTTTTATTTTATTGCTATTTCGGCTGGATTTGTCAGTTTGTTTCAAAGATATATTAATCTATTCGCTAAAAAATTCAATTGCTGAGTAGACTTGTAAATTTCCAGTACTACGAGAAATAAGGAAAAAATGTCTACCATATTTAAAAATGTCATCAATCATTTCAACATTTTCTATTAGATCACGTCTCATTCTTCTCTCTATTAAAATAAATCATCCTACTTTCTCAAATCTTTCCCTGTTGCTGTAATCTTTTAGTCTTTTTATTATTTTTGTCACTCTTGTTTGTATTCCTTCTAATTTCAATATTACCCTCCCATTTTATATCTGGACAGTGGGGCTCAAACCTCTGAACAATATTTTATTTGTGGTCTTGTTACGGTTACAGTAACACTCCATTTTAAAATCTTTGGAACCAATATTTAAGTGTAAGTTTCTTGTTAAAAAGCCCCCCCCCAATAGATCAATAAAAAAATTGATTTAATTGTAATATCATTTCTAATGCATTTTTATAATAAAAATCATTTCCAATGCATTTTTATAGTAAAAATCATTTCTAATGCATTTTTATAGTAACAATCGTTTCCAATGCATTTTTATAGTAAAAATCATTTCCACTGCATTTTTATAGTAAAAATCATTTCCAATGCATTTTTATAGTAAAAATCATTTCCAATGCATTTTTATAGTAAAAATTGTTTCCAATGCATTTTATAGTAAAAATCATTTGCAACGCATTTTTATAGTAAAAATCTTTTCCAATGCATTTTTATAGTAAAAATCGTTCCCAACGCATTTTTATAGTAAAAATCATTTCCAATGCATTTTTATAGTAAAAATCGTTTCTATTGCATTTTTATAGTAAAAATCGTTTCTTATGCATTTTATTGTGAAAATCATAGTTTTATAGCAAAAATTGACTTAATTGTAAAATCATTTCCAATACATTTTCCCGAATGAAATAAAATTCAAATAAATTTCCCATTTTTTTTAATAATAAAAATCATTTCCAAATGCATTTTTATTGTAAAACTCGTTTCTATTGCATTTTTATAGTAAAATCATTTCCAATGCATCTTTTTATAGAAAAATCATTTCCAATGCATTTTTATGGCAAAAATAATTTCTATTTTTATAGTAAAATCGTTTAAAAAGCATTTTCATCGTAAAAATCATTTCTTATGCATTTTATTTCAATATGAAATAAATAAATAACTTTCTATTTATTTATTCCATATGGAAATAATCAAACCTGACCGATAAAATGAAAAGAAGTTTCTTCCAGGCAGCGGTCGTGTCAATACTTCTGTATGGATGCACAACTTGGACGCTAACAAAACGGCTGGAGAAGAAGCTAGACGGCAGTAACACAAGAATGTTGAGAGCAATATTGAACATGTCCTGGCTGCAACACCCCACAAGACACCAACTATACGACCACCTGCGTCACATCATGAAAACTATCCAAGTTAGACGAACCAGACACACCGGACACTGCTGGAGAAGCAGGGACGAGCTCATAAGGGAAGTACTCCTATGGACCCCCACATATGGCCGAGCAACAGCAGGACGACCAGCTCAAACATACATACAGCAGCTATGTGAGGATACGGGATGTAGCCCTAAAGACCTGCCAGAGGTGATGAACGATAGGGAAAAGTGGCGAGAGAGGTCAGGGATATTCGTCCTAGTGGCACGACATGATGATGATGATGATGCATTGTTTTATAACAAAAATCATCTCTTAGGCATTTTATTGTAAAAATCATTTCCTGCCGATATCACCAGCGATTGGTCATGTAAATAATGGTTTGTATTCCGGACAATGTCAAATACCCATGTTGGTGGTTATTTTGTAGACTCCTATGGAAGAAGACCGATTTATTGATTCATCCTCTCTATTGGTGGCTGGGATTCGAGGAGACAAGCATTTGAGTAAATAAATTAAGAAACGAATCAAAGATTCTGTAAGAGCCAGTTCGTTCTAGAGCGAAAGAAACTAGCCCACACAGGTCATCTGTTAGCTTTTCCGACATGTTATCTCGTTAAAGTGATTTCATTCATCTCCGACATGCTTACCTGGAGAACTTCTTTAATACAATTTTCTTTAGATTGCTCAAACTAATTTGATTTCGAGTATGAAGATCAGACACAGGTTATGTATGTATTTACCTAACCTCTGTGCGCGCAGGAAGTGACATAAGGCCAATTTTTAAGCTGAGTTTAACAGGTTTGAATTCAGAATTTTCCTTCTCATAGACTGGTTGCCTAACCAACGCTAAAGAACTCAGTTTTCCCTACTGTTTACTCATAACTGCTGGGAGAATAGTCGGATTCATACCTTTCCCGAGGGTATTAGTGCTATGTGAAATGCAATCAGCCTCGTCCAGGATTTGAACTCGTGTTGCCGGGTCCGTTTCCTACGACGATAACCATTACACAACAGACATCTTCTCAGAGGGAATGTGCGAGCGGAAAAATTCATTGGAGGACTGAAATCATCACATGGAATGCTACCAAATCAAGCTTATTTTTCAACTTAGCTTCCATCTTGAGGTTCCCATATTTCTTCTATTGGTGTTTCATGGTGCAAGAATTCAGGTAGCCATCTTTCTTTCAGTTGTGGGAGTCGAAATACAAAAGGTACCTCTTCTAAGTACCATTGCTGGAATACGTTTTAACACTTGCCCCCACTCATATATGCCTTAGTCATCGGTGATAGACCGATTTTTACTGCAATTACTTACGGGCAAGTCTATAATGACTTGATAGCAATTTGTTGACGACTAGTACTTATTAATGACCTTCCCCCAAACAATCCAACACCGGGCTTAAATCCCACTGCTAAAAAAACAAATTCCAAACACACAAAGAACAGATAACATCATCATATGAACCTTTCAGCCTATGAATATTTGTCCTCTCTCATATAATTTCACAGCACCAAAAACTGGAGAGAGAGAGAGAGAGAGAGAGAGCGAGCGAGCGAGAGAGAGAGAGAGAGAGAGAGAGAGAGAGAGAGAGAGAGAGAGAGAGAGAGAGAGAGAGAGAGAGAGAGAGAGAGAATAAAAAAATGAGGTCCACATGTTTCAGGCTAGTAGTACGTCTTTTTTTACACTTCTCCATTCAACTATTAACCATCAACAGCATATTTTTGATACCTTTGACGCCGGCTTGGCAGTATATAGATGCAGCTATATGTGTGTGCCTATGAGTAGACAAATTAGATGTGAGTAAATGTATGTGTGTAAATATGTACATGCTGGTGTTTACAAGTATATAGCAATGCATATGTGTATTCGTGTATATAAGTGTGTCCATATAGGGACCGATACATGTGTGCATGGTTATGTTGAGTATGACTGTACGTATTTTACGTGGGAATCACGATTTCAGACCTGCGAGTATAAGTGGATGAATGCGGAGCTGTGATATAAAAGAGTTTCATTTTTATTAGCATACCTTTTAGGGTCTCCCAGAGACATCTTGTCTTGCAATATTTTTTTGTACAGACTATGAGTGACCAATAATCCAGAAGTGTTGGACATTCACTCCTGCCCATATACAAGTACACTCAGTCTGCTAAAGGACAGATTCAGAGAAAGGATCAGAAAAAACATATAGAAGAGATTGGACAACAGAATGGAGAGCAGAGAAACAGATAGAAGACAGGGCGCCTCTGGTGGTTTAATGGTTAGCAAGCTAGACTAGTAAACCTACACGAATGAGTTCGAGTCTCATAGGGTGCCCCATTCATATTGACTTATGCTACATCTAGGTAAAAAGCTTAGTAAATTAGAACAGAGGGAAGACAGAGAGATGGAGATAGAAGATAGGACCAAAGGGAGATACAGTGATATACAGGAAGGACCACACATGTAGACACCTGAAAACCTACCGATCAGCTTCAGTTTTAGTAAAAGGAATTTCGTCAGCCATCTACGTAGCCAAAGTGGAGACCCCACCTACTGTCATTTGTCAAAGTGTCCCACACGCCATTCTTCTGTTTTCACCTTTTTCTTTCTCTTTGGACCTGTCTCGGATTCATGCATTTTGACCCGAACCAGTTGAGAAACACAACACGACGTGGGTGAGAGTTTATACTGCCGGAAATGATCGGCTGCGGACGAATTACAACATATATAACAGTCATCGGTGACTTCGCAACATCCTCCTCAATTACAACGTCCATAGGAGCTTAAGAATAATTAATTTTTGATTTTTCAAATTTTCTTAAATTACAAGGTATCAGTTTAATTCGTTTTTTTTTTTTTGTCATTCGTCCTTAGAATTAGTAACTTGAGATACAAAACGGATCGAGTATAATCGAAATCCAATAAAGGATCTAAATATCTTATTGTTTACCTAAATGGAACATATGAAACGTTTCTTTTTAAATATTAACAAAGTTGGTTGTTTGAGGATCTAAGTTTAATTCGATATGATATACGTCATACATTCAGGGTGTACAGATATGTTTTAAAGTGATCAGAAAGAATTAATCTCATTCATTACTAGAGATAATCGCTCACCCTTCGATTGCAACAATCAACTTATAGTGAACCGTATACTTAAAATACTGGTAAGTAGAAAATATTTTAAGTTTCCATAACCAACTGTAACTTTTGTCAGAAATGATATTCAGTAGGCGCTAATATAGGCAGGTCATTCAATGAATAAAGGGAAATATTACCAAAGGAGTTGGAACAAGAAAACCCTATTTACATGAAGAACGATTGGTCTTTTTATATTCCAAAATATTGTCAGCATAAGCTTTTTTTTACTGACCGCTGTGCCCGTATTTTTTTTTTTTTTTTTACTGAGAAGACAGTAAACTCCATGGACAGTATTTTCAATTCATTCTTCTCCGTACACATCACATATCCTTATGTAAATTTCTCTGTACATATCACATATTCTTGTATAATTTTCTCCGTACACATCACATATCATTGTGTAAATTTATCCATACACGTCACATATCATTGTGTAAATTTCTCCGTACACATCACATATCCTAGTGTAAATTTCTCCGTACAGGTCACATATTCTTCTGTATTTTTTTCCATACACACCACATATTCTTTTATAAATTTCACATGACTTGGACTTCTTAGCTGGCAAAATTTTGATGACATACTTCTGTTTAACCCATGAGCACTCTGCTGGCATTTTAAATTACATAGAAAATAATTTTCGAATTATTGAGCTGTTTTTTAAGAGATGGAACATTTTTTTTGTTGCTTTGAACCAATTCTAAATAATGCAGAGGGTACATTTAAGGACAAACATTTCTAAAATAAATATAATGCAGTTTCCAAAAAAATTATTGAACCACCCTAATAATTACAATTCTTAACCGTCATTTTTTTTATTGCTTAATCTTCTCTTTTCCGATCCGGACCAAATGGCCATCAGGTAATAGTAATTAGTTATAACAGTAATTTCTCATTTTATTCGGTAGGGGGTCTTAATCTGCTCACTCTATCACCAGCGGAGGGGAAAGACCCCATCAACGAGTGTCCTTGACATGAAACTAAACAATATGATCGTGAGGTTCCAGTAATGCAAGAGCTTTGGGGAATACGGAGTACTCCTTCATTGCCGTTGCTCCCAGATCCACTCTGTCCCGGAGTGGTAGCACCTAAAAGGGTCCTATCGATGGGTCAAATAGAACTAAACTGCGCACTTAAGCTAAACTGAATTGTTTGAAATGGAACTGTTTTGTTTGCTAAACAGAATTGTTTGAAATAGAACTGTATTTATATTTAACTGAGTGTAAACAAAAACTATACTTATACAAAACTGAATTGAATTAGAACTGACTGAATTGCTTGAAATAGAATTTTTTTGATAATTAAACTGTGTGCTCATGCTAAACTGAATTGTTTGAAATAGAACTGTTTATTTGTATAAAAATGGATTTGACATTAAATACCCCACAAAGTTTGATATGCTGTAAAACCCAAACAAACAATAAAATAAATGTAATGATGATGTCTTACTTTTGTAGACAAGGATATTGTGGAGCACCTGTTAAAGACTATTTTTCCAATTTAACCTGGAGAGGTAGTTTGGGTCCTATCTTAGGAGACAAATAAGTCAGTTTGAGAGGGGCTTAATGGTATATCAACCTTCTTGGGTTATCTAATTCCATCCTTTTAGTAGAAATAGTTATAGTTGTACTATTTCAAGTAGGATAAGGTGGGGTTCATACCTTTCCCAAGGGCATTTGTCTGAAAATGAAGTTAATAGCGAGACTTGAGTTCTAACTCACGTACTACAAGTCCGCAGCCTGGCGACTTTACCATTACGCCACAAGGACACCACCAAATCAGTTGTCTAAATTTCTGAGACGAAGCTTGTTGATTTTTATCATTAAAGTTTTTTCGGACTATTGTCTTCATCTTTATTGTTATTTCCAAAAGGTTTCGGCCGATATGTCCTCCGGCCTTCTTCAGGTGTTTGTTGAACTCGGGAACCTTCACAGAACTTCGAACTACGTCCTTTATTGAAACCACGGGGGTCGCCTTTTCTGATTCCGTTTGCCATAACCGAAACAAGTATTCCAGTATATTAAGTTAATAGTAAGTTAATTCAGGAATACTTAACACTTGTACCTTTATATATATATATATATATATATATATATATATATAACAGAGTTGGTTGTCATTAAATCACTTTGTGAGTTTGTGTCGAACCAAGAGCAATATAATATGGAGAGCGCTCAATATCTTGGATAGAGCTATTATATAATAATATAATAATAATAAAATGTATAGTAGATATATATATATATATATATATATATATATATATACATAAATTATGATATATATATATATATATAAATATTTATATATATATATATATATATATTTATATATATATATATATATATATGCCTGTGTGGGTGGGTTTGAATTTGAGTCATCGAGACGTGGACTGTTATTGGGGGCCGTGCATATGGAAATCTGATCTTTATGATTAAGAAACGGCATTTCTTCCAATCTGTGGCTGTGTAAGTACTACTGTACGGATGCAACACTGAGACGGTAACGAAGCGCATGGAGAAAAAGCTAGATGGGAACCACACAAAAATGCTACGGGCTGATTTGAAAAAAAATCCAGGAAGCAGCACCTTGCAAAATAATAGCTGAACATGACACAAAACACCCATGTAAGATAAACGAGACATGCTCGGCACTACAGGTAGAAGTAAGGAAAAACTTTTTAGTGAGGTTCTCTTATGGACTACTACACTTGGGCACACCAGTGCTAGCAGAACCTCACGGAATTACGTGCAGCAATTATGGCTGACCTGCTAGGAGCGTCGAACGATAGGGATGAAGAGGGAGAAGCGAGAGAGATTGAGAGAGTCAAGAAACTCCGTGCTATAATAACGAGATTGATGATGATGATGATGATGATATATATATATATATATATTGTAACTATTTTTGTACTATACTTAAAGTATGTATTAACCAACTCCTCCACCCGAAGGATATGACACAATGTCAATCGTTATGTGGAGTTTATCAGGTTAAAATGCAGAGTTTTCTTTCTAGACTGATTCCGATTTGCAGCAGTGTTTCATCCACTGAAAATGATGTTGATATACGTCTAGCAAAGGCGTAAACTGCTATCGATAGGTTATCCATATTTACCAAACCCCTCCGCTCGGGCAGGATATGTCACGAGGTCAATTTTTAAGCGCAGTTTAACAGGTGTGAATTCAGAGTTTTCCTTCTCCTAGACAAGTTGCCTCACCAAGGCTGAAGAACCTAGTCTGCCGTACTATTTACTGATAGCTGGAGGGAGAATAATTGGATTAATACATTTCCCAAGGGTATTAGTGCTATGTGAAATGAAATCAGTCTCGTCCAGGATTTGAACTCGTGTTGCCGAGTCCATTTCCTACGACGATAACCATTACACCACAAGCACCTCCTTACAGGTTATCGATCATATGGAAGTCTGATCTAACTGTAAACTCAAATGGGATTTCTTCCAAGCTGTGACCGTGACAATACTTCTGTATGGTTGCACCACAAAACGCCTTGAGAAAAAGCAAGGTGGGAACTACACAGCAATGCTACGAGCTATTTTGTACAAATCCTAGAGGCAACTTCCCCCACGAAACAACAAATGTACTGTCACTTACATTCCGTCTCAAAAATAATTCAAGTTAAACGGAGAAGACATACGGGTCACTGCCGGAGAAGCAAGGACAAACTTATAAGTTACGTTCTTCTATGGACTCCGATACACTGTTGGCTGACCATAAAAAAACATATTTATATCAGCTTTGTGCAACCGCAGGATGTCGGCTGGGAAATCTGCCGGGAGCGATGAATGATAGGGACGGATGGAGAGAGAGAGAGAGAGAGAGAGAGAGAGGAGAGGAGAGGGTTAGGAAAATCTGTGCTGGCAGCGTGACTTGATGATGATGACAAGGATTCCCTCTCCAAGAAGAAGGAGGTGCCCGTGGTGTAGTCGTTATCGTCGTAGGAAATGAACACGGCGACTCGAGTTCAAATCCTGGACGAGACTGATTGCGTTTCACATAGCACTAATACCCTTGGGAAAGGTATGAATCCAATTATTCTCCCTCCAGCTATGGGTAAATAGTAGGACAGACTGGGTTCTTCAGCCTTGGTGAGGCAACTAGTCTAGGAGAAGGAAAACTCTGAATTCAAACCTGTTAAACTCCGCTTAAAAATTGACCTTGTGTCATATCCTGCCCGAGCGGAGGGGTTGGGTAAATAGTACCCTCTCCAAGAAGAAAGAATCAAGTCTGCCCAACAATTTTTCTCAGCTGAAGGGAGAATATTTTGATTAATACTTTTTTCTAGGGCATTAGCGCTCAGTGAAATGCAAAGAGTCGCGTCCAAGATCTGAACTCCTGTCTCCGTGTCCATTTCCAACGACAATAACACTTCACCAAATTGTAAAGTACAACAGCGCCACCTGTCATCGTTAATTAGAAGACACTTTATATGCTTTCGACTACCTGTTGTTCAATTTTTATTGACGCAAGGGGTACTGAGCAAAATGCTTGCCATAACTGTTTATCATTAGTAAGATACGTTCAATAAGTTTCCAGACTTTTTTTTGTACAGGTATTTAAAATTGTCGTAGACTCTTGAAAATTCACTATGTGAATTATGAGATGACTGACCAATTTTTATGATTTTAGGTTCAAATGAACAACTACAGCAGGGATTGGAATACACCCTACTAAAGCCTGATTGTCACAGCTAGTGAATTTCAAAAATGCTATCTGGACGTGAGGACACTTTAGAAGAACGATATGCAATAAAGTTCTGTTTTAAACTAGGAAAAAATGTCACATCAACGTATGGAATGCTTCAGACTGCTTTTGGACCGTCTTGCATGAATAGAGCATGAGTTTTTGAGTGGCATAAGAGATTCAAGGAAGGCAGCGAGTCTGTGAGGGATGATGAGAGGTGTGGGAGGAGTAAGGAAGTCAATACACCACAGTTGATTGGACAAAGGGTTAGGTTTAGGCTTACTATGTTAAGGTTTTAAGGGAGTTCAGGAAGAAATTCCGTTGGAAGAGGCCACCACTCTCTAAATAGGGTCAGTGGCATTTCCACCAGGACAATGCACCAGTTTACAATTCCATCTTTGTCACAGACTATTTGACCAAGATAGGCATCAAGGCAGTTCTTCACCGTCCCTATAGTCCAGACCTTGCTCCCTGTGACTTTAAGTTATTCCATAAGCTCAGAGGCTGTCGTAATGAGATAATTGAGGAGATGAAAGAGGCTGTGACGAATGTCATTGATACTCTCACACAAGAGGACTTCCATGGGGCCTTTGAGAAGTTGTTGGGACGGTACAACAAGTACATTGCAGCCGGAGGAGATTACTTCGAAGAGGATAAGAGTGTCCTGTGAGTACTTTCAATAAAAAAAGCCCATACGAAAAAAGTCTGGAAACTTATTTAATGATCCTCGTACCTCAACTACGATTTCGCTTTCTGGGGATTTTTAATCTTCCCGCAATCTTGATCTTTCCCAAAGTTAAAAAATCAAACCTTCTATGTTTTCTAAATCAGTCAGCAGAAAGATTGGTTAATTTGTTTTTACGGCATTTCAAACACTGTACGCTATTTAATGCCAAATACATTTTCACACATGTAAACAGTTCCATTTAAAAAAAATTCTGTTTAGCATAAGTACACAGTTTAGTTCTATTTGACCCATACATATGATCCTACCAAGTGCAACCATTCCGGGCCAGAGTAGACCTGGGATC
>OY757946.1:45769233-45771733 GCA_963585895.1 Sepioteuthis lessoniana | reverse complement strand
CAGGATGGAAATAAATTTATAATCCTAAAGTAACCGGTTTTTAGTTTTTTCTTCAAGAAGATATATATATATATATATATATATATATATATATATATATATATATGTGTGTGTGTGTGTGTGTGTGTGTGTGTACATACCTGTATTTCGTCCATCTGAATGAAATCATTTCATATGAGTGAAACAAATTTATAACGGAATTAGAAAGTTGAATTATTTTTCGTTTGATTAAAAAAATAACATTTTTTCTCCGCAAGTGATTTTCGATGTATTATTAATCTGAAATCAATTATATATATTCGATAGCCGTTGACATTGAGCACTCAATTAAGTTTGGTTTCTTTGTTTAATGGCATATCAACCTTTGTAGGTTATTTAAAGCCAAAGCTATTCTTCTAGAAGAACAGTAGTTGCACTATTTAACCCATAGTTGAGGGGATAAGGGGGTTCATGCCTTTCCCAAGGGGGTTTGCCTGAGAGAGAACATAATAGCGCGAGTAGAGTACGAGCTCACTTACTACAATTGCGCAGTCAATCGCTTTAACCGTCACACGACGAGGACACCCCCAACTCAATTAGATATTCCTATTCTCGTAGGATTATTACGTAATAGTATAATCCTTAGAATGCTTTTCTTTATATATATATATATATATATATATATATATATATCATGCCGTGCCGCCAGCACGGATATCAGTGACTCTCTCTCTCCACTTCTCCCTATCGCTCATTGCCTCTGGCAGGTCTTCAGGGCTACATCCCGTATCCTCTCAGAGCTGCAGTATGTATGTTCAAGCTGGTCATTCTGCTTTTGCTCGGCCATATGTGGGGGTCCATAGGAGTACATCACTTATGAGCTCGTCCCTGGTTCTCCTGTATGTCCTGCATGTCTGGTTCGTCTAACTTGGATAGTTTTCGTAACATATATATATATATATATATATATATATATATATATATATACCGTTTCTTCAAGGCAGCAGTCACATCGATACTGCTATATGTATGCACTACATGGACTCTAACAAAACGGCTGGAGAAGAAGCTAGACGGCAATTACACAAGAATGCTGCGAGCAATCTTGAACAAATCCTGGCGGCAACACCCCACAAGACACCAACTGTACGCCCACCTGCCTCCTATCACGAAAACTATTCAAGTTAGACGAACCAGACATGCAGGACACAACTGGAGAAGCAGGGACGAACTCATAAGTGATGTACTCTTATGGACCCCTACACATGGCCGTGCAAAAGCAGGACGACCAGCACGAACATACCTTCAGCAACTATGTGAGGATACAGGATGTTGTCCAGAAGACCTGCCTGAGGCGATGAACGATAGGGAAAAGTGGCGAGAGAGGGTCATGGATATCCGTACTACCAGCGCGAGATGATGATGATGATGATATATGCCGTGGTCGGAAAGGTATACAAAGAGCCAAGTTCAAATCCTTATTTAGACTGCTTGCATTTCAGATAGACCCTATTCTATTTGTAAAGGCATGAATCCAGTTACACTCCCTCCAGCAATGGGTGAAATTTACCCTTAGTACCTAAATTTTATCAGAATTTTTTTCATAAACGTAAACTATGCATTATTTGAAATTGTTTTATAACAAAAATTATTTTAATATTTGTTTTGAAGCTATTTAAAATGGTGGCAAATCAAACAGAGTGCTCCAGACATGAACAGAGGTCTGTCATCAAATTTTTGCTGGCTGAGAAATGCAAACAATATGAACTTTACAGAAGAATGTGTGATGTGTATGGAGAAGCATGTTTTAGAAAAAAATATGTTTACAAATGAGCTAAACATGGCTTTACCACTGTGAGCTCAAGTCAAAGTATAATCCATGGAATAGAAATACTGTGACATTCTGGTAAAGAAAAAGTTCTGGGTACAGTGGTCAATAAAGAAGGTCATGCTGACGCGGTCTTGTGGGACATGAAAGGACCCATCACTATTGATTTCTTTGAAAAAGGTGCAACTATAGACGACTTAGGCAATATTTACCTTATTCATTGAATGACTCGTACATACAAACACACTTCCATACATACACCAATCTACAAATGAATTTTAAAATACTTTTAAATTTTGAAAGTTGATACTCATTACAGACAAGCTCTCCACAATTAGAAACATTGTCAAAACAATCTTTCCATTTCCATTTGTCCTTGCTGAGTGACTATGTGATTTATTTTAATGGCATATCAACCCAGCTAGGAGTATTTTATGCCTAGAAGTTAGGGAATCACATTGATTGTATGTTCATCTTCCCATTTTTTATCTAGTTGTTTCTTAAGAATTTTTTGTGGGGAAAAGGAGCACACAGTCCTATCGAATCCAAATAATTTTAAAACATCAATTTGAACCATAGATAAGACTCTAATAGGTATTACCACTCCAGATCAGAGTGGACTTGGGAGTAATGGCAATGAAGATGTACTCCACACTCCTAACATCTACAAAACTGGAGCCTCACCATCACGAA
>OY757946.1:45752423-45769033 GCA_963585895.1 Sepioteuthis lessoniana | reverse complement strand
TTGTTGTTAATAATCATATTCCGAATATATAAATAAAATAATCAATTTAAATGTCCTCAACACCGTCAAAACTTGAGCTGGAAAAGTTCATATTAATAAAGAATGTTTTGTTTATTGGATACTCCAGTACTTTTGTATAATTCCTTTGCGTTTTACAGTTGAATTGGTGTGTAAATCAAATATTCCTGTGAATAGACGGTGAAAAGGAGATGGTGAGATTATTCCTCCAAAGTCAAATGGGTTTATGGCGGATTACAAAATACTGATTAACCTGAAGTCTTAGTAAAAAATTCCGATGCTAATGTTGGGGTTTGTTTTAAAAAAAACCCTCATATTTGGGGTTTGACAATTTATGATTAGACTTTTATTTTTCAGTAAAATTAATGGTCACGTTTGTAATTAATTTGGATTAATGATTAAAAGAAAAATGCCAGCCAGCCGTGAAACATCGGTCGTGGTATTGTTGTGGAAGCGTTGGTGTAAGTTTAAACTTTATAACAAGTTATAATCGCACTTTTACTTTTCAGTAAAAGGACTATTAACTTTTGTCTTCAAATGGGCTTATACGTCAGCGTGAAACTTAAGTCGCGGTATTGTTGTGTTTGCGTTGGTGTAAGTTTAAACTTAATAGCAATCATATCCGGACTGTTACTTTTTAATAAAATTAATAATCACGTTTGTCTTCAAAGTGGGTTTATAATGCATAGAAAATACCAGCCAGCCGTGAAACATTGGTCGCGGTTTTGTTGTGCTAGCGTTGGTGATAATTTAAACTTAAAAACAAGTTTTTATCAAACCTTTAATTTTTCGTAGAAAACAATAATCAAGTTTGTCATCAAATTACTTCATAGTATATAGCAAAATATGGAACGAGTTTGGATGTCTTCGTAGTGTAATGGTCAAATCTCCGGATGGCGGAATCGTACTCAACGAGTTCGAACTCCAGTCGCGCTATTACATTCACTTTTGGATAAATACCCTTTTGGAAAGGTATGAACCCTCTTATTCTCCCAGCTATGGGTTAAATAGTACCTTTGAGAAGGATGGCTTTTGCATTAAATAACCCAAGAAGGTTGATATGCCATAAAAACAAACTATGCAATAATTATACTGCCAATAACAAGTAAAACCAAGAAAGTCAGCAGGGTAGGTGCGTCTCTTGGGAGTGGTCTTACTTTTACAGCTGTGTGAATCTCGGCAATAGTGCTGGACTGCGGAACGTAGTAAGTGAGTTCGAATTCAAGTCGCTCTAAAACGTTTACTTTTGGACAAATACCCTTGGGGAAATTTCTGACCCGCTTATCCTCCCATAAGGGGGTCGCAAAACTTATAGAAAATGGATACAACAATCTTTCGATATTATAAGTTTGAAGAATTTGGTGTTTGTACGGAGTTTTAATTCATCTCTTAAATAGTACCACTACTCTCCTTCAAGAAGGATGGATTTGGCATTGAATAAGCAAAAAAGGTTGATATGCCATTAAAAACAACAAACAAACAAAATAGCGATCATTGTAAAACATTTTCTGTCTCGTAAAAACCTTACCTTAAAAAAAGAAAAAATGAATAAATAAATAAAATAAGATAAAAACAGGCGCGTTTTAATAATAAGGTCCCAACTCCCAGGTGAAACTTTTGGCACATATTTGATATAAATGATTCGTAATTACTTTTCCGCTTGCATATGGGGGTCGTGAAACTTATGGAAAACAAATACAATGATCTTTCGATATTATGCGAGAAGTTTGAAGAATTTGCTGTTTGTACGGAGTTTCAAGTTATCCCTTCTTCATTCATCAAGGTGCATCACATATTATCAGCACGACCATTTCTATCATGCTTTGCATCTTACTCCATTCTAAAGTGGGGGACTATTTTACCCTTTTTTTTTTTTTTTTTTGGGTTACACTTTTATCTTGATAATTTTGTCTTCTAGAGCCACTAGGTCGTCAATTTAACTGATAAGTTTTACTCTTCGTAGATTGAAAGATAAATAAGAATTATGAAGAGTATATAAGCATCTATTACAAACTTTTTTTCGATTGAGTTGATTACTTCTATACCAATATATTTTACCCGTGACTCTGCATTTCAAGTTCAGTAAGCTACTCAGTTATGTGTATTTACTACTCCTTGGAGAAGAAAGGATGAGCTAGGCAGGGTTTGGGGTTAGGGTTAGGTTAAGCGCCTTCAACTTATGAATTCATAGACATAGATGCGCAAAAGTTGGCTGACCAGGAAGAACTTACATACATCAGCTCTGCGTGGAAAATGGATGCTGTCTAGAGGACTTGTCAGACGTGATGAATGTTATTGATGGATGGAGAGAGAGGAGGGGAAGAAAGAGAGAGGATGTCAGTGAATTTCCCACTATCAGCGAAACTTGATATATATATATATATATATATATATCTTAACCAAAACTTCTAGTTTCACGCTCATTGTGCATCACAATCATGCTACGTGCTGTACATGAAATTTGTAGTTATATATATATATATATATATATATATATATATATATATGTATATATATTAGCATTAGCTGATGAACTTTAACTGGAGTCTGAGTGGCAGCAAGTTTTCAGAACTCTTCTCAGTACTCAGGCCTATCCTAATAACATTGTAGTCTAGATGGTCTCCACCCACCTTCTGATTTCGAACACTTCCAATCCCATTACTTATCTTCGGGGGATTGTTCCGAGTGCACCAATTACAATTGGTATCACCGTCACCTTCATGTTCCATAGTCTTGTTACTTCTCTGGCAATGTCAAGATATTTCTCTTTTCACTTTCTTTTATAATTTCCTTTGTTGTCTGCCGGAACGGTTCTCTTTTTTTTTTTTTTTTTTTTGACTCTCACTAGGTCTGGTCATCTGGCCGGAAATAAGTGATCTATTTGTATCTTAGATTCTCAGAGAATTTTGTACACCTCTTTCTTTAGGAAGGATTATTATTATTATTATTATTATTATTTTTGATTTCTCATTAATGTTTTTCACATCAGCGTTAGCTGATGGTATTTCACTGGTGTTTGAGTGACAGCAAGTCTCCAGGATTCTTCTCAGTATTTTGGCCGCTCTCAATAATGCTGTTATTTGGATGGTCTCCACTCGTCCGCAAACTTCCAAGTCCTCCAGTGCCTTTAATAATCCTTTAGTTACTGTTCCAAACGCACCAATTACAATTGGTATAATTGTCGCCTTCATGTTCCATAGTTTTTTCAATTCTCTAGCAAGGTGCGAGGTACTTATCCTTCTTTTCACATTCTTTCAGTTTTAATCAATGGTCAGCTGGGACTGCAAATTCGTAATTTTGCAAATTCTCTTTTTTTTTGTTGTTGTTGTTTATTATTAGGTCTGGTCTTCTGGCCGAGATTAGATGATCTGTCTGTATGTCAATGTCTCATTAGAGCTTATTATTATTATTTTTATTATTATTATTATTATTATTATTATTATTATTATTATTCAATTTTTGGTTTTAATTTTGGTCTCTTAGAATTCCTTTCCCAGGTATTTATCCAAGACTCAGAGTGAGGAAAGGTAGGGATTATATGAATTCTCTGTTGTTGTTTTTTGTTACCTCTTTTGGGTGATAATCTTTCAGATAGAACTCTCCTAAAAAGATAATCAGTTACGTAATGTGCAATTTTTTTTGTATTTCGTATGAGGTAGGACGGTAAAGAATCATTTTAATGTGTTAATCTGTCCCTATCTTAATCATACCCAGGGCTCCCACAATTACTGGTACTGAGGAAATTTTAAGGTGACTCACTTTTTCAGTATTATCATTATTTTTCCTGCGTTAACAGATAGTCTTTCACTGGAGTAGGATGGACAAGTCTACTCAGCTCTCCAGGACTCCTTTCAGGATTCTGGTCAATCTCAATAATACCGCAGTCGGAATGGTCGCGGTTTGTCGACCGATTTCCAACTCTTCGAAATACTTTCCAAGCCTTGGGAGATCGCTCTAAGTTTGCCGTCTACAACTGATATCATTGTCATGTCCATATATATACATATATATATATATATATATATATATATATATACATATATATTACACAAGCTTTTTTTAGATAATTTTATATATATATATATATATATATATATATCTAACGAGCTTGTGCAAAACCGTTCGATCTTCGACATCAGCAAAAGTCAGTTGAAATAAATCTATTTTCTCTCTCTCCCTCTCTCTCTCTCTCTCTCTCTCACACACACACACACACACACACACACACACACACACACACACACTCATATATATATGATTATGTGAAAACATGATATATATATATATATATATATATATATATATATATATATATATATCACATTTTCGCAATCATCAGTTCTAGATTCCGAAGAATCTTACAAGTGGTTCTAAAGGATGGTATATTATATTCGCTATTTGCGATTTTTTCTCATACTTCCAATCTATCTATCTATCTATCTATCTATCTATCTATCTTTCTTCAGGTCTTCTTTCACGTCTTTAATTGTGGAACTGAAGTTTGATCTTTCACCACATTTGTTTGTTAGTTTCACACATATTTGCGTTCTTCGTAAGCTCCAATCTTGGCGAACGTCCTCATTCCAGGCGTGTCTTACTGTCTACCCCAACCACCTCACCTATGTTTGCCCTACCCAAAGTAAAAGATAAAAAGAAAAAGAAAGAAATACAAAATTAAAGAATGCTTTGGGTGAAGCAGGGACGTTGCTGTTCATGTTCTCCTGGCCATAGAACAAGACAGTGTGCCTTTAACTCCACTAGTATAAAAATGGTAAAAAAGTAAAAAAAAATCAGTGCAATGAATCTTTCAATCATATGGAGTACAGAAAAATTCCTTAGTGAGTAGATCGTTCTTATATTCTTAAGAGATCTTTCGTGTATGAAAACATTTTGGAAACCCTCCCTTGCATTCTTCATTATAAACTTTAAAGAATTTAATCCTTTCGTAGTTATTTATTAAGCATTGTCTAAACAAACAAACAGACAAACAAACAAACAAACAAACAAAGAAAAAAAAACACACGAAAGAAATCTACTACGATTTGGCACAAGACTAGAAGTATGGACCACCCAGTAAGAATCGAACTCTTTATCAAACACCCGCCATGTTCGGTAACTATGCTCGGGGCAGCAAAAGGCTTCTATAATGAAGCAGTCATTTACTAAGCATTGTTGAGTTTGGCACAAGGCCATATGATAAATCATCCAATGAGAATCGAACTCACAATGGACTACTTGCCTGTCTTATTTAGTTACTAAGCTTAGTTGTTTGGTACAAGGTAAATATAAAGGATGTCGAATGAGAAGGAAATTCACTCAAAATAGACTGGCGAGAGTCCACGTAGCGTAATGGTAAACGAGCTGGACTAAAATGTCAAATTCGACTTCTAGTTATGCTATTACATTCATTTTTCGAACAAGTAGCCTTTGGAAAGGTAAGGACCGCTTTATTTCACTGGGGAAAGGGTTAAATAGTCCCACTGCAGTTATTCAACCAGGATATAATCGGCATTAAATGATCCACGAAGGTTGATATGCCATTAAGCAAGCAGGTATAAAGGGACTATTCAAGGATACAGTCTTTTTTTCGTGTGTGCAGAAAGTTTGAATGATTTTCTAAAGGATCAAGTGGAAAAATTCCTTGGATCCTCAAGCATATTTTGAGTAACATTAATCCATTTGGGAAATTGAATTAGAGACCCAAGTAATTAATTTAATCTTCATTAACACAAAGGAATAAACGCAAATCTTATCTTCCCAGTAAATTCTAGATGGTGCTGCTATACAATAGTACTGACGCAGTAACAGCTTGGAAGAATCCCTGTTCTATTTCTTCAGGAAGATTACATTTCCATGTGGTCGATAACCTGTTGATAGTGCTTCAAAGCGTATGTTGACTGTCGCGGTCAGAAGATGAGATATTGCTACCGAGATATTTGAGCTGGTCTTGTAAATTTCATTGGCTTGTCATTGAAGAGAAAATGTCATCATTTTGGTTAAAGCCCTTTTTTTCATCTGAGTTTATGCAGAGATGCCAGTTCTTCGTGCTATCTATTCCAGGCTACGCAGCAGATATTTGGCTAATAATAGACCAGTGATGTTTCTTTGAAAGTGTAGAGACAGCAGTCAAGAGGAGCAAAAATCACTTATCAATCTAAAAATTGCGAATAAAAAGAATAGTTGGGTTTGGTTTTATGGCATATCAAACATTATTGGTTATTTAAAGCCAAATCTTGTTTTTACACGTAAATGAAATATTTCTGATTTTTAAACACATTTTGTTGATAAATTTCTAAACGAGCTTGAGATAATTTCTTTTGATGACAGTTAAATGGTTTCAGGTATTGCTATCTAATATGAATAAATCCATTTAGTATTAATCATTTGTTTACAACAGTGAAGTTGTTACAAGTATTGCTATTTAACACTCTTCAACATTTCTCATTCGTTTGTGCACTGTTAAATGGTTTCAAGTATTGTTATGTATCCCTAACAATTCAATTAAACATTAATCATTTGTTTACTCTCAGGTAAATGATCAAACAGTTCATTTTCTAACAATTCAATTTTGCATAAGTAATTTGTTTTCTCTCTGTTTAAATGTCAGAAAGTTCTATTTGATCTATAGATAGGTCCCTATCAGCTGCCACCACTCCGGGCCTGAGTAGACCTGGGAGCGATGACAATAAAGAAGTAATCCGTATTCCCATTATCTCCAGGATTGCAGTAGCCTCACCATCAGATTGCTTAATTTCATAGCCAGGACACTCGTTAGGGGGTCTTAGCCCTCTGCAGAGATGCAGTCAGTCTATTCTATAGTCCCATCTTACTGGACTTGAATAAAAACAAATAATAAAGTTTTTCCATTAATTATTTTTTTCATCCTACAACGTGTGAAAGCACGTGCGATACTCAGTCCTCATCAGCCGCCAACCAGGGTGATAACACCTTTTCGGTAGCTAAAGGCAGTCCTGCCACTCCTGGTGCTACCAAAGAGCTTTTGCCACCGGACAGGGTATTTAAAAGAAATATATATCTATATATACACCAGATCAACTGGTGTATATATAGATATATATTTCTTTTAATTATATGTAGTTTGACCATAGTAAGATACTATTAACTAAATAGAGAACATTGTACTCATCAACTGACCCCGCTTATTTGCAATGGTTTGTAACTTTTGCTGCAATTTATATAACATATATCACAGTATTCGTCGACTTTTGAATAAAAATATCCTCTCCAACCAGAACTAAGCGATGTTTTATAAAAATGAAGATTGTTACCATATATTTCTATGTATATGTGTAGGTGTATATGCTTTTATTTTAATCATAGCCTTCAAAAAACAATCTGTTCTTAATATCTCATTTCAAATCTATTTAACAATGGCGTTCTTCTGCGTGGGAGGCGAATTTCTCAACGTCAATGAAAAAGCTGAAACACTAACGAACATTGAAAATTACAGCCTTTCATTAAAACTTATTGGAACTAAAATAACTTTTTTTTAATTTCTCACGAAGGTAAGACATAAAACTAATACCTATATAATAACCAGATTTCTTCCAAGTTGTTGCCGTGTCCGTACTACTCTATGGTTACCTCACTTGGACTTATATTAAGCGCCTTGAAAAATAGCTAAATGGGAACACTTAGATGAATCTGTGACGTTGCCATACTTAAAAAAAAAATATATATATATATATATATATATATATATATATTTATTTACCAACCCCTCCGCTCGGGCAGGATATGACAGAAGGTCAATTTTTAAGTGGAGTTTAACAGGTATGAGTTCAGAGTTTTCCTTCTCCTAAACTAGTTGCCTCATCAAGGCCGAAGAATCTAGTCTGTCCTACTACTTACCCATAGTTGGAGGTAGAATTATTGGATTCATACCTTTCCCAAGGGTATCAGTGCTATGTGAAATGCTATCAGCCTCATCCAGGAATTGAACTCGTGTCGCCATGTCCATTTCCTACGACGATAACCATTACACCACGGGCACCTCCATATATATATATATATATATATATATACATGCATGTATATATATTAGAATAGGTAGGTCCACGAAGATATTTGTACTTTTTGACAAAGAAAAAATATAAATCTCTTCGTGGACCTATCTATTTTAAAATATACTTTTATTCTTTCTTTGGACATACAACAAACATATATATATATATATATATATATACTAAAGAAAACTGTTGGGTATCACCCACCTTTTTCCACACAATGAAATAGTCCATCTGCCATATATAGCAGTGGCTACTAATACCAGGGCAGACTAGAAGGTGAAGAGTAGCTTCTTATTGGAATAGAATTAGAGCGTTGGAGACTGGAGATCGAACTAGATCACCTTACTTGCTACCTTAATAACGGAAGCTAATACTATCGTTGGACTATATCTTTATTCTGTATTCACTAATCCTATGTTTTTGTCTACTAATAGTCTCTCTATTGTATATACCTTTTCCTGAGAATATTTCTCTATTTCCTCTCATATCGTGGTTTGTTCTTTATATAATATTACATTCTGTATTCACTAATCCTATGTTCTTGTCTACTAAGAGTCTCTCCATTATATATACTTTTTCCTGAGAATATATCTCTATTTCCTCTCATATCGTGGTTTGTCCTTTATTTAATATTACAAGCGTTCATTAAACAGAACGCAACAAAAACATTGAATGAAAAATATTGAAAAGAAAAGTTCTTTATCTATTTTCCTAATGTACTCTTAACAGTTCTTAAAACTCTTAGGTGTCCCGCTAAAGAATCGAGACCAAATTCTTTACAACAATCTCCGTGATTATAATTTACTTATTATAATTTATCTACAAATACAGTTTTCTGTTTATTACCTTATCGTCATAAAAATTGAAATTTACTTCAATCAATTTTTCCCCTTAACTATGCGTAAACAGCAAGGTAGAAAGCGTTCTTTAGCCTTGGTAAAGTAAGCAGTCTAAGAGAATGTAAATTGAATTCAAACCACTTAAAAATAGATCTTCTGTCTCCTCTTACTTGAAGCCGAAGAGTTAGGTGTAAGATATTTGATAAACGACTGCAAAGTCAATAATAATAACGATAATGATAATATTCAAGCACTTTTTAAAACTAAAATTCAGCCTAATATGCGTAGACAAGAAAAGAAACGACAAAGAATCTATGATTTGCATAACGCCGAAACCAACCCATTTGCATGCAAAGTAAAGAAAAATAATTATCAGAAAAAGAGATTTTAAAGAAAAAGGGAAGTAGAGGATTGGACAAAAAAACAAAAGAAAAATTTTTAACTGCTCTCGCTGCGGCAATTGAGAAGGACCCACAATGCCAATAAGAAAGCACCATAATGAATTGAAAGTCCCTGAGAAAACTGTGAGGACAGCAATTAAACAGGATTTAAGCCCCCTTGACTACGCTATATGGGACATTTTAGAAGATAAAGCAAATGCAACTTCCTATCCAAATCTCCATGTCAATGCACAAAAAACTGAATATATGAGCTTTAATCAAGGAGACGACATTTCCACACAAGTCGAAACCTCTCTGAAACTGGTAGACAAATTCTCCTACCTAGGAAGCAGTGTCTCATCAACCGAAAAAGACATCGACACATGGCTAACGAAGGCATGGACAGCTATCGATAGCCTATCGATCATATAGAAATCAGACCTGACCGATAAAATGAAATGCAGTTTCTTCCAAACAGCGATCGTTCGATACTGCTGTATGGATGCACTACTTGGACGCTAACAAAACGGCTGAAGAAGAAGCTAGACGGCAATTACACAAGAATGTTGCGAGCAATATTGAACAAGTCCTGGCGGCAACACCCCACAAGACACCAACTATACGGCCACCTGCCTCCCATCACGAAAACTATCCAAGTTAGACGAACCAGACACGCAGGACACTGCTGGAGAAGCAGAGATGAGCCTATAATTGATGTACTCCTATGGACCCCCACATATGGCCGAGAAAAAGCAGGACGACCAGCTAGAACATACATACAACAGCTATGTGAGGATACGGGATGTAACCCTGAAGACCTGCCAGAGGCGATGAACGATAAGGAAATGTGACGAGAGAGGGTCAGGGATATCCATGCTAGTGGCATGACTGAGTAGGAATGGTATAAAATATCTGAAGAATTTAAACATCAGATTTTTTCGTTGTTACCGTCGTAAAAAATAGACTCAGTGAACCACGTTCAAATCCTTGATATGGCGCTTGGTATTTCATGTAACTCTCATGAGATTCAGAAAGCAAAGCATCCAACTACTTTTCCTCCAGCTATGAGTAAATAAGAGGGTATATACAGTGTAACCCGTATATAAAAGAGTTGTCGGGACCGGAGAAGAAATATCTTATATCCGGGTTTGGTCTATTTTGTTTGGGTAAGTATGGAAACACATCATATAACGCTTTTTACGTACAGAATACTAGTTTATTTAACAGTTTTTGACATAAAAAACACAAAAAACTGACGAAAATACATTTTCAATCAGTTTTCACAAATAATTCAATCAAAAATTACTTTTTCTTAAAAAAAGTCAGTCATTTTTGATTGTACAGAAATCTCTTTGTTAACATCATGAACATTTTCATACAGTCCGTAAATCATTTTCAATGCGCCGTCAGGATTACTGCTTTTTGCTTCAAAGTATTCTGTCAGAGTTTCAAGCGCATTCAACGCAGCCAGAGAATTTGGCGCTGGTTTGTCACTTTCAGAAACTTCAAAACTTACGCTTTCAGCATCATCATCTTCGTCAAAATCTTGATCATCCGATTTTATACCATGTGTGATGTCCGTATCCGTCAGTTCTCCATAACATTGTGTACGATCGTCAAAGCTGATAAATTCGTCAAAATCTGTTTGCTCCATGTCCGATGGTGGAGAAACTTGATCATTTTCATTGAGTATTTCTTCCACTTCAGCCTGTGATTCGATGACAAAGCTGGCCTTTTTAAAACAATTTTGAATTGTGGACGGTTTGACCATGGAAAGTGCTCGTTTCATCATGTGCATGGCCTTCAAAGTCGGCAAAAAAGCGGTCGGCGCTACCCTTAGACACACACAAAGCAAAATCATAAGGTAGAGGGAATCTCCTACAGATACAGATTGGACACACCATGTCTCTAGACTAGTCAAGATTAAGTCATTGACCTTCACTCTCTCTAACTGACCTATGTTTGACCGATTTACGACATCACGCTGTCATTTAAAACGAACTCTCTTATATCGAGGACGACGGGACCAGAGAAAATATTATATCCGGGTGTCTTATATCCGGGTTAAACTGTTGTATCTTTTAAAGTTGGTGTGGCAAGCAGTGTAAGAGAAGGTATATTCTGAATTCAAACTTGATAAACTGTGCTTAAAAATTGTTCTTGCGTCGGATCCTGTCCGTGAAAGGGGATTGGGTAAGTACAACTTTCACGTGCCCACATGCAAAGGGAAAAGAAGGATAAGTACCTCAACCTTGCTATAGAAATAAAAAAGCTGTGGAACATGAAAGTAACGATTGGGCTAATTGTGATTGGTGCGTTAGGCACAGTAACTAAAGGATTATTAAAGGGCCTGGAGGACTTGGAAGTTGGCGGACGGGTGGAGACTAACCTAACGACAGCAATGCTGAGGACGGCCAGAATACTGAGACGAGTCCTGGAGACTTGAGAAGACTTGCTGTCACTCAAACTCCAGTGAAAAACCATCAGCTAACACTGATGTGAAAAACTCTAAAAGAGTAAATAATAATGATAAAACTGAAAGAATGCGAAAAGAAGGATAATACCTCGCACCTTGATAGGGAATTGAAAAAAAAACAAACTATGAAACATGCAGGTGACAACTATACCAATTGTAATTGGTGCGTTTGGAACAGTAACTAAAGGGACTAGAGGACTTGGAAGTTGGCGGACGAGTGGAGACCATCCAAACTACAACATTATTGAGAACGGCCAGAATACTGTGAAGAATCCTGGAGAATTGAGGTGACTTACTGACACTTAAACTCGAGTGAAAGACCATCAGCTAATTCTGATGTGAAAAACTTTAATAAGTAAATAATAATAATAATAATAATAATCGGTCAGAATACTAAGAAGAGTCTTGGAGACTTTAGTGGAAAACTATCTGCAAATTGTTTGAAATAGAACTGTTTTGACATTTAACTGTTTGTAAACAAAACTATACTTATTCTTAACTGAAATGTTTGAAATTTAATTCAGCGTTAAATAACCCGAAAAGGGTTGATATGCCGTAAACAAGACAATCAACCAACCAACTAACCAAAAGGGGTGTCCTCCTGGTGTAATGGTTAAAGCGATGAACTGCGGAATCGTAGTACGCGAGTTCGTACTCCAGTCGCACTATTACGTTCACTTTCGGGCAAATACCCTTGGGAAAGGTATGAACCCCCTTATTCTCCCTCCAGCTATGGGTAAATAGTAGGACGGACTAGGTTCTTGAGCCTTGGTTAGGCAACTAGTCTAGGAGAAGGAAAACTCTGAATTCAAACCTGTTAAACTCCGCTTAAAAATTGACCTTGTGTCATATCCTGCCCGAGCGGAGGGGTTGGTAAATAGTACCAACCAACTAACCAACCATTATCAGTATCTTCCCTCATGCTAGGTCTTGGGTAAAGACCTTGTGAGGGATTGTAAAGTGCCAAAAATAAAACTAAAAATTTAATAATAATAATAATAATAATGATAAGGCTGTGGAACATGAGGGTGACGGTGATTATATTTGTATTTCGTGCCCTTGAAATGGTTATAAAAGGCCTGGAAGAAAGACTGGAGGAACTGTAAACCAGAGGAAGAATCGAAAAGATCCAGAATACAGCATTTATAAAATCGCCCAGAATACTGAGAAGGGTCCTGGAGACATGAGGAGACTTGCTATCACTTATGCTCCATCGAAAGACTTCCAGCGAACACTGGTGTAAAAAACTCACAAACAGTAAAATAATAATCCTTTAATTCATCATTCCACTGTTTAATGCTTAGCAAGATAACGTTCGTAATCACGAACCATTGTTCTTTTGCTGTTCGTGAGTCAAGGACGGAGAAAAGTTGATATCAGGCTTGGCATATTGTAGAACAGCTCAGTAGCGGTCTACATTGTAAAAGATGTCTGTGTTTATTGACATGCGTTAGTCAGGAATTCTTCGTAGCGATCGGCCGAAGAAAATCACATTCCTCAGCCTGTATTTTTGGACTGCAGTGCTCATAACTTAGCAAAAAGGAAAGAAGAAATGGCCTTTGTTGGTAAGAACATCTATTTTTATTATTATTTTTTTTTTTTTTTGCTTTGCTTCCATCTGGAATCGCGAGAAGGTGATTTCCAAACATTTTTCGACTTTAAACAGAAACGCTTCTTAGAGTATCTCATCGGTAAAATATCTTAAAATCTTTTTTATCTATAAATAGTAGGACAGAACTTATTCTTTAGCAATGGCTGTGTAGCCAGTATTCTTTTTTTAAGAGCTTGTCTTAAAAAATATCTATTACAAACTCTTCGCGCTTATACAGTTAGGAATTTTTTTTCTCCTCCCAAGCAGTGGGTAAATCGTAGGGCAGAATGGGCCCTTTAGCCTTGAATAGGTAGCCAGTATTCTTTTTTTAAGAGCTTTTCTTAAAAGATATCTATTACTAACTCTTCGCGCTGATGCAGTTAGGAATCTATTTTCACTCCCAAGCAGTGGGTAAATCTTAGGGCAGAATGGGCCCTTTAGCCTTGGATGAGTAGACAGTTCATTTATCTATTTTATTTCTTAGCTGTTAGTCCTGAAAATTTTGTTATCTTTCACAAAATCTTCGCGCTAATACTTTTGGAAAGGCATGAATCCATTAATACTAAGTTTGGGTAAATATAGCACAGAAGGAAAACACTGAATTTAAACCTGTTAAACCAGGTCTTAAAAAGCAACTTATGTTTTTATCAATTGCAAGCTCTTTGCGCCAATAATTTTTAAAAAGGGATGAAAACATATCAACCACCCATCAGCCGTTGGTAAATTGTAGGGAAGAGTGGTTTCTTAAGCCATGATTGGTTAGCCATTTTATTTTATTTATTTATTTATTTTTGTGAGGATGTCTTAAAAACACAATTTTATCTATTACAATCTTTTCGTTCTTTTCTCAGTCGGCTGGGGCTGTAGAATACACCGACTGCTTCTTTTCAGCGGGGTAAGACTCCCACAATGAGTGTCCTGTGGCCCAGTCAGCTGGGGCTGTAGAATATGCCGACTGCTTCTCTGTAGTGGGGTAATACCCCCTCACCAATGAGTGTCCAGTATATGACACTAAACAATCCGATAGTAAGGTTCCACAAATGCTGGAGCTTTGGGAAATGCAGAGTAACCCTTTCATTGTCATTGCTCACCGCTACTCTCTGACCCGGAGTGGTAGTACCTAAGAGGGTCCTATCTATGGGTCAAATAGAACTAAACTGTGTACTTATGCTAAACTGAATTGTTTGAAATTGAACTGTTTTGACATTTAAATGTTTGAAAACAAAAACTATACTTATACTAAACTGAATTGTTTGAAATTTAACTCAGCGTTAAATAACCCGAAAAAAGTTGATACGCCGTTAAACAAAACTAACCAACCAACTTTTCGCTCTAATACCCTTAAAAAAGACATGAAACCATCTCAACATTCCAGCTTGGTTTGGTTTTTTTCTTTGTTTAATAATAGATTTATCCTTGTTTTTTTTTTTAATGCCAAAGCAGTCCATGTTGAAGAACATTAGTGTTGCTATCTAATCCATAGTAGGGGTAAAAAGGGGAACCATACTTTTCCTAAGTGTATAACGCCGAAAATGAACACAATAGTACGACTGGAGTTCGAACTCACTTACTACGAGGTCGTAGTATAAGACGTTTGCCACAACTCCATGCAGACTCTCTTGATTAGAGTAAACCATGCAAGTTAATCATTAGAATGTCTGAATGGATTCTTGCTTATTTCAACATAGTAGCAAAATGCTTTAGGGTACTAGACTGCAGCCTCGGAGTGAGTTCGAATACAACACAGGCTTTTTATTTTCGGACTACTTTTTTGGGACAAGGTAGCAAATGACATATCCATCTGGCTAAGGGTTAAATTGTGCCCGTACTGTTCTTCTACAGGGATGGTTTGGGTATTAAATAACCCAGGAAAGTTTATATGCCATAAAACAAAGGGATCAAACAAATAATTTTCTAACATGTCTATTTACCACATTACATTTAAATTTGTACGACTCCGAGTCACCCCACAATAAAAAAAGACCTTGTGTCAAGTTCTTTGTGGTGAGAGGCAGAGACGAATATCGTACCATTAGGACTCAACATGTTCTGGGACTAACGTCATATTCCCTCGTGGGTAGGTGTCCAGGTTGCGTAGTTGCTAATGTCTTGGTCTGCGATATTGTTATAAGTGAGTTCGATCCCCAGTTGCGCAGTTAGGTTTATTTTCTGACTAATACTTTCGAGAAAGGCATGAACCCTCTAATTCGTCGTCTATATATCAAATAGAACCACTACTGACATTCTACAAAGATACCATTCGCATTAAATAACCCGCAAGGTTTGATATGCCATTACACATATAATCCAGACCAAACCAAAAAGTGTAAAGTTCCCATTGCTGAAGGGTTAACATCCTGAACTGCGAAATCTTATTAGATGAGTTCAATCCCCAATCACGCTGCTACGTTCTTTTTCAACCTTTGGGAAGGGTTTATTTAATGCCATAGCTATCTTGGTTTGGTTGGATGGCATTACGACTAATGTAGTTTATTTAATGTCATATATAAACAGCTCTATTTCAAATAATTCAGTTAAGCATAAGTACACAGTTTCAATGTCAAAAACAGTTCTATTTCAGACAATTCAGTTTAGCATAAGTACAGTTTTTTTGTTTACATATAGTCATTGGTTGAAATAGTTTTCTGTTTCCACACAGTTAATAGTAAAAACAGTTAATTTTGAACCATTCAATTAGGCGTAATACACAGGTTAGGTGTATTTGATCCACAAATAGGATCCTATCAGGTGTTACCGCTCCGGGTCAGAGTGGACCTGGGAGCGATGGCAATGAAGGGGTAATCCGCGTCCTCCAAAGCTACAGCTTACTGGAACCTCACCATCGGATTGTTTAACGTCATATCAGGACACTCATTTATGAAGGCATGAACCTCATTATTCTCGCCAGCTCAGGTTTAAATAGAACCACTACTGTCTTTCTATTAGGATGAATTTGGCAATAAATCACCCACAAAAGGTGGAATGCCATTTAACAAAAAAAAAAAAAAAACAAACGGTCATATGGTGTCAAATATTTGTTGAGCACCCCACAGATGCGCGGGTTAGGCACAAAGCCTTTTTATTTCGAGTACCAGGCATAGGGCCATAGCCCGCGCAGCTCGGGGGTTCCAAAAATGCCTTCAGCCCCTTCAGCATTCCTCTAAAAGGATACGCCACAAGGTAAACCTAGCCTCTCCGAAGAGGGTTAGAGCTTAGGAAATGACCACTGGAGCTCAAGAACGCCCCTCTCTGCAACGAGACGCGAATGCTGAGCCT
>OY757946.1:45732423-45749923 GCA_963585895.1 Sepioteuthis lessoniana | reverse complement strand
CCAAGTAACTGAAACTTACCAAAAAGTGAGTGGATAGAAAATGCTCCTTTAGCCATTCTTATTTCTACCGAGCAGTTTTAACTCCATGTTTGTTTTGGGGTCATCAGGAGAGAATGTGCACCGTTTTGGGGCCTTCCTCACTACGGTTTTATTTGCACATCGGCCCCCTCTCTGACATGAGGACCCATTAAAGCATCCTGACAAATCAATGTCTAACGGTGATACGTAAAAGTTTTCAAATTTGCTCGCGTAAATAGAATATCCTTGCGCATTCGCAAGCAGGTGATGCTATGACGTGTGTGTAAGAATGTGTGATGTGTTGGGAGAAGCATGTTTTATTGAAAACATCTTTAGATATGGGCTTGCCACGACGATCCTGATTAAAAGAACAAACAAAAACAGTGGTCAGTAAACGGTCATGTTAAATATATATATATATATATATATATATATATATATATATATATATATATATATATATATATATATATTATCAATCCCAGACATTAAGCACTCATTATTCATAAAGAAAACTACATTAATAGCTATATATATACATATATATATATTGTAAGTTTGAAAAAAAAACCCTTATTTCCGGCCACGTTTTGCTTGTCAAGGTGTTTTTCTAACGAAGCGTGACACACACAGGCACACACATACACCTATATATATATATATATATATATAAGAACGAAAGTGACTACATGATGCCTTGTAATTCAGTAGCTGACATGGTTCGCTTGTTGGCTGAGTGGTATGATACTAAGTCTAACATAAAGTTGGGCAGATTTCGATCCCAGGTTAAGCGTCCTACGTGTCTAGTCACACTGTAGAGTTGTGATACAACGAAACCGTCAGTCTATGGATGATTTTATATATTCGAGGGTCATTCATTAGGAAAAAGTAATTTTTTGTCTATCACTTCGTGTTTGTTATGGTGTTTCTCTGACTAGACGTGAACGAAAAAAGTCCTTCTTTTATAAGTTATAAAGCTTGCCCTACTTAAAACTATATATATATATATATATATATATATATATATATATATAACCCATCCTCTACTAGAAGAATACGATACGAGATCAGTTTTTAAAGCGGTGTACAGCTTGTTTGAATTCAAGTTAGTTTTCCTTCACCTGGGCTGGTTGTTATTGAACCCTGACTGCCGAGTTTATTTAAAGCGATAACCCGTACTCTAAGCCCTTGTGTTTTGGGGGCGCATATTGTCATAAATGATACATAGTTATTTACTAAGTCTATCTTAGCAGTGGCAAACCAGCTTGTTGACCATAACACTACGTGAGATGCGCAATAAGGGCAATATATCTTCCAACCTATATATATATATATATATATACGTATTTGCCAAACCCCTCCCCGCTAAAGCGGGAAGCAACACAAGGATGATTTTTCAATACCAGATCGAGTCATACCAAAGATTAAAAAAATGGAACTTAATACCTTCTTCCTTAACCTATTTACCAACACCTCCTCTCGGGCAGGATATGACACAAGGTCAATTTTTAAGCGGAGTTTAACAGGTTTGAATTCAGAGTTTTCCTTCTCCTTGACTAGTTGCCTCACCCCGGCTGAAGAACACAGTCTACCCTACTATTTACCCATAGCTGGAGGGAGAAGAATTGGATTCATACCTTTCCCAAGGGTATTAGTGCAATGTGAAATGCAATCTGTCTCGTCCAGGATTTGAACTCGTGTCGCCGTGTTTATTTCCTACGACGATAACCATTACACCACATACACCTCCACTATACCTCCTTGCTTAACACTCATTATTATACGGTACGTATCAATAGTAAAGTGAATTAATCCAGGGAAAAGTGTAGCAGCCTCCCTTACATCTCGGTATGATAGTTATTGAAAAGAGAGCAATCGGCTCACCCACGACTACAGTCGCCAACTTTATTCTTCAACTAGCGTGAATTCAGAGTTTTCATTTTCCTAGACTGGTTGCCATACTAAAGTTAAAAGCTATAAATATGTCCCGCTATTCTCCGATAGCTAAAAGGAAAATAGTTGAATTATTCGTTTTCATCAATGCTTTATTAAATGCAGAAACCCTTGTCAAGAGTTCGAACGCTGATCGTTGGATACATTTCCTAACCGTTGCGTCACGAGCACTTCTACATCTAATAAAATCTTTATGTCTGTCTCTGTCTGTCGGTCTATATGTCTCTCTCTCTCTTTCTCTCTCTCTCTCTCTCTCTCTCTCTCCCTATATATATATATATATATAAAGTTAGTATACCTAACGATCGGAGTCAAGGGCTATTCGAAGGCTCTTTTTTTAATAGCTACTACACCGAGGTGATGGGTAATTGCTCCAGTTTACCCTTGATATGGTTCTTATAATGCCGAGTGTTAAGCAAGGAAGTGTCAAGTAGCATTTTATGATGTCCTCGTGGTGTAATGGGTTAAAGTGATGACTGCGGAATCATAGTACGCGAGTTCGAATTCCAGTCGCGCTATTACGTCCAATTTTGGGCAAATACCCTTGGGAAAGGTATGGACCCCCTTATCCTTTCAGCTATGGGTTAAATAGTACCACTACTGTTCTTCTCGGCGAATGGCTTTGGCATTAAATAACCTACAAAGGTTGATATGCTAAGAAACCAAACCTAAGACTGAGGTACAATCTTATCTTTTAATTGTTTAGATTTACTAGTTTAAATCTTATTGGGAGTGTCTTCGTAGTGTATTGGTTAAAGCGATGGACTGCGGAATCGTAGTTCGAATCGTAGTTCGAATTCCAGTTGCGTTATTGCATCCACTTTTGGGAAAGGTATGAACCCCCTTATCCTCCCAGATATGGGTTAAATAGTACCACTACTGTTCTAGGAGAATAGCTTTGGTATTAAATAACCTAAAAAGGTTGATATGCCATTAAACAAAGAAACCGAATCAATCCATCAAAATTCTCTGTTAGATGTTAAATGCTTTTTCTTTTCCAGGGAATTGCATTTCTCCAACTGAAAAGAAAAACAAAAGCAAAATGCTAAACATAGAATTTTGAATTGTTTTTACAAATACTGATACAATTTGGGATTTGAAGGAGAATGGCTCAAGTTATTTGATTACGAAATGATATATTCTTTTCTGGAACATCCTCTGTGTTTGTGTGTGTGTGTGTGTGTCCGTGTGCGTGAATGTGTTTGTGTGCGTGTGAATATATATATATATATATAAATATATATATATATATCGGTTTCTTTGTTTACTGTTCATCGACCTTCGTAGATTATTTAATCCCAATGCCATCCTTGTAGAAAATAGTTCTGGTACTTTTTTTAACCCATTCTTTGGTTGGGGTGAGGTTTTGCCATTCTTAAGGGTATTAGTCCGATAGTGAATATAATAGCGTGATTAGATTCCAAACCCACTTACAGTCATGTCACAGTCCAGCACGTTTACCACTTTGCCACGGGGACTCTCCCTCCTATATATATATATATATATATATATATATATATATATATATATATATATATATATATATATATATATATATATATATATATATATATATATACTAGTATTTACACACACACACACACGTATATATATATATATATATATGTGTGTGTGTGTACTTTTGTGAGTATCATGTTCTGATTATTTGCCTCTTTCTCTTTTGTTTTTTTTTGGGGGTTTTTTGTTTGTTTGTTTTTAAATATCTGGCAGTCTTTAGCCGCCCACAACTGCGTACTCATAGGCCAGTGTTATCTCGCCCTTCCCGACATGCCTTGTTTTCTTCTAATGCCATTTACTCATTCATTTTGATTCAGACGTCAGCGTGCCAGCTTTACCCATAATTCCTTGGCTTTCATTATCTAAAATTAAACATTTTGAAAATTCGCAGACGATAACATTCGTCTCTCTCTTTTTATCTCTCTCTCTCTCTCTCTCTCTCTCTCTCTCTCTCGTGCGTTTTTTTTTATTTCTCTGTCTCACTTTCTTTGTCAGTCTGTCTCTCTGAATGTTTCTCTTTCTCTCTCTCTCTCTCTCTCTCTCTCTTTTCTCTACTTTACAATCAACGTTTTTGTTATAATCTCTCCTTTGCTGGTATATCGCCTCTTCTTAATTTGTACGGTTGATTTTACAACGGCTTCTGGTTTCATGTGATACCTTTATCACTTCCGGTTTTATTTATCACGTATGTACGTATATTTATCTTTTCTTTGTTTTTTTTTAATTGTTTTTTTGTTTGTTTTTGCTCTGCCGGTGTCTAAGTAAAAAGACAACATAAAAGTCGGCATTTGAAAAAAAAAAAAAAAATAAATATATATATATATATATATATATATATATATATATATATATATATATATATAAGGGTCATTCTTTAAATAGGGGGACTTTGGGCAGGGGTCCGGCTTTGCTTTATTTTTTTTCAGTTTCTTTGTTTTTATGCCATATCAACATTTGTGGTTTAATTATCGTCAGATTTATGGTAGTTAAAAAAACAATAGTGTTCCCATTTAACCTATACCTGGAGGGATAAACAGGCTCATGCCTTTCCCAGAATATAAGAATAAAATTGAAGCACTACTGGAATTCGAATTCGCTTTCTACGATGCCACAGCCAAGTTCATTAGCCAGTACTTCACGCAAACTCCTCTGTCCCGGGAATTTAAAAAAAATATTTCATAATTTTGTCCAATAACATAATTTCTGCATAGGTTGGAATTTGTTCATAGCAATTAAAAAAAATTGCAGATATATTCTTTAGCTTTTCAAAAAGGCCCCAGGATTGAACAGAGGTCTGAAAAATAAATTTTTGGTGACTGAGAAGTGAAAACCATAAATAATTTACACCAGAATCTGCGGTGTACACGGAAGAATCATGTTTCAGTAAAAATATGTTTACAAATAGGCTAAACGGTGGGGTTGCCATAATAAGCCTAAGTCAAAAAGGTATTTTGTCCTATCGAGTGAATAATATTTAAGATCCAATTGAAGGCAGCTTCGTCTCTGGTTTGGTTTGATTTCTTTGTTTAATGGCATATCAATATTTTTGGGTTATTTAATGCCACAACCATCTTTTGTTGTGGTACTATTTAAGCCATAGCTGGGAAGATAAGGGGATTCATCCCTTTCTCAAGGGTTATTCTCCGAAAATGAACATTATAGGGGGCGCGGAGTTCGAACTTGCTTTCTGTGATTCTTCAAGTCCATCGTTGTAACCATTGCACCACAAGGATACGATCCAGTTTCGTCTCTTTTGTCAATAATATGTTTTTATAAGTATGAAACAAAAAAAACAAAAAATAAAACAAAATACAAAAAAAAACAAACAACAAATAATCCACAATTTGATGATTTTTTAATGAAAAACATCTGGGAACGTTTCGATTATAATAAACTTCTTCCGGATTTTAAATTCATGTAAACTGTGGTTGAAACAGCGATGGATGTTTGATGAAATAGATGGTTTGGTTTCTTTGTTTAATGGCATATCAGCCTTTGTAGGTTATTTAATGCCAATGCTATTCTCCTTGAATAACAGTAGTGATACTATTTAATCCATAGCTGGGAGGAGAAAGGGGTTCATACCTTTCCCAGGGGTATTTGTCCGAAAGTGAACGTAATAGCGCGACTGGAGTACGAACTCGCTTACTACGATTTCGCAGCCCATCGCTTTTACCATTACATAAATAGCAGAAGAAAAATAAGTGTATATAAAAAAAAGAATGATTTATAACACAATATAGTATCTATCTTTGTGTACTTTATAAAATAGTTAAAAACGATTGTTACTTTATAGTTACTTTATAAAATAGTTAAAAACGATTGAAAGAAATTCATTTAGACTTAAAAGTCTAAATGAATTTTTTTCAATCGTTTTTAACTATTTTATTTGGCATTTTTTGTCTTCTGAATTTGAATTTATTGAAACACTTCTCATTCGCATTTCTTTCATCTTATTTCAGACTCTTTTTGTCACAGTTTTATTCTTATTAATAATATTTCTTTGATTTTATTTTTCTTGCTTTAAAAATTACTAGTATTAGGTTTAAATTATTTGAATTAGTTTTAATTTATCCGAAATACTTAGATGAAGAATTGCCAATTACTCTTAATTTTTTATGAATTTTTTCTTTCGTCATATTTCTTGTTCCTTATACCGTCATATTTACATTTTGTGTTAGGAAGTTTCTTGACACATAATCTTATCGAATACGATAAATTTTTAAACTGGTTTATATGACCCATAGATAGGACCCTACCAATTACCACCCCTCCTTGTCTGAGTGGAACTGGAAATAATGGCAATGAAGGGAAATTCCACTCCCCCTAGATAACCATAATGTAAATCACACAAACCAATCATCAGACGCGGTTTAATATCATGCTCAGGAAGTTTTTTCGGGGGGGATTTACCCCTCTGCAGGGTATACAGGAGTTCCTGATAGGGTAGGATACCATTGACGTAATCAGAAAAGTGATCGCCAATGGTCCAGGAGACCGGGGTTTAATCTCAGGTCGAGTCATACCAAAGACTAAAAAAATGGTAATTGATGCCGTCTTGCTTAACACTTAACATTATAAGGTAGGGATTAAGGGTAAAGTGGAGTAATCCAGGCAAAGGAATAGCACCTTACCCTACACTTTGGTGAGGAAGCTATCGAAAAGGGAGCTTTCGGGTCACCCTCGACTAAAGGGAGACAACTTTACTGACTTATTTCTTACATCTTATTTCTCTTGCTTTTACATTTAGTAGTAACAATAAATAAAGTTAGTGACCTTAGTCGAGGGTGACCCGCAGGCTCCCTTTTCAATAGCTACGACAACGAGGTGTAGAGGAGGGTACTACTCTATTCCCTGGATTGCTCCACTTTACCCTTGATCTCTACCTTATAAGGCTATGTTAAGCAAGGAGGTATCAAGTACCATATTTTGAGTCTTTGGTATGGACTCAACATTGGATTGAACCCCGGTCTCCCCCACTATTGGTGAACACTACTCATTAGGCCATGGCCCAGCGGTTAGAGTGTTCGCCAATGGCCCGGGAGACCTGGGTTCAATCCCAGGTCGAGTCATACCAAAGACTTTAAAAATGGAACTTGATACCACCTTGCTTAACACTCAGCATTATAAGGTACGGTTCAAGGGTAAAGTGGAGCAATCCAGGGAATGGAGTAGCGCCCTCCCCTACACCTTGGTGTAGTAGCTATCGAAAAGGGAGCCTTCGGGTCACCCTCGACTATGGTCGCTAACTTTACTTTACTTATATTGCAAGTATATTTTAGATAAATATTTCCTGTTAGTATTAATTTTTGACTTGTATTTTCTTTCATCGTATCTATTGATACATCCATTTGTAATAGTCTTGGATTTTGCCTTTTTTTATTAGTTGTAGTATTGCTCATTATGATTCATGACTAGCATTTCTTTCATCATTTTGTTGTAGAGTTGGGTGCTACCCTTTCCCTTGATTGCTCCACTTCCCCCAAGATCCGTACCATATAATGCTGAGTGTTAAACAAGGCGGTATCAAGTACAATTTTTAAGTCTTTGGTATGACTCAATCTGAGATTGGATCCCGGTCTCCCGGGTTACTTGCCAACACTCTAACCACTTATACAATTGACCGGTCCAACTCTTAGTAGTAATATTATTAGATTGTGAAATTTTCATAGATAGTTTCTTTTGTTTAATGGCATATCAACCTTTGTGGGTTATTTAATGCCAAAACTTTTCTCCTAGAAGAACAGTGGTGGTGCTATTTAACCCATAGCTGGGAGGATAAGGGGATTCATACCTTTCCCAAGGGTATTTGTCCGAAAGTGAACGTAATAGCGAGACTGGAGTTTTCGCAGACCATCGCCTTAAACATTACACCACGGGACACCCCCAATTTTCATAGAGTGATATATGATAATGATTATTCGTTTTTACAAGTATGTTTTCATCATATTTCTATTGCTTTTATACCTAGTAGTAATTGTTTTGTGTGTAAATTTCTTTTATCAATAATAATTCATTTTTATTAGTTTTTCTTTCATCTTCTTACTGTTGCTTTTTTTTTTTTTTAAATCGCAGCTAATCGGATAGCCATTTTACAGCAGAGATAGAATGTTTATTTTTTCCCTTAGATTCGTGAGTGCCAAAAGCAAAAAGTCATAAATTAGATACGAAATTGCATGTTTGTTGATATACAACACTCATTAGTAAACTTGTGGGTAAGTTCTCGTTGTGTAGAGGCTAATGTTCTGGTCTGCAATATTGTAGTAAGCGAGTTCGAATTCTAGTCGTTTTAATGAGTTACACATTTGGTACTATTTACCAACCCCTCCGCTCGGGCAGGATATGACACAAGGTCAATTTTTAAGCGGAGTTTAACAGGTTTGAATTCAGAGTTTTCCTTCTCCTAGACTAGTTGCCCCACCAAGGCTGAAGAACCTAGTCCGTCCTACTATTTACCCATAGCTGGAGGGAGAATAAGGGGGTTCATACCTTTCCCAAGGGTATTTGCCCGAAAGTGAACGTAATAGCGCGACTGGAGTACGAACTCGCGTACTACGATTCCGCAGTTCATCGCTTTAACCATTACACCACGAGGACACCCCTGAGTTACACATTTGGTAATCATTGCTCCATCTACATAGTTCTTCGCCATTTTTTTTTTTCAAATATGATTAGCTGCGATGATGACTTGGACCGGTGCATACTGTTCTTTTTCTGCTGAACAGTTTTTTTTTTTTTTTAAGTCTGTTCACTCCGTAATTGCTACATTTTACTTACTCATTTCATTTAACATTGGAATAATGGTGTTCCGAATAAAAAATTGACACTGCTCCTGTTTGAAGGTTCTAGAATCATTGTTTTATCAATTTTAAGAAAGCCACCAGGAAAAATTAAAGAATGCTATCAGCCAAAAAAAAAAAAAAAAAAAAAAAATGGCGGGAATACCGCCAGATATGACTCTTGGAATTTTTGTCAAAGTTTAGAAACAAGGCCAAGTTCATTTGCACTACACTGGTGTTATTTGTCCGAAAAAAAAAAATCTGAATATGAGCACAGGTAAAAAAATCATACATAATAGTCGTAATCCTAGGCAAGTAAGAACATTAAGTTTATAAGTCCCAAAAATTCACCCTAAACTTCCCAGCAGGACACATAGCGTAACGGTCAAAGACATTGGTTCCCTAGGCTTGTATGGAGACAATTATCAGAAGGTTGTTGATTCAATCCTGCCTGTAGGCGAGTAACAATACAGGAATTCTTTGCACTTGTAATAGGCGAGCCCCACGAATTCAATAAAGGACGAAGTTCCGTGTAGGTTCCCGAGTTCGGCAAACAAGGCCGGTGGACATAGCGGATGAAACCCTGTGGAAATAACAAGGAAGAAAATAGTCCTTATTCCTATACTAAACTCAATTTTAAATGTGGGAAGAATTTATTCCGCACCCAGTAAAATCAATATTCAACTATTAGGGCCCATGGACATTCTTTGCGAGCAATACGTAATTGGACCAAAGAAAAATTACTGAATATGATCAAAGAACTTAACTGGGGTACTCCCAATTGGTTGGTGGCTAGAGTGCTGGACTGCAATCTTTTGGTAAGCATGTTCGAACGCTAATACGTTCACTTTTCACTAAGACCTTTGGGAAAGGTATGAACCCTCTTATCTCCCCAAGAATATCTTTGACATCAAATAACCCACCAAGTTTGATATGCCATTAAACAAAGAAATCAAACCAAACCGAATTTGATTAATCTGTACGTAGATATAAAACCATTCACATTTTTCATCATTAGTCTTTCGTCCTGTTTCCTCACCCTCTCCTCCCTCTTTCTTTACTCCCCTCCTTCTTTCTCCACTCCCCTGAATTAAGCGTCCTATCGATGGAGTCAACTTTACATAGTAAGTGGGTAAGATCCTTTCATTCCTCGAAAAATGTTACCCTGATTGTGATACATCTGGTGATGAGGCTCCAGTTCTGTTGGCTCTGGGGTCATCCTGGGTTGCCATTTTCGGTCAGAGCTGAACATGGGTTACGGTTTCATCTATTAGTTAAATGACCGTCAGAGGTTGATATGCCGTTAAACAAAACTCAAACTCAGTTAAATATAGACGTTAAAAATCATTTGTATTAGATTGCACAACTTCAAAGAATTTAACTGCGAGTAAATTATTTGTATTAAGAATAGTTACTTGAAGCTATGATTGTTTGCGTAACTTTGGTTTGGTTTGATTTTATGGCATATCAATCATTGCAGGTTATTTTATGCCAAGTTCATTTTTATACATATGAATAATTCTATTTCAAACAATTTAGTTTAGTATAAGTACAGTTTTTTGTTAACGCACAGTTAAATGTCAAAACAGTTCTATTGTAAACAACTCAGTTTAGCATAAGTTTACGGTTTAAATGTAAAAACAGATCTATTTCAAGTAATTCAATTTAGCATAAGCCCACAGTATTGTTATATTCAACCCTTAGATAGGTCTTTATCAGGAGATACTACTATATATATATATATATATATATATATATATATATATATATATATATATATTTGTCGCTGCCTCCCACCAGACAGGACTTGATACAAGGTCAATGAACCGAAGGTCGGTTTAAAGTGGGGGATTAGAGCAGGGGAAGGTCGGGCATGAGCCGAGGCTCGAGCCCTGCTGGACTTTGCTGGTCATCTGCCCACTTAGCTGGCCATCAATCCAAAATGTGCCTGATTATAGCTAATGCTGGGTAACTATTACATATATATATATATATATATATATATTGTCATCCACAGACATATATATATATATATATATATATAGTCATCCACAGACAGACTGTTTTGTTCTATCAGAACTCTTCAGTGTGGCTAGACACGCAGGACGCTCAAAGCCGGGATCGAAAACCGTCCAACTTTACGTTAGACTGTGTTTCAGACCACTCGGCCACCAAGCGGACCACATTGGCTAAGGGAATTTAAAGGTATTTTTATTTTTAGAAACAGCAGCAGCAGCCTTTGTTTACATTTTTTATACCCTATCGGCTACCAGAGTGCTCAATTCTTTCGAAGAGCTTTGCATTACGCTAGAGGCGGCCGGTAATTCCTTCGCCAGAGAGCTCAACCCCCATGGGGGAGCATATATATATATATATATATATATATATATATATATATATATATATATATATACACGTTATTACTATTTGATACGAATATATAAGATATATGTTGTCATCTACAGACATATATATGTATATATGTATATATAGTTTATTACTATTAGATAAGAATATATAAGATATATATTGTCATTCATAGACACACACACACACACACACACACACACACACATATATATATATATATATATATATATATGCGTTATTTCTATTAGATAAGAATAATTGACACCCCTTATAACTGTGATTTGTATTAGATAGGAATATCTGTTACCATATAGTATTGAATTGAAATTATAATCAGTCTGTAGGAATACTTGATGCCATATAACATATTATAACTATAATAATAACACATTATTAATATTAGACAGAAATATTTTTTACTTGATATAATTGTTTAAAAATTATGAATATTAGATATCATTTGATATCACATAACTGTGTGCAGACAAATGGTCACAGGCAAATAAATTGCTGTTTAATAGGACAAAGGCAAAAAAAAAAAACAAAACATATATAGTGAGATCGATTAACACTTGGTACAGATTAATGACATATTGAGTACTGTCAACACCCCTTCATGGATCTTTCAAACACAGTGTGGGCACTGAAAGACCTGACAAAGCAACCTGTCGGAAGTAAATGTGGTAGTCACGAAAACAATAACCACGACAAATACTGTGACTCGTAGTCTCACAACATTGAGTCCCTTGACTAGTATAGGACCACTCTCCTAGCGTTTCTTATTATGTTTGGATACAGTGTATTTCGATTTCTCCTGAATATATGTGGCCAGAAAAGAGAACCGCTTTTTCAGTGTGGACTCACACGAACTAAAGTGTCAAAAAGTGATATCATTGTGTACTGACCTTCGACTGTTTATTATGAAGAAGTTTTTATTCCTCTACATAGGATATATCCAATCATTACCCTAATTTACATTTGAAGAAGGTTTTGCCATGATAATGTATTAGAAAAGATGTTAAAATAGGAGTGCAAAGAAAACTTTTTTTTTACTCGATAAATGTATTGGAAAGGTTTCTTTTTTCTAAAATATAGGCATGAATTCGAAAGATTTATACTGAAGAAGGAAGGTATTGAAACATTTTTCATAGACTGTATTGAAAGGATTTTACTCGAGAAAACTATTGGGAAAGTTTTTAACATAGAAAGGCATTGGGAGGGTTTTTATGTAGATATGCAATGGAAAAAGTTTTACTAGAAGAATGCATTGAAAAAGGGTTTTCTAGGGAAAGATATTGAAAGGTGTTTTTTAAATATGCTTGCAGTGGTAAAGGTTTTACTATAGAAATTCATTGAAAAAGCTTTACAATAAATATGTATTGGAAATATTTTAGTTTATACCTGGTTTGAAAAAGATATTACTATTGGAATAGACAAGAATATTTTTACTCTAACAAACCATTGGAAAGTTTTGTGATATAGAAAAGCATTTGAAAGTTTGAAAGCTAGAAAAGCATATATTAATAGATTTTTTAATATAGAAAAGCTTTGATATTTATAAGCATTGGAAAGGTTTTATTATAGATATGCAATATAAATTTTTACTCTTAAAGAATATTGAAAAGATTTTTCATATAGAAAATCTCATGAAAGGTTTTTAATACAGACATGCATTGGAAAAACTTTTAATAAATGAATGCATTTGAAGTGACTTTATAATAGAAATGCATTGGAAATTGGTTTACGCCAGAAAAACATTGGAAAAATTCCTGATGTAGAAATGCATTGGAAAAGATTTTCCAATAGAAATGCACTGGAAAAATCTTTTTTATGCAAAAGCATTTGAATGGTTTTGATGTTGAGATGCATTGAAAGAATTTTATTATAGAAAGGTATTGGAAATGGTTTGAATATAGAAATACATTAGAAAGGTTTTATCATAGAAATAAATTGGAAAGGTTTTTGCAATAGAAAGGCATTGGAAAGGGTTTGAATATAGAATCCCATTGGAAAACTTTTCATCATAGAAATAATTTGGAAAGGGTTTTACTATAGAAAGGGTTTTACTATAGAAAGGGTTTGAATATAGAATCACATTGGAAATCTTTTTATCATAGAAATAAATTGGAAACAGTTTTACTATAGAAAGGCATTGGAAAGGGTTTGAACATAGAATCACATTGGAAATCTTTTCATCGTTGAAATAAATTGGAAAGAGTTTTACTATAGAAAGGCATTGGAAAGGGTTTGAATATAGAATCACATCGGAAATCTTTTTATCATACAAATAAATTGGAAACAGTTTTACCTTAGAAAGGCATTGGAAAGGGTTTGAATATAGAATCACATTGGAAATCTTTTTATCATAGAAATAATTTGGAAAGGGTTTTACAATAGAAAAGCAAGGGAAAGAGTGCTAACCATTATCGGTAACAGCCGCCATACTGAATTTGTAACTTGAATTGTCTCTTATCTTCAAATTCCATTAACTTTAGCTCTTCTATACATATGTATAAATCAATTTTTGACACTTAGATATCATATTGATGCCGTTGAAGATGTTAGAATGCGGTGACTGTCAATAGATATCATATTGATGCCGTTAAAGATGTTGGAATGCAGTGGCTGTCAATAGATATCATATTGATGCTGTTGAAGATGTGGGAATGCAGCGGCTGTCAATAGATATCATATTGATGCTGTTAAAGATGTTGGAATGCAGTGGCTGTCAATAGATATCATATTGATGCCGTTGAAGGTGTGGGAATGCAGTGGCTGTCAATAGATATCATATTGATGCTGTTAAAGATGTTGGAATGCAGTGGCTGTCGATAGATATCATATTGATGCTGTTAAAGATGTTGGAATGCAGTGGCTGTCAATAGATATCATATTGATGCCGTTGAAGGTGTGGGAATGCAGTGGCTGTCAATAGATATCATATTGATGCTGTTAAAGATGTTGGAATGCAGTGGCTGTCAATAGATATCATATTGATGCCGTTGAAGGTGTGGGAATGCAGTGGCTGTCAATAGATATCATATTGATGCTGTTAAAGATGTTGGAATGCAGTGGCTGTCGATAGATATCATATTGATGCTGTTAAAGATGTTGGAATGCAGTGGCTGTCAATAGATATCATATTGATGCCGTTGAAGGTGTGGGAATGCAGTGGCTGTCAATAGATATCATATTGATGCTGTTAAAGATGTTGGAATGCAGTGGCTGTCGATAGATATCATATTGATGCTGTTAAAGATGTTGGAATGCTCTGACTGACAAGAGATATATTGATGCAGTTAAAGATGTTGGAATGCTCTGACTGACAAGAGATATATTATTGATGCCGTTAAAGATTTTGGAATGCAGTGGCTGTCGATAGATGATAAAATCTATTAATAGCTCCCCTGGATTAAATTTATTCAAAATCCTGAAACAGAAATTTTGATACATTTTTAATGCTAAATGGAAATTTGTACAATTCAACTCGCTCAAAAACCCGTAAAGAAAAAGACAAATTACTTTTTCCGAAAAAAATATTCTTTCCCAAAAAATGTTCATTGACTAAAGTATTCTTTTATGTTGCATGAATGTTATGGCCCTGGAAGGGGTCACAAAGAGAACGGAACATCACGGTTATGGTATAGGTATATATTTACAAGAACAAAAGATGGTTACAAGAGCATAGGATGGTTAGCTAGTTCGCATTACCACGCTGGGGCGAGGTTAGCTTCCGGATCTAGATCGACTGCGTATTGCTGCGTGTTCCGGTATTATGGAGAGTGGTTGAGTCCATTAGTAGGTGATTCCGCCACAACAATGAACAATTTGGAATATTCTCCTCAATCTTTTCAGGGAAAAAAAAGTGCAACCGCTGACAAAAATTATGGTATTCGCTTACTTAAAAGATATTCAAACTGATTTGTCTTTTTAGTAAATATCTTATATAAGTGCGGGAGGATTTTTTTATATTATCATTTTTCGTTGGTTATATCTTATTCGGTTTGGTTAGGCTTAGAACTATTCGGCTTAGTGCACGTGCAAGTGCACACATTGAGTGCAGTTCACGCTCGTGTGTGGAGGATGTGACAATCACAAATTTCATACAAAAAAAAAAACAGATAGGAAATAGGACTGGGGTGTGAATGACGTCATGCCCGGAAGCAATGGGCTGGGAATTTTGGTGATATTTGAAAAAAGCGGTTAGTTGAGATGTGACGATGAACGAAGCGAGTTGAGATTTGTCTCTGGGCGAGGCTAGTTGATTTTTGAGCCTGGGCGAGGCCAGTCCAGTTGGGGCTACGAGATGCACAGCGCGTTTGTTGGGTCAGTGAGTTGACATTCAGACCTGGGCGAGGCTAGTCCAGTTGTATTCTACGGGATGCGCCGCGCGTTTGTTGGGTCAGCATAGTAAAAATTGTCTATCTCTTCTCGTGTCGAAAAACTAAAAGTCAAAAAAGTTAATAAACGTTTCGTACCTGAACAAAAGAAAGTCGTCAGTTTTTCGGTATTTCCTATGCATCTAAACATTTCAAATATCCGTATATTTGTATAGTTGTATTTTACGTATTCGTATTTTGAATATGTTACAAATAAACTAAGAAAAGTTAAATTTTTCTTTCCTTTAAAGTAAATTCTGTATTATTTTGTGAAGGTTTATCAGAAAACTTATTCTAATCTTTAAAAAATATTTGTTTTGAGGCTATTAAAAATGACAAAAAATCAAACAGAGTGCTCTAGTGTTGAACAGAGGTCTGTCATTAAGTTTTTGGTGACTGAGAATTGCAAACCATGTGAAATCTACAGAAGAATGTGTGAAATGCATGGAGAAGCATGTTTTAGTCAAAAAATATTTACAAATATGTAAACATTGGTTTTTCCCTAGAAGCCTGAGTTGAAAAATGGTTTATGTAATGGGAACACAGATAATGATAAAGTTCCAAGGACAAGGGTCAGTAAAGAAGGTCATGCTTACAGTCTTCTTGGACAAGGAATATCCCATCAATATTGATTTTCCTGAAAAAGTAACAACTGTAGTTTAATATTTCCTGTTGCTTTAAGAAAACACCTCATTCATTGAATAAACGTCGTATATATATATAGAGAGAGAGAGTGAGAGAGAGAGAGATGTGTTGAATAAGTTACAGAGTATGGAAAGTAGGATAAAGAATAACATGTTTCACAATAATATTAGCAGAATCAGAACGGCTGAAGAGTCATATTTGGCCCATAGATTGGACTCTAACAGGTACAACAAACCTGGTCTGAGTGGACATGAGAGTAATTGCTACGACGGGGATATTACACATTCTCTAAAGCTTTCCCAATCATAGCTAAAAAGAACTCGTTTGGGTGTCTTACATATAAGCTGGGGCGTATTCTCCAGCACCAGCTGACAAGACAAGGAATTATAATTTTTGATAATTCTTTTAAATGGCGCATTAACCACAGTGGTTTATTCATTTCGTAATAGTTTTTTTTTAATTTTTTCCAGATATGCGACACTTGCTGGTTATCTACTGGTGCTGCATATTCCATATGCTCTGTGCTACCAGTGGTGGAAGGTATATTTCCAGTGTTAACCTACCACTTGGAGCTTACCAAGGGACCGTCTACGGCCGAGGTAGGTACCTCTCTTTTTTGTTTTTTAAACTTCGGTTGCTTGTTTTCCATGATGTGTCTTTTTCTTATATTTTACGATAAAAATGACTGTATCCCCCGACTTGAATTTTAAAATCAAATCTAAATGATTGCGTTATTTTATGTTGTCATATATACGCAAACACATGAGGACACACACAGAAACACCTACACCCACACACACACACACACACACACACACATATATATGTATATATATATATATATTATGATGATTCGTGCTGATATATATATATATATATATATACGAATCTTACTAATATATCAACATGACTGTAAAATTCAAAGTTTTAAATTCGTATATATATATATATATTTATATACTTATTGAATTAAAGTTCAAATTATGCATATCTGTGTATATATATGTACAATTCAAATTATATATATATATATATATATATATATATATATATATATATATATATATATCATAGTAAACCGCAAAAACAGTACATCATATATATATATATATATATACGAATCTTACTAATATATCAACATGACTGTAAAATTTAAAGTTTTAAATTCGTATATATATATATATATATATACTTATTGAACTAAAGTTCAAATTATGCATATCTGTGTATACATACGTACAATTCAAATATATATATATATATATATATATATATATATATATATATATATATATATATATCATAGTAAACCGCAAAAAAAGTACATAATGTCAACTT
>OY757946.1:45679923-45727423 GCA_963585895.1 Sepioteuthis lessoniana | reverse complement strand
AAATCAACTTTTTTTAAATTGTTATTTTATCAGCTTCCAGGACATACAATCCTTTTTTGAGTTCCTTTTCTCCGTAATGAATCATTATCATATGAATGGGCTGCAGCTATTTTGAGATAGTTTTGAATGATTTTGTCACCAAATAGTTTGTGACGCAAAATATTTTCCCCTCTCTTGTCCAAGGCATTGTCAGCAAGGATTAATAGTTGTCATAGTATACTATTTTCAAATCGGAAACAAAAAAAAAAAAAGAACATAACAATATTATTAGTAAAGTTATTAGCAGTTACATGGATCCCATGTATATCAAGAAACCCTGTATATATATACTGAGTGAGCAGAAATAATAGGGCAGTCACATGGTTCCCAGGTATATTCAGACATCCTGTATATATATATATATATATATATATATACAGTGGGCAGAAATAATCTGGAAGTCATATTGGTTCCATGTATACTGAGACACCCCGTATTTTGTGTATGTTTCCATAAATAAATTTCGAGCATGTATTTTCCTGTTTCTTGGTGCACAGTTTGAGCTTCTCAAATGTACGAGGATCGTAAAATAACTTCTAAGCCTTGTGCTTCGTTTTATATATATATATATATATTTCGCATATCTTATTTTTTGAATGTGAACTGAACGTGAAAACCCCAAAGAGAGAAATACATGTGTCTATTCAGGCCGAACGCCGGATAGAGTCCCATAGTCGACTCCATAAAACGTCAATATTCCAGACGTTCATCGGTGTGTCTGTCAAGTTCCTGACACGTCAGTGCAACTGCAAAATCACCTCAGAAACCTTATCATGTTTAATATGGTGACTTTTTTTTTTTAAATCTCAGGACTTTGAGTCTTCACTCTATAACTTTGTTTCGTCTGAACCCAAGTCGGCCGTCTGGTCGTAAGTTCGGCATAGGCCCCTACGCTTCAAGTGACTCTTTCACCGCATACCTTATACAACACCATACCAGAACATTTCTCGCTATGATATTGACGATGAGCAAGATGTCTGCATAATGGGTCCAAGAATGTTGACACTTGTGCACGATTTAAAAAAGGTTCACATTTTCAAGACCTAGCTGACTCTCTGACTCCTGCTTGGTAAGGCCTAGAATTTTTTCAACAACCTCCATGACAGATATGTGTCATCGGTGTAGCATATGACACTTGTAAGGTTTTTCGTTTATTTAAGGTTTTGAAGGACATGTACTACACTCTGATCCTTAGCGAGAGAGAAAGAGAGCACTAAGAACTGACACCTTGACCGTAATCAGAGCAGTCAGATATTCCAGTTCCAGACAGAAATGCTAATCATATATATGCTAATTATATATATATACATATATATACACCAATAATCCGCTTATTTTCTTTATTAGGAATTATGTTACCAGTTAAATATAAATTTAGATATCCATCTAATCAACATTATAATCTCTTTCTCTTTTCTTCTGTTGCTTTGATCTTTCGTGAATAATGAAAAGACACTACACTTTAATCCCATATCACTTTGACCAATTGACAAACTTTCCATAATTTATAACAAAACCAGAAGTATGGGACACCCAGTGAGAATCAAACACCTTAATTATTAGCTAAACTATCTCATTGACCATGGCAGCAACTAGTTTGCTTTAATAATGTTGCTAAGAGCTGTACTTTCGGTTTTTATCATTCAGGGTTTTCGGACTATAGTTTTCATCTTTATTGTTATATTCACAACGTTTCAACCGGTATCCTCCGGCCTTCGTCAGATTTTTTTCTCGAACTCGGATGTCTACCCGGAACTTTGAACCACGTCCGTTATTTAATCCACAGGAATCGATTGCTTTGATTCCGTTTAGCATAACGTGGTACAAGTGTTAAGTACTCCTGTAATTTTACTCACCTGCAGTTAAGATTGAACCTGTAACCTCCTGATGATTGTCTTTTTAGAAGCTTAGGGAACCGACGTCTATAACTGTTACGCAAGGAGGTGCCCGTGGTGTAATGGTTATCGTCACAGGATATGAACACGGCGATACGAGTTCAATTCCTGGACAAGACTGATTGCATTTCACATAGCACTAATACCCTTGGGTAAGGTATGAATTCAATTATTCTCCCTCCAGCTATGGATAAATAGTAGGGCAGACTAGGTTCTTCAGCCTTGGCGAGGCAACTAGTCTAGGAGAAGGAAAACTCTGAATTCAAACCTCTTAAACTCCGCTTAAAAAATTGACCTTGTGTCATATCCTGCCCGAGCGGAGGGGTTGGGTAAATAGGATAACTGTTACGCAATGAGTTCAGCTGGATTGTTCTTAATCTTCTTAAAGCACTATGATTACTCCTATTAAGTACTTTCGGTTTTGAGGTGTATCAGCACAAATATAGCTACAAATATATCAACGGATACAAACAACCTTCCTTTTTTGCGAAGGTCTTTTCTCTACACTCTGTCAAAGGCTGATTTGAAATTTTAGAATAAGGGGACGTTTGTTTCTTTATCCTTTTTCATTACCTATTTTTGTACGAATATGACATCTATATATATATATATATATCATCATCTTCATGTCATGCCGCTAGCACGGATATCCTTGACCCTCTCTCGCCACTTCTCTCTATCATTCATCGCCTCTGGCAGGTCTTCAGGGCTACATCCCGTATCCTCACATAGCTGCTGAATGTATGTTCGAGCTGGTCATCCTGCTTTTGCCCGGCCATATGTGGGGGTCCCTAGGAGTATATCACTTATGAACTCGTCCCTGCTTCTTTAGCTGTATCCTGCATGTCTGGTTCGTCTAACTTGGATAGTTTTCGTGATGAGAGGCAGGTGGCCATATAGTTGATGCCTTGTAGGGTGTTGCCGCCAGGACTTGTTCAATATTGCTCGCAGCATTCTTGTGTAATTGCCGTCTAACTTCTTCCCCAGCCGTTTAGTTAGCGTCCAAGAAGTGCATCCATACAGCAGTATCGATACGATCGCTGCCTGGAAGAAACTGTATTTCATTTTATCGGTCAGGTCTGATTTCCAATGATCGATAGCCTATCAATAGCTGTCCATGCCTTCGTTAGCCGTGTATCCATGTCCTTTTCGGTTGATGAGACGCTGCTTCCTAGGTAGGTGAATTTGTGTACTAGTTTCAGAGAGGTTCCGTCTAGTGTGGAGATGTCGCCTGTTTGATATTAGCACATATAATCCGTTTTGCGTGTATTGACATGGAGACCAATGCCTGCTGAGGCTCATTCCAAACTATGCAGTAGTGTTTCGGCTTGGTTGGGTGTATTTGCAGGTATCGCTATGTCATCGGCGTAGTCGGCGTCGGTAATTGTTTTTGCGGGGTACCTTCTGCTTTTTTCTTTGTCAGCTCGAAGCTGTTTTCTCTGATTTTACCAATCGATGTTCTAAACATGCATATATATATATATATATATATATATATATATATATATATATATATATATATGTTTCATAAAATAATAATGACAAATTTTGTCTGTATAATTTATTTAAGATCCTTTCAAGTTTTCTGATATGTATTTTAGTTTTAGATTGGAATTGGTAGATGAATTTCCCAAAATTGTACCGAGCGCTTTCGGACCCTTCATCGGCCATCATCAGGGGTTGCTTGTTTGTGTAAGGTGTGCTTGTTTTTTAGAAATATATAGTATTCTATTTCCGTTGATAGCGTCTTCCTTTTATATAACTTTCCCTTTTTTAAATATATCAGTTACCCTGTTTTATTTAACTCAGGGTTCCCATATTTTTCTTATGGTATAAACTTTCAAACCTTTTAAAACTATTTGAATAAAACAAACACACCTTTCACAAGCAAGCAACCCCTGATGATGGCCTATGAAGGGTCCGAAAGCACTCGGGACAAATTTGGGAAATTCATCTACCAATTCTGACTTGAAACTAAAACATTTATCAGAAAACTTGAAAAGATCTTAAATAAATTATACAGACAAAATTTGTCTTTATTATTTAATGAAATATGCTTAAATGAACGACTGCTGCCTAACTATATATATACACAAACACACACACACACACACACACACACATATATATATATATATATCGCAAAAAGAAAATGCAAAGAAAAATATATATGGGTGGATGAGAAAAGATTTATTAAATGATTAGTTCCACCTTAATTAGTTCCACCGATGCGTTTCGACTGGATTGTTTAAAATATGAAATTACGAAAATTTTCTGGTAGAAAGTCTCTCTGTCATCTTCAGGATGGGAATTATGAATTTGAAATACCAGTTCGAAATGAATACAGAAAATTATTTGAAAAGTTTTTTCGTATTTGTTTCAAACCACTATTTTATATTTCAGTTTTCTTTATACAACGGATCTGTCTGATTAAACATAGTACTTAACTTATATATATATATATATATATATATATATATCGACTTAGGCTGTTAGTATGGATTATCCTTACTCTCATTCTTTCCCTCTCTCTTTCTATCTCTTTTGTCACCCATCCCTATTGTCCGTTGCTCTTGATAGATCCTTTGGCCATCATCCAATGTCCACACAGAGCTGATAAATAAAATCTCGGTCTGTCTGTTAACATTGGTGTGTCCATGGGTAGAAGTTCAAAAGAGAATGTCGCTATTGAGTTCCTTAATAAATCGCCAGAAGTGCTTAGCATGTCATGTTCATCTCACTTAGGTGGTATTTAAGATGAGAGGCAAGTGGCTGTACAACTACTATTTTGTGGTCTATTGCTCCCAGGATTTGTTTAAAACAGCTCGCAGACTCCTTGAGTTGCTTCTATCGAGTTATTTCCCTGTGCACTTATTAAAGATCCAGGTGGTGCATCTATTCAATCGTACTGACAGGATTCGTCTAATTTGACAAAATGGATGTCTGTCCGTCAGCTACACCGAATCTTTATCTTTTAGCTTAACTATAGAACATAGACATTTAGCTTAATAACTACAAGCCACAAACCCATGGTTTGACAATTTCATGTATCATATTTACCCAACCTCGGGCAGGATATGACACACGGTCAATTTTCTAAGCGGAGTTTAACAGGTTTGAATTCAGTGTTTTCCTTCTCCTAGACTAGTTACCTCACCAAGGCTGAAGAACCTAGTCTGCCCTACTATTTGCGCAAAGCTGGAGGGAGATTATTTGGATTCATACCTTTTCTATGGGTATGAGTGCTATGTGAAATGCCATCAGTCTCGTCCAGGGTTTGAACTCCTGTCGCCGTGTCCATTTCCTGCGACGATAACCATTACACCACGGGCACTTCCATTTCATGTATGAAGAAAATTATAATGGTTATCGTCGTAGGAAATGAACACGGAGACACAAGTTCGAATTCTGGAGGAGGCTGATTGCATATCCCGTAGCACTTATAGCTTGGCAAAGGTATGGATCCAATTATTCTTTGCCTAGACAGCACGGGCTGTAGAATATGCTGACTGCACCTTTGCAGAGGGGTAATAAGCGCCCCCTTCCAATGAGTGTCCTGGATATAACATTAAACAATCTGATGGTGAGGGTCCAGTGATGCTGGAGCTTTGGGGAATGCGGAGCACCCCTTCATTGCCATGGCTTCCCGGTCCACTCTGGCCCAGAATGGTAGCTCCTGATTGGGCCCTATCTATTGGAAATAGAACTAATGGCATACTTATGCGAAACTGAATTATTTGAATTAGAACTGCTTGACTTTGCTGAATAGCTTGAAATAAAAATGTCTTTCACATTTGGCCTGAGTACTTGTGCTAGACTGGATTTTTTGAAGCAGAACTATTTTCATAAAGATGGATTTGGCGTTAAATGGTCTTCAGGGATTGATGTATCATAAAACCCAAAGAACCTGAACCTGTTTGACTAAACTGAATAGCTTAAAAAAGAAATATTTTAACAAATACATTGTACTTACATTTAAACTGTGTGCTTATGCTAAACTGAATTATTTGAAATAGAACTGTTTTGAAATTGAAACTGAACTTACACTAAATTGACTTGTTTAATATAGAACTGTTTTGACATTTAGCTGTGTGTGGGTGAAATCTTTACTTGTACTAAACTGAATTATCTGAATTAAAACTGCTTGACTAAACTGAATAGCTTGAAATAAAAATGTTTTTCCACAATTAAACTGTACTTACATTTAAACTGCGTACTTATGCTAAACTGAATAGCTTGAAATAAAAATGTTTTTCCACAATTAAACTGTACTTACATTTAAACTGCGTACTAATGCTAAACTGAATTGTTTGAAATAGAAAAATTTCATTAAAATGGACTTGGCGTTAAATAACCTACACAAGTTGATATGCCATAAATCCAGCCAACCAACCAACCAACCAATTATTCTATCTCCATATATGGGTAAATAATAAGCCAGACTGGTTCCTTTAATCTTTGTTAGGCGACTAGTCTATGAGAAAGAAAACCTCTGAATTGAAACCTGTTAAACTCCCCTTAAAACTGACATTGTGTCACATCCTGCCTATGTGGAGGGGTTGGTAAATACGAGGAAATTCATTGGATGGTTCGGTTCGAAGAAGATAAAAATGGATGGAATATTCGATTAACTGATTCATTGATGTTCATGGTATATAAACTCATCTCGGGTCAATTTATGCCAAGTGGTTTAGGGAATCATGTTCAGTGTTTGTTCATATTTACATTTTTTTGTTTGTTAAGTGTTCTGAAGATTTGCTTTTAGCGATTTATACGATATCAAGTATTCTTATCTAATACAAACAATTTGCAAACATTCACATCGTTTTAAGTATTCATATTTATTGCCAAAAATATACACACAGTTGTATGATTTCAAGTATTCCTATCTAATACAAATAATTTGCACACAGTCACATCGTTTTAAGTATTCTTAATTATTGCAAGAAATATACACACATTTGTATGGTTTCAAGTATTCCTATCTAATACAAATAATTTGCACACAGTTGCATCGTTTAAAGTATTCTTATTTATTGCAAAAAATATACACACAGTTGTATGGTTTCAAGTATTCCTATCTAATACAAATAATTTGCACACAGTCACATTGTTTTAAGTATTACTATCTAATGCAAAAACTATGCACACAGTTGTATGGTTTCAGGTATTCTTATCTAATACAAATAATTTGCACACGGTTACATTGTTTTAAGTATTACTATCTATTGCAAAAACTATGCATACAGTTGTATGGTTTCAGGTATTCTTATCTAATACAAATAATTTGCACACAGTCACATTGTTTTAAGTTTTACTATCTATTGCAAAAACTATGCACACAGTTGTATGGTTTCAGGTATTCTTATCTAATACAAATAATTTGCACACAGTCACATTGTTTTAAGTATTACTATCTATTGCAAAAACTATGCACACAGTTGTATGGTTTCAGGTATTCTTATCTAATACAAATAATTTGTTCACAGTCACATTGTTTTAAGTATTATTATCTATTGCAAAAACTATGCACACAATTGTATGGTTTCAGGTATTCTTATCTAATACAAATAATTTGTTCACAGTCACATTGTTTTAAGTATTACTATCTAAGGAAAAAAATATACACACACTGGTATGGTTTCAAGTATTCCTATCTAATACAAATAATTTGCACACATTTGTATTTTTTCAAGTATTTTTATCTAATAGAAATACTTTAAGTATAATTATAAAGAAAAAATGTTTACGAAGTTGAAGGCATTTCCTATCGATTAATTGATTCATTGATCGATTCATAGATTGATTTTAATGACATATCATCCCTTCAAGGGTTTAGGGAATCGCGTCCACATTTATAATTTCAATTTCTTTCTTAAATGGTGTATCAACCTCGGTAGATTAAATAATGCCAAAGCCATCCTTGTAGAAGAACACTCTTGGCTCCATTTAATCCATAACTATGGAAACCCTGCCTTTCTCAAGGATATTAGTTCGAAAGTGAACGTATTAGCGCGACTGGAGTTCGAATTCTCTTACTTCGAAGTTTCAGTCGAGCAAGTTAGCAACAAAACCACGGTAACCCTCCCCCCTTTTTGTGCTTTTGTCTTGCATATTGACCTCCGATCCGGCCAAGCTGTTAAATGAGAACTGCACCTGTATAAATAACAGGTACATCCGATCGAAGAGATTAGGGGATAACCTTTGTTATAAAATAGCCGAGGGATTTCGGTTCATGCCTTTGAGTTTAGTTAGGCTGAGAACCTTTCGGCTCAACACATGGGTTAGTTAGGTGTAACATTGAAGCAGGTGTTAACGCGGGTGCGCGCGGGCAGATGGAGGTGTCACTCAGATGTCATAATAGTCCGAGACGATACTGGGTGAAAAGGTGCGGGTGACGTAACGCACCGGAAGCGTGTGGAGGTTTGTGTGAGAATCTGAAGAAAATAAGAGTCGGGTACTAGACGCCAAACGAGAAGGATCGACTTTTGGAGCTCGCAGGCGCGAGGCGAATGTGCGCCCTATGGGGGGGGGGAGGCGCTCGAGATGGGGGCGAAATGAATAAGACAGCATAGAAGATTGTGTCTCTCCTCCTTACGTCGAAACCTTTAGCTCAAAGTCAATAAAAAGGTTTCGTACCTGAACAAGAAGTCGTTACGTGTTTTCGAATTCCGAGATTCCTATGTTCTTTATATATTCTATAGTAATGAACATTATATGTCCATTTCGCACATAGCGTTAATTGCGAATATGATACACCTTGACTGTCGACGGCTTGAATTGAGTGGGTTTAAAACAATGATATAACCCGGGTGAGACAGGAAGTCAAGCAGTTGGAGTTCAGAGCTTGAAGTCAGTGTTCCAGATCGAGCTGTGGAAACCAGCCCTCAGTAGAGAGGCTGGGCCCCCAGGCCCCCAGTTGAGCAGGCCAGGAGAACGAAAAAGACGAACTGTTATGGCCGGAGGAGCTGCGGGTCAATATGTTGCAGTCTTTGTTCAGTCTTCAACTCACCTCTCACATACAACCCTTTCAAATAAAGTGAGAGGTATATTTTTCTAAAGAACTGTATTCGCTCGTCTTTATTGTGTCGTCGTTATGATTCTGCAGGCATATGTATTATACAACAGTTGTACCTCAAAAGATTTTAGCAAACCAGCAGTTTTCAAAAGTATCTATTTACTTAGAGAGGGGACGCTACAAGGTACTACCACTTCGATTAGGATGGACCTCCAAGAAATAGCAATGAAGGTATATTCTACACTCTCAGTCAAGATCTTTAGAAATAGCTCCAGTTTTGTGTCATACACAGGATACATTTCTTTCTCTTTTGAGAAGGGAACTTAACTCTTGGCTGGGGAAATAGTGTGTTCAAATCTCTGTCTTCACGGCTGAAATAAAGTTCTGATCTAGGTATACACCTCGGAATTTGTCCTTACTTACCCCTTGATATTTTTTAACAACCAGACAATCACTTAAGACCACTGCTTTGTAATTTGGTAATATTTTCGGTAGAAACTGGAGTGATTATTTCAGTCTTTAGGCTTTATATTTATGCATAAATACCTGATTGGTTTGATTAATGAAATTAAGTTAAAAATATTTCTTTTGAATTATTTATGATGGCGGTTCGTTATTCAACACAAAAGATTGATTTTCTCTGGGCAGCAAAAAAACATTCAGATGTCCAAATTAGATAAAAATCGATTTCGAAAAAAAGAAAAAAAGAAAAGAAAAGAAAAGAAGAGAAGAAAAGAATAATTAGAAAGTGGTTGGATTTTAAATCAAAGTTTGGTTTGGTTTGGTTTGGTTTTATGGCATATCAACCATTAAAGGCTATGTAATGCCAAATCTATTTTATACATATAAACAGTTCGATTGCAAAGAATTCAGTTTAGCATAAATACACAGTTAAGTTGGATTTGATCCATAGATAGGACCCTATCAGGTGCTTCCACTCCTGGCCAGAGTGGATTTGGGAGTGATAGCAATAAAAGGATACGCCACATTTCACAAAGCTCGAACATAACATTATTTAAGACTATAAAAAAAGGAAGAAACAGAGAGTATGAGAAACAGAAAGAACGAAAGAAAAAATAAAGGAAGGAAAAAAAGAATGAGAGAAGAAGACAAAAGAAGAATGGGAGACCGAAAAGAAGGAAGGAAAGATGAACAAGGTATAAAAAGGAAAGAAGTAATAGTGGTAGATAATAAGGAGAAACCGAAAAGAAGGAAGGAAGAGAGGAAAAGAAAAGAAGGGATAAATTATGAAAGAGCAGAAGAAAGAATAATGGTCACAAATAAAGAAATAGAGAGTGTGGTAAGAAAGAGAGAGTGGTAAGTTGAAAGACAAGAACGAAGAAGAAGAAGAAGAAGAAGAAGAAGAAGAAGAAGAAGAAGGGTAGGAATTGAGAAGAAAAGGCGGCGCGGTTTAAAAGAGAAAGAACAGGAAATGAAAAAAAAAAGGATCAAAAGAAGGAAAGGTTGAACGAAGGATAATTTAAAGGCAGGAAGGAATAACAGTAAACATTAAGACCAGAAGGAATGAATGAAGGAAGGAAGGAAGGAAATAAGCCTTTTAATGAAAGGTAATTTAAAGGCGAGAAGGAATAACAGTAAACATTAAGACCAGAAGGAATGAATGAATGAAGGAAGGAAATAAGCCTTTTAATGAAAGGTAATTTAAAGGCGAGAAGGAATAACAGTAAACATTAAGACCAGAAGGAATGAATGAATGAAGGAAGGAAATAAGCCTTTTAATGAAAGGTAATTTAAAGGCGAAAAGGAATAACAGTAAACACTTAGACCAGAATGAATAAATGAATGAATGAAGGAAGAAATGAAATAAGCCTTTTAGCGAAAGATACTTTAAAGACGAGAAAGTATAAAAGCAAAGATCCTTACCTTGTAATGCTGAGCAAGGTAGCATCAAGTACCATTTTTTTAGTCTTAGGTATAACGCGATCTGGGATTGAACCCAAGTCTCCCAGTCCATTGGCGCACTCTCTAACCAATATGCCAATGTTTGGTAGTATATAGTAATGATATCTATTTTGGTGGTTTGGTTGGTTTAAAAAAATATCAACCCTTGAGGGTTGCTCAATGCTAAATTTTGTATATATATATATATATATGTGTGTGTGTGTGAGAGAGAGAGAGAGAGAGAGAAAGAGAGAGAGAGAGAGAGAGTGAGTGATTTGTTATATCGTTGAATACTTTTGTTTTTAAAAGAATTGTTAGATCGAATGACAAATGATAGTCGATAATATTTTCCTTACAAACGTACGCTTAACAAATGATTTTGTTTCATATATATATATATATATATATATATATATATATGAGGCAAGTCTTGTTTGGTATGGTTTAATTTGGTTTCTTTTTTTAATGGCATAGCAACCTTCATGGGTTATTTAAGCTACCCGTGTTACAGAACTGCAGAGGTACTTGGTAACCTCTCACTGGAGTTATAAGGGTGGGGTTATGCCTTTCCCAAGGGTATTTGTCCGAAAGTGAGCCTAATAGCGCGTCTTGAGTTCTAAGTAGCTCACCATAACTCACTTTGTCTCGAGACTCCTAGGGAGTCATTCTAAAAAGAAGCTGCATATTCCTTTTTTTCTTTTTTTTAAAAAAAGAAAGAATTCTCGCTATGATGTCTCCGGTCAGCATTTAACGTTTGCACAACTTGAACTCTCCCATCAAATAGATTGTTTTCGCAAAAAAAAGTTCTAGGTCGCACCAGTTAGGAACTCATGCCTGGACCAAATCTGTTAAAAATATTGTGCAAAGTATTAAAGAAAAATCTCAATATTTTTTTTGTATATTTGGGTTTATGGCATATCAATCCTTGTAGGTTATTAAATGCTAAATCCATTTTTTTCAAATAAACAGTTCTATTTCAAACAATTCACTTTTGCATAAGTACACAGTTACTTGTCAAAAACGTTTCTATTTCAAGCTATTTGGTTTTGTCAAACAGTTCTAATTTAACCAATTCTGTTTAGTATGAGTACGCAGTTTAAATATCAAAACAGATCTATTTTAAGCAATTCATTTTAGCACAATACGCATTTCAGTTCTATTTGACCCATAGATAGAACCCTATGAGATGCTACCACTCCTGGCCAGAGTTGACCCGGGAACCACGGCAATAAAGGAGTACTTCGCATTCCCCAAAGCTCCTGCATTACTGGAACTCATCATCAGATCGTTTTGAGTCATATACAGGACAGTCCTTGGTGAGGGGGTCTTAGCCCTTTGCAGAGATGCAGTCGGTGTATTCCACAGTCCCAGCTATACTGGGCAAAAAATCTCAAGTTATGCTTCATAAACATCTTAAAATGAATAAGAATGAAGCACGATTTCCAAATATCTTCATATAAAATAGTTCGTTTATCGATGTTTCTTAAGATTCATTAATTCATTTTCTGCATGCAGTTAAATGAAGTCATATGTTACAACTGTACAGGTGACATTTCCACACTAGACGGAACATCTCTGAAACTAGTTGACAAATTCACCTACCTAGGAAGCAGTGTCTCATCAACCGAAAAAGACATCGACACACGACTAACGAAAGCATGGACAGCTATCGATAGGCTCTCTATCATATGGAAATCAGACATGACCGATAAAATGAAATACAGTTTCTTCCAGGCAGCGGCCGTATTGATACTGCTATATGGATGCACTACTTGGACGCTAACTAAACGGCTGAAGAAGAAGCTAGACGGCAATTACACAAGAATGCTGAGAGCAATATTGAACAAGTCCTGGTGGCAACACCTCACAAGACACCAACTATACGGCCACCTGCCTCCCATCACAAAAACTATACAAGTTAGACGAACCAGACATGCAGGACACTGCTGGAGAAGCAAGGACGAGCTCATAAATGATTTACTCCTATGGACCCTTGCATATTGCCAAGCATAAGCAGGACGACCAGCTCGAACATACATACAGTAGCTATGTGAAGATACGGGATGTAGCCCTGAAGACCTGCCAGAAGCGATGAATGATAGGGATAAGTGGCGAGAGAGGGTCAGGGATATCCGGGTTAGCGGCACGACATTATGATGATGATGATTTAGTCTCGAGTATTCCTCTCTAGCACTGACGTCCCTGTAGTTTAAGGGCCAAAGTTTTGGACAGCCGCCTCGAAGTAACCGGGTTCGAACTCCACTGGCTCTATTAGGTTCATTTTCGGAATTAGACCCTTGTGAAAGCTAATTATCATATCGTGCTGCTAGCATGGATTTCTCTGATTCTCTATCGCCAATCTTCTCTATCCTTTATCGCTTTCGTTGGGTCTTCTTGACTATATTCTCTGTCCGTACAGCGAAGTGGCCCGGGAGACCTGGGTTCACAATGGCCCGGGAGACCAGGGTTCACCGGACATTGGCATAATGGTTAGAGTGTTCGCCAATGGTCCGGGAAACCTGGGTTCAATCTCCAGGTCGAGTCATACCAAAGACTCAAAAAATGGTACTTGATGCCTCCTTGCTTAACACTCAGAATTATAAGGTATGGATCAAGGGTAAAGTGGAGAAATCCAGGGAAAAGGATAGCGCCCTTCCCTACACCTCAGTGTAGTTGCTATCGAAAAGGGTGCCTTCGGGTCTCTCTTGACAATGTTCACCAATTTTTTTTTTACATATAGAGCAGTCCTAGTTGGTCGTCGAACACTTGCATGTCCCTAGGAAGGGGTTCATTGGAGAACGTCATTTTTGAGTTCGCCCTTACTTCTCCAGCTGTGTCTTGTCCGTCTTATTTGGATAGCTTTAGAGATTGGAGGTAGGTGGCCGTGTAACTGCTGTTTTGTGGGCTGTTGCTTCCTGGATTTATTCAGTATAGCTCATAGTTCCCGTGTAGCTTTTTTTATATGCCTATTCAGCGTCCATATGGTGCATTCATTTAGTAGAACTAACACACCCACTGCTTGGAAGAAATTGCTTTTTATTTTATCGTATGTCCGACTTCTATATACACGAAAACCTATCGATAGCAGTCCATGCTTTCGTTAGTCGCAAATTGATGTTATTTTCAGTTGATAAGATGCTTTCTCCGAGGTACGTGAACTTGAAATGAATTGACCCCCTAATTTTCCTAGTAATTGTTTAAAAAGTTGTCCTTCTACACGGACAACTGTGGCATTAAACAATACGCGAAACTCATGTGTCATTAAACACACAATAAAGGAGGTGCCCGTGGTTATCGTTGTAGGAAATGGACACGGCGACACGAGTTCAAATCCTGGGTGAGACTGATTGCATTTCACATAGCACTAATACCCTTGGGAAAGGTATGAATCCAATTATTCTCCCTCCAGCTATGGGTAAATAGTAGGACAGACTAGGTTCTTCAGCCTTGGTGAGGCAACTAGTCTAGGAGATGGAAAACTCTGAATTCAAACCAGTTAAACTCCGCTTAAAAATTGACCTTGTGTCATATCCTGCCCGAGCGGAGGGGTCGGGTGAATAGGATTAAACACACAATAAACAAAAGAAATAATAAGTAATTTCAAGTAATTATTTCTACTTAATAATGAATATTTGTTTGCACACAGTTTTATGATTTCAAGTGATTGATTATAATAATGTTTAATTATCATGGAGGTAGCCGTGGCGTAACGGTAATTGTCGTAGAAAATGGAGACGGTGACCCGAGTTCAAATCCTGGAGGAGGCTGTTTGCATTTCACATTGAACTAATAACCTTGGGAAAGGTATGAATCCCATTATTCTCCCTCCATTTATGGGTAAATAATTGGACAGACTGGGTTCTTTAGCCTGGATTTGGCAACCAGTCTAGGAAAACGAAAACTCTGAATTCAAACCTTTTAAACTTCACTTAAAATTGACCTTGTGTCATATCCTACCCTTGTGGAGAGATTGGTAAATGCACTCTTAATTACCAATTATACCAGAAAGATACTATTCTAAATTATTTATAGTTATATGATTTCAAGTAACTAATAATAATAATTCTTAGTAGATGAATTAAAGGGATTTTAAAAGTAAGCGACCGTAATCGAGGGTGATTAGAAGGCTCCCTTTTCAATAGCTACTACACTGAGGTATAGGGAATGGTGCTACTCCTTTCCCTGAATTGCTTCTCTTTACCCTGGATACGTACCTTATATTGCTCAGTGTTAAGCAAGGAGGTATCAAGTACTATTTTTAAAGTCTTTGGTATGACGCGACCTGGGATTGAACCCTTGTCTCCCGGACCATTGGCGAACACTACCCACTAAAAGGATAAAATTTGCAGGAATGTGTGTGACACTAAAGCCAAGTTTATTATATAACTGGCTAATGTTTTAGGGAGTTTTAATGTGCAATATTAAACGGTAATTTCTAACAGTAAGTTCCGCAGCTTTCTAGTTCTTGGATTACTTCTCCCTTCTCCACTGCGGCCAAATCAAATAATACACGTGGTCAGCTTCATTTTTTTCTAAGAAATAATGTTTTTATAAAATAGCTTCAACGAAATATTCTTAATATCATTAATTTACAATTATGTAGCATTAAGTATTCCAATGGAGTATGAATCTTTTAAGAAATATCAATTTGACTCAGAGATTGGACTTAAACAGATACTACCACTTTGTGTCAGAGTGGACCTAGAAAAAAGGACATTGAAGGAGTACCTCTTAAGTATAAGTTCACTTGTCAAAGAGAAGCTGTGTATATTTGCTCGTATCGAAGAAATGTCATTTAATAATTTGCATTTACAAAAGCAATATTTTCTTTGTAAATAGCGTTTTAAAGTTGACAGCTTCATGCGAATTCCTTAAAAGATTAAAAGAAATGTCTTTGACAAAGTTTACACACGCTCCATCGATTATTGGAATCAGAATTCGCTTCTGAGTAGATCTTATGATATGGCAACAAATGTACACGTATTAGGGCTGGGCAAAAATATCCACCATTTTTGTTTTGTTTTGGTTTAACTCCATGCCGAACACGCTGTAAAAAAACGGGTTTTTGACTTAGGAATCATTGAAAGAAGACTTCTCAGACCGTTGTCTCTAATTACTAATGTCTACAGTGGGGATATTTACTAGATGGGTCGGTCATTAACAAGAATCTCGATCAAAAAATGTTTAGAACAATCAGGAAAAGTTATAAGATGACTATATGAAAACGTATACCTATTAATCATATCAGCTTTGTCCATCGTTCTCGTTTACTAGATGATGTGATGTCACAGTTCTTTCTGATATTATTGCTAAGGTCTTGCAAGGAGATACGTTATCATCGTTTCTATTTGATATTGTTGCTAAGGTCTTGCAAGGAGATACGTTATCATCGTTTCTATTTGATATTGTTGCTAAGGTCTTGCAAGGAGATACGTTAGCATCGTTTCTGTTTGATATTGTTGTTAAGGTCTTGCAAGGAGAAACGATAGCATCGTTTCTTTCTGATATTGTTGCTAAGGTCTTGCAAGGAGATACGTTATCATCGTTTCTATTTGATATTGTTGCTAAGGTCTTGCAAGGAGATACATTAGCATCGTTTCTATTTGATATTGTTGCTAAGGTATTGCAAGGAGATACGTTAGCAAAGTTTTCTATTTGATATTGTTGCTAAGGTCCTGCAAAGGAATAAATTAGCAGTGTTTATTTATAACCTGATTAGGTTAGGTAATAAGAACGTTCCTTTAACTAATGAAATAATGAAAGAAAATGCTCTCCTATACAGAAAAGCAAGAAGCAGATAAAACTGACACAGATGCAGATTACGCTGATGATCTAATGCTTCTCGCAATACACATGGGCAAGCCAAATGTCTGTTGCATAGCGTAGATCAAGCAGCAAGAGGCAATGGCTTTTACTTGAACGCGGATACAGCAGAGTTCATGACTTTTAAACACCAACATACCATTCCTACGCTAAATAATACACTTAAATTAGTCGACCATTTCACATACTTCGGCACCAATATCTCATCTACTGAGAGTGATGACATCATACTCATAGAAACGACAAAGACGAGTTTTACAAATATTCAAAAATCTATTCTTCAGGACAAAGTTAAAAAAGGAAACTTTCCATACAGTACTCGTATCAGTACTATTGTATGGTTGCACCACTTCAATGAAGCGATTAAAGAAAGAATTAAACGAGAAATATACAATAAAGCTGTGTGCTGCATTGAAAGAGTTTTCCGGTAGCAACACCCTACAAAACAGCAGCTGTATGGTGACTTGCTTCCTATTTCACAAACAATTAAACACGAATAAAACATGCTGGTCATTGCTTGGAATTTAAAGACGAACTCTTAATCGAAGTTCTCCAATGGCCTCTCATTCATGGACACTAGTGCAAGCCGAACAGCCATGACCAACAATCATCTGATCTGTGAGGACACTAGATGTCATCAAATGGACCAGCTATGAGCAATGGACGATTGGGACGAATTGTGAGAGACTATCAAGGAAATCCATCTACGTCATTATAATATATATTTATTCCGGCTCATTGGAATGATGGGTATAGTGTTCCCCAAACTATTTTAAGATTTTTTGCCCGGTCAGTTGGGGTTGTAGAATATACTGACTGCATCTCTGCAGAGGGTTAAGAACCCCGCCTAATGAGTATCCACTAAGCAATCTATGTGAAATGCAATCAGTCTCGTCCAGGATTTGAACTCGTATCACCGTTTCCATTTCCTACAACGATATACATTACAGCATGAGCACCTATATATATATATATATATATAGACTTTATATATCAATTTGTTCATATCTATCCATCTATCTATCTAAACACACATGCACACTTCTACACCCCCGACACACACACACACATACACACACACACACACACACATATATATATATATATATACACTTTATATATCAATTTGTTCATATCTATCTATCCATATAAACACACACGCACACTTCTACACCCACACACCCACTTCTACAGCCCCCATATATATATATATATATATCATCATCATATCGCGCTGGTAGCACAGATATCCCTGACCCTCTCTCGCCACTCCTCCCTATCGTTCATCGCCCTAGGTAGGTCTTCAGGACAACTTCCTGTATCCTCACATAGCTGCTAAATGTACGTTCGAGCTGGTCGTCCTGCTTTTGCGCGGCCATGTGTGGGGATCCATAAGAGTACATCTCTTATGAGTTCATCTCTGCTTCTCCAGCAGTGTCCTGCATGTCTGGTTCGTCTAACTTGGATAGTTTTCGTGATAGGGGGTAGGTGGCCGTACAGTTGGTGTCTTGTGGGGTGTTGCTGCCAGGACTTGTTCAGGATTGCACGCAGCATTATTGTGTAAATATATATATATATATATATATATATATATATATATATATATATATATATCAATTTGTCCATAACTATCTATCTATCTATCTATTTCAATCTTTTGTCTACTATCTTCCTAGGTATCTAGCCAGCTATGTTTATTTTTTTTTTTCCTTCTTATCTCCAGTATATAGATACCAATAAATCTACCAAAGATATCTATAAACGTTGAACGTTTTCAATTTCACTCTTTCGCCTCTTGTATCTAGGCAGAACGAGCGAGCGAGCGAAAGGGAGAGAGAGAGAGAGAGAGAGAGAGAGAGAGAGAGAGAAAGAGGAAGAGGGAGAGGAGGGAGTGAGGAGGGGGCAGACGCGTGGGACTTCGACTCGTACAGGTGCTACTGGAATTTCTAGCATCTCACTAATGGCGGGAAGCTGCCTAGACAGCGCGTCTCACGGCCATTCACTGCCGAAACATTTCGCTGTTGCAGATTTAGCCTCTCTCTCTCTCTCTCTCTCTCTCTCTCTCTCTCTCTCTCTCTATCCCTCTCTCTGCCTCGCTTTCTAAAACTTGCTGTAATTTCTACGAAACAATCTCTCCTCGCACTTTACAATTTGCACACTCCCACATTCCCGAGAAACTATTATCCATTCATACCTGTCAATAACCTTTTTCTTTCTTTCTTTCTTTCTTTCTTTCTTTCTTTCTTTAACTAATTTTTTTTTCTCTCTTTTTTCTTTCTCTATCTCCCTATCTAACTAAAATTCTCTCTCTGTCTCTCTTTTTCTTTCTTTATCTCTCTATCTAACTAACTTTTTCCGTTTCTCTCTCTCTCACTTTCTTTCTTTATCTCTCTATCTATCTAACTTTTTTCTTTCTCTCTCTCTCCCCCCCTTTTTCTTTCTTTATCTCTCTATCTAACTAATTTTTATATATCTCTCTCTCTTTTCTTTCTTTATCTCTTTATCTAATTAACTTTCTCTCTCTCTCTCTCTCTCTCTCTCTTTCTCTCTCAATGTCTCTCTCTTGCTGATTCGCTTTCTTGCTCAAATCTTCTTACTCTGCCTCTGCCTCTCTGTTTCTCTGTCTTTTTCTTTCTTTCTTTCTTTCTTTCTTTCTTTCTTTCAAATTCTTGCTGTCTCTATTTTTCTCTCTGTCTGTCTGTCGGTCCTTCTACTTCGCTTTCTTGCTAAAATACTCCCCAATTTTTTGTCTATTTCTCATCCCTTATACTTCTCACTCTCTCTCTTTTTCTTTCTTTCTTTCTTTCTTTCTTTCTTTCTTTCTTTCTTTCTTTCTTTCTTTCCAGCTCAGATTTATTCTCTTTTTGCTTCTCAGTCTTGTCGTTTCACTTACAAACTCTCTCTCAATCTTTGCTTCTCTTTTTTCGCTCAGATGTCGCTCAAAATGTGAAATTATTATTGAGGGCTCTGACGGTATATGTGGGTATATGTAAGTCATCCAAATTTTTTTTTTTATCTAGCAACAGAAAATATAACTTGGGGCTTTTCTCTCTTGCTGTAAGCAAAGCATCAAGAAAATCTCAAATTGGCATAATTTAAATAAAACTCTGAGAGTCCCACTGTAATGGTAGCCTTGGGGCCTTTCAAACCGTAGGACAACGAAAAAATATATCTGGAGACCTTATGTTACCTACCGGCAGCCCAGAGACGTAAAAATCATTATCTGACTCTGAATATTACAGGGGGAAATACCAGCAGCGTATCTATAGCTTAGGGTGTAATAAAATCATAATATGGTTTGAAACTTATAACTAGGGACCCTAAGGAGGTGCCCGTGGTGTAATAGTTATTGTCGTAGGAAATGGACACGGCGACACGAGTTCAAATCCTGGACGAGATTAATTGCATTTCACATAGCACTAATATCCTTGGGAAAGGTATGAATCCAATTATTCTCCCTCCAGCTATGGGTAAATAGTAGGACAGACTAGGTTCTTCAGCCTTGGTTAGGCAACTAGTCCAGGAGAAGGAAAACTCTGAATTCAAACCTGTTAAACTCCGCTTAAAAATTGACCTTGTGTCATATCATGCCCAAGCGGAGGGGTTGGTAAATATGATAACTAGGGGCCCTAACGGTATATATAGCTTAGGGACCTACGAAATCTTTATCTGCCACAATAAATCAGTCACCTACATGATCTCATTCTGGTACAGACAAATACAACTGGGGATATCTCAATGTATTCGTCGCTCAGAGACTTACAAAATCATATCACTGCTAAATTATTTCTTAGGACTTTATATACCTGCTTCACAAACATCAAGAAAATCGTAATCTGCAGCGATGCAAATGTTACGGGATGAGTTTCTCGCTGAGTATCTGTAGCTAGCAATCAAAAGAATCATAAAATGACTCAGTGAAAACATTACTAGGGACCCTAAAGGCTTCCGTATTGCAGGGTCTGACATAATATTTTATCTGTCACCGTAAAAATATTACTGGGATGCCCTAACAATATTTAAAACCAAAAGACTAAGAATTATTTCTTATCCTGCACTGTTTAAATATTAATGTGGGCAACTCGCTGTGTCTGTAGCTCAGGGGGCTGGAACATTTTTATCTAACACTAAGGAAATATTACGAGGGTTCCTTCATTTTATCTCTTTCCCTAAGAGCCTTGGACATATTTTTTACACAGGGTTAGTTTTATTATGTGTCACTGACTGTATATGTAGCCCAGGGTCCAATAACATTTTCATCACGCTGTGTATAAATAGTACTGCGGGCCCCTCACTGTTACGTAGACTAAGGGTTATGACCCTTTTCATCTGGTACTGTGTAAATATTACAATGGGTCCTTCGCTGTGTATTTATCCCAGGGACCGAGAACATTTTTCCTCTCGTGCAGTGTAAATGATACAACTGGTTCCTTGCAGTATCTATAGTCCAGGGGCCACGAATTTTAATCTGGCACTGTAAATGTTACTAAAAGTAGCTAAAGTTGGCTCCTTTTTCAACAGCTACTACTCTGAGGTGTAGGAGGGGGCACTAATTCTTTCCCTAGATTGCCCAACTTTACCCTTATAATGCTGAGTGCTAAGCAAGGCGGTGTCAAGTACCATTTTTTTTTGTCTTTGGTATGTCTCGACCTGAGATTGAACCCAGTCTGCCAGGCAATAGGTGAACACTCTAACAACTGCGCTAATGGATTGGTATAAACATTACTTCTGCTTCTTAATTGTATTTGTAGACCAGAGGCAAAGCATTTATCTGACACTGTGCAAATAATTTTATGGGTCCCTTGCAGCGTCTTTATCCCAGGGACATAGAACCTTTTTTTTGCCCAGTAGGATGGTGCTGTAGAATACACCGACTGCATCTCTAAAGAGATGTAAGACCCCCGCCCCACTAACGAGTGTCCTGAATAGTACACTAAACAATCGGGCGGTGAGATTCCAGTATCGCTGGAGATTTAATAAATGCGAAGTACTCCTTCATTGCCATCGCTCCCAAGTCCACTATGGCTCGGAGTGGTAGCACCTGATAGGGTCCTATCGATGGGTTAAGTAGAACTTAACTGCTTTCTTATGCTAAACTGAATCGCTCGAAAAAGAACTGTTTTGACATCAAAACTGCGTACTTATGCTAAACTAAATTACTTGAAATGGAACTGTTTTTGACATTGAAACTGTACGTTTTGAATTCTAACTTTTTGACTCAACTGAATTGGTTGAAATAGAAATGTTTTTGACAATTAAACTGTGTACTTATGCTAAACTGAATTGTTTGAAATAGAACTGATTATTTGTATTTAGCGTTAAATAGCCTCCAAAGGTTGATATGCCATAAGCCCTAACAACTAACCAACCAACTTTTTTTTTCATCTAGTGCTGTGCAAATATTATTACTGGTCCCTCGCTGTATCAATAACTCAGGGGCCATGCGTTCTTATCTAGCATCATGTTAATATTAGTGTGGGTCTCTTGTGACGGAGAGGTTGGGTAAATCCATATTTGTATTCTTTAAGGATGTCTACTTGGTATGACATCGTTAGAAATGGAATTGGAGGCAGTTTGTGTTTCAGTTTAACAAGGAAAACTTTGAATTCCAAAAGCCTAGTAATCTGGGGCTGTAGAATACATCGACTGCATCTCTGCAAGGGCGTGGGGTAAGAGTCTCCCCCTACCAACTAGTGTCTTGGGTATGACACTAAATTGCAGCTGTTGGTTACGCACCAGTTTAGGAGATCTGGGGAGTGTGGAGTATCCCTTCATTGCTATTACTACTGTGATACTATGTGATTGTGTGCGCCGGGAAGACGATCTCTTTGTCTTTTTGGCACGAAACCCAAACAAAGGGCTTGAGCTCGAGATCTCCCGCGAGACCTTAAGTGGACGAGGGGAGGAAGGTCCCAGAAAGGACAGAGGGGCAGTTGACAAAGGAACCCAGAGAGAGCAGTCGACAACGGAGAGCAGAGGAGGACGGACGGATTGAGATAGCAGTCCAGGGGAAGGATGGTCAGCAGAAGGAGGCACTGAGGGAAGACAGTCAAAGATATGTTGACATTCCTCGTGGCCCTTTGTAGAAGTTTCGCGCAAAATAAACGCCCGCGATAATCTACGAATGCATGAAAAGCTGCACAAAATCGTCACACAGACTTCCCTTTCTTGCGCTTGGAACTGACCCAAGTCCATATTGTTCGTTTGTTCTTCCTTCCACCCTCTCGGTTGTGTTTTGTGTGGCCGTAAAAAAATGTGAAATACCCCGGCGGAAACCACGAGATGAATCACAGGCCATAAATAGTATTGGTTTAAAGAAGTTGGTGTGTAGGGGCCAGGCAAGCTCCCATCTATAGATCAAATAGAACTGTTTAATCATTTGACTATGTGAAAACAAATCACTTATGTTAAATTTAAATGAAACCATTTATGAAACAATTTAACAATGTTTAAGATATACTATTAAATAGAATTTTTATTAAGATAGATAAGAATACTTGAAACCATTTAACTGTCAACAAACAAATGAACCCTTGGAATTTGTAATTTATGAACAATTTGTATACAAATCCTATTTATTCACTATATACAAGTATGAACAGGATTTGAAATTAAATAACCAACAAGGGCTGATATGCCATAACCCAAGCAACCAAACTTAATAAAGAGTTATAGCGTCAAGCGTAATTCTTGCTACTTATCTACAGTTCAAGTATTCCGATCAAGTATGAATATTTTTAGGTTTGGTTTGGTTTCTTTGTTTAATGGCATATCAACCTTTGTAGGTTATTTAATGCCAAGGCTATTTTCCTCGAAGAACAGTAGTGGTACTATTTAGCCCATAGCTGGGAGGATTAGGAGGTTCATACCTTTCCCAAGCGTATTCGCCCGAAAGTGAACGTAATAGAACGACTGGAGTACGAACTCGCGTACTACGATTCCGGAGTCCATCGCTTTAATCCTTGCGCTACGAGGACACCCCCTCTTTCTCTTGTGTTTGTGGTGACTGCTGAATGAAATGTTCCAGTCAGCTAATAACATTTTTTTATTGGAAAAACAAGTCGCTTTGTGCTTTGCGAAAAGAAACTTGGCAGCAAATATTATGATCTCCAGGTTTAGTGGACCAAGGAATTGACAATGGATGTATTTTACGGTACCAATGAGACGGTATTTACCATAACGGCACCGAAAAGAGATTTCTATATAACTGTACCAAATGTTCCATAGCCACAATTAACGCCAAGTGCGAAATGGACATATAATGTTCATAACGATAGAACATAGGAATCTCGAAATTCAAAAACACGTAACGACTTCTTGTTTAGGTAGGAAACCTTTTTATTAACTTTGAGTTAAAGGTTTCAACATAAGGAGGTGAGACACAATCTCGCTATGCCATCTTATTCATTTGGCCCCTATCTCGAGCAGCACCCATTGGGCGCAAATTCGTCTTGCCGCTGCGAGCCCCAAAAGTCGAACTTCTTCGTTCGGCGTCTAGTTTCCAACTCCCTAACTTTCTTCAAATTTCCACAAACCTCTGCGCGCTTCCGGTGCGTGACGTCACTTACACTCCATCACCCGTTTTGTCTCGGGCTATTGTGACATCTCTGAGTGACAACTTTGTCCGCCCGCGCGCGCCCGTGGTAACACCTGCATCAATGTTTGCACCTAACTAACCCAGGTGCAGAGCCGAAAGGTTCTCAGCCTAACTAAACTCAAAGGCATGAACCGAAATCCCTCGGCTATTATATTACACAAATAGACATTCATACCTTCATTATTTTTAAACAGATCTATTTAATCGTTTGATGCGATTGTGACAGGTACTTCTATCGAGTGGATCTGAGAGTAATGACAATGAAGGAATATTCCACATTCGTGTACTGGCACTTCATCGACAATTGTAATCTAGTGTCCTACTCAGGAAACCCCTTTTATTCTAGCGTGTGTGTGGGTGGAATTTTTAACTGCTCAGTTGGGAATATGATCAGCGTCTTGTATGCTCAGACGACAGTAATTTTACTTTACAGACAAGACAAGACAGTGTACCGCCAAGTGAGAATTGATCTTACTGGTAACGTTTTGCAAGTGTAACTTGCTAAGCACTGCGCCTCAGAAGCAATCAAAACCATATATAAACTAGAGGTACGAGACTGGTTTTTGTTAAATAAACTTATCACTTTATCAATCACTCAAAGTATCGATCGATACAGTATTAGTTTATTGACCTCTCAGCATATCGATATCTAAATTATCAATCATTGATCTCTTAATATTTCAAAAGCTTATTAGTCATTAACAAACCAAGAGTGATTTATAGATACCAAATTTAGTCATCTTGATAATTCCAGGAGTACATTTTCAAGCAATATATATATCCTCGCGTATTTTTCTACGATACGAACTCTGGCCCCGTCAACTAGGGCTGTCGAATACCCCGACTGCATCTCTGCAGAGGAGTAAGACTCTCCAAACGAGGTTCCTGGTTATTACACGAAATAACCTGATGGTGTTCCTTATGTAATGCTGTAGCTTTGGGGAATGTGAAGTCCACTCTGACCCGGAGTGGTAGCACCAAATAGGGTTCTATCTATGGGTCAAATAGAACTAGACTGTGTAATTATAATAGACTGAAAAACTTGAAATAGAACTGCTTTTATATTAAACTGTTGGCAAACGAAAAACTATCCTGTTTGAAAATGTTTATCAAGATGATTTAATTCAGCATTAGATAACCCTAAAAGGGTTGATACGCCGTAAAACAAAACAACCAACCAGCCAACCATTAATTTACAAACAGATCTTTTGGATTCATAGATAGGGTCCAGGGAGTAATGGCAATGAATTAGTACTCCACTATCCCAAGAGTTCGAGAACAGGATCCTCACCTCCGGATTCACTTTACTGGCATACCCAGGACAGTGCATTTTATTTTGCTTTTGTCGATTTGATATCACAATTTATTTCACAGAGAAGCTGCGATAAATCATCCATTATCTTCCTGATTTTATCTCAGTTTTGTCCTGTGTTCACTTGGCAATTTACTCAGTTTTTTTTTGCTTAGATGTAGCACAAGGCCGCATGAATGGAGCACCCAATGAGAATCGAACTCACTCGTGTAGGTTTGCTATCCTGTGTTCACTAGGTGTTCTCGCCTGAGATGGTTATTTAATTATGGTCTAAGAGAACCGGTATCCCAGGCAGCAGCTGCTCCTTTGTGTAAAGGAAATAGAACTGAGTTTACTCCTGGGCGCGCGAGGCGCCCTGATAGAAGATCCGAGGGAACAAGGGATGAATCTCGATTCGTGCTTATTTCCCCACACAATAAATTGAATTATCAATCCTGATTTACCAGGAAGTCAGGAAAATAGATCATGATATGTTTCGGGTCTTTCAATATCAGAATGCCCTCATCAACCAAGGAACCCAGATAGGTGTTGATTACTTCCCAGGGCGACTGTTGATGTAGAAACCCTTTTTATTCAAAGGTAACTATTTTTTTCTGCTGTAATGAATCTTGCCTACGACTGTACAAAGGTATTATTTTATGCTATGTTTCTGCGAGCCATCATTATTAGCATCATCATCAGTCATAGGATATACGCAAGACGGCATCTGGTGCCCGAACAGAGCTGATGAATCTATCTATCTATCTATCTATCTATCTATCTATCTCAGTCTTTTCATCTCTATCTATCTATCTATCTATCTATCTGCCTGAATGTCCATCTTTTTGTATGTCTATCTCAGTTTTTTCATATTTATCGCATTTCATACTATCTATCTATCTATCTATCTCAGTCTTTTCCAATCTATATATCTATCTATCTATCTATCTATCTATCTATCTATCTATCTATCTCAGTCTGTTCATATCTATCTATCTATCTATCTATCTATCTATCTATCTATCTATCTATCTATCTATCTGGGCGTATCTCTATTAAAACATGAACATCCATGTCCACGAATCTAATATTCTATTCTTGGGGTGGAATGTGAATGGGACGAAGGAAAAATTTCGGGAAGAAAGAGAAAAACCAAAGAAAAAATATTTAAGAAATTGGATATCATTATGTATCATTTATTACCTAATATTTACTGTAATGAAACCAAAATTATGAAGATACAGAAGTCCCAAGATAAATTCAAACTATATATATATATATATATATTGAAAGAAAGAAAGAAAGAATATAGAACTAAGAAAGAAAGAAAGAAAGAAAGAAAGAAAGAAAGAAATAAAGAAAAAAATGCATTCTGAAGAAGAAGAAGAAGAAGAAGAAGAAGAAGAAGAAGAAGAAGAAGAAGAAGAAGAAGAAGAAGAAGAAGAAGAACGTAAACAATAGCGGGAATATATTAAAAAAAAAAACAGCGAAAAAAAGTAAAAAAAAAAAAAAGTAAAAAGAAAAGATGAGAGAAAGCAAAAAACAAAACAAGAATAACCAAAAGAAAAAACAAACAAACCAAAAGATCCCCCACCAAAACAAAAACGAAACAAAAAAATGATGAGTTCGAAAACTGTTGAAAAGAAGCGAACAAAGAAAGTAAGTGTACATTCAAACAATTCTTCTTTGGAAAGAGATCCGCTGAAATGTCTGTGTTTTCTTGTAAGAGTTGCCAAAATTTTCCAAAGTCTGGAGACTCACCAGAAAAATGGCGTTCATGGAACACGGGCCACTGTAAACAAGTTGAACGAAATATGTCAAGAATGCAAACGATTCTTGACGATTCAAACAATCACCAAAATTTTTACCACCACAAAACTTTAAACCTAGCAATAATTATTCATTATGATAAGAAGTTAGTGAGCATTGTGGCCAATTTGGCATGATGGGCTGTTCTTCGGCAAGTCACGTTGGCAGAAACAAGATTATATAGAGCAGTAATTGATCAGGAGACATATTAAACTAACTGGGAAGATTTTTGCCTTTCCTAAATTCAATTTCTTTCGTTCAGTATAAAACCAAAGGCGTTTCATCTGTTAAAGAATTGATCGATCCATGAAATGTGGTCCTGTCGCAAAACTTCTTATACGCCAAATATATATTCTAAAGTAAAGGGAAATCATATAAAAAATTTAGCAATATATGGGTAAACAAGATTTTCAATATATTGGATATTTTTAGTGGGGCTTTTGTGGCTAATTTCAAACGGTAGTTCTACAGTTTTCAAGTTCGGATAAAGATTCAAAAAGATAACACAGACGACAAATTTTATATCATCATGTCACTCTCTCAGTCCGGATATTCCTGACCCTCTCTCATCACCCTTCCCTATCGTCCATTGCTTTTGGCAGATCCTCTGGGCTACACATCGTATCAGTACAGAGCTGCTGTGTGTAGGTTCGAGCCAGGCGTCCTACCTTTGCTCGTCCATGTGAAGGAGTCCACAGGAGTTCATCACTTATGAGCTCATCTCTACTTCTTCAGCAGTGTCTGGTTCGTCTAATTTTGATAGCTCTCGTGATGGGTGGTAAGTGGCCGTACAGCTGCTTCTGTGTGGGGTGCTGTCTCCAGGACTTGTTCAATATTGCTCGCAGCATTCTTGTGTAATTGCCGTCAAGTTTTTTCTCCATCTGTTTTGTTAGCGTCCATGTAGTGCATCCATATAGGAGTATCGACACGATCGCTGCTTGGAAGAAATTGTGCTTCATTTAATCGTTCAGGTCTGACTTCCATATGACCGAAAGTCTATCGTTAGCTGTCCATGCCTTTGCTAGTCTGTCTCTGTTGATGAGACACTGCTTCCTAGGTAGGTGAACTTGTCAACTAATTTCAGAGTGCTACCGTTTAGTGTGGAGATGTCACCTGTTTTATTAAAGCACATATATTCCGTCTTGTGTGCATTGATATGGAGGCCGATGCCCGCTGCAGCTCGTTCCAGACTATGTAGCAGGGTTTTGACTTGGGCGGGTGTATTTGCCAGGAGTGTTATATCATCTGCGTAGTCCGCGTCGGTAATTGTTTTTGCGGGGTAACTTTTGCTTCTTTCTTTTGTGAGCTTGAAACCGTTTTCTTTGATTTTATCGATAGATATTCAAAGTACATGGTCAAGATAGATGATAGATAGGAATGGGGCTTGTGTGTCTCCTTGTAGTACGCCAGCTACTATGTCGAAGTAGTCTGTGTCTCCATCCGGAGTATATAGTAAAAAGAAAGAAAAGAAAAGATGGGCAGAATAAAGTAATTTGTGGGACTTATCTGAAAGAAAGAGTCCGGTTAAAAAATTCTTTCACTTTTTCAAGTCTCTGTGGTTTCGAAGAATTTTTTGATGATTTTTCAGCTTTCATTTAATTTTAGTTCAATTTTCGGTTAAGTTGACTTTTTGTCGAATTCTTGGGTTTTGTTGTTCATTTGAATTAAAATAAATTTTCGGTTAAGTTGACTTTTTGTCGAATTCTTGGGTTTTGTTGTTCATTTGAATTGAAATAAATTTTCGGTTAAGTTGACTTTTTGTCGAATTCTTGGGTTTTGTTGTTCATTTGAATTGAAATAAATTTTCGGTTAAGTTGACTTTTTGTCGAATTCTTGGGTTTTATTGTTCATTTGAATTAAAATAAATTTTCGGTTAAGTTGACTTTTTGTCGAATTCTTGGGTTTTGTTGTTCATTTGAATTAAAATAAATTTTCGGTTAAGTTGACTTTGATTTGAATTTCATCGATACCTCCTTGCCAATTCAGGAAATTTTTAATGGTTAACGGAAAGAGTGACGAATACCTTTCTGCTGGCTATCTTTTTACTGCTTCACAGACTGGTACCCCAGGGTGCACTGATGTTTTGGAAGTCGATGAAAATGATGGGGACAGTTCTTGGTGCTTTATTGTCTAGCTCCACTTTTCCTTCTCCTCTTGGAAAGTGCCAAAGCTACTGTTAATTTGCTACGGGTTGTCGGTCTTATTCTATTGTTAGAAATACATTTTTATAAAAGACGTTTAAAAACATTACCCCAAAAGAGGAGTGTGCTGGATACGACACTTAAATTTATCCAGTGATGGAATTATGGTTCTGTAGATCTGAGAAAATTGGAGAACCTGACGGTGTAATGTGATATGGTAAGGGATAAAAGAAACGAAGGGCTAATTTCTAAGGATGGAGAGAAAGAAGGAATAAAGTAAGAAGGAAAAAAGGCAGACATAGGAGCAGGTTGTTAACCACTGAGTGATTTAGGCTGAAGCAGTTGTGGGTCAGCCGGTTACGAGTAAATGACAGCGTTAGTTAAGGATGAGTAGAGAAAAATCGAGGGCTCATGATTGGGTGCACATGTATTGAATCAGCGGAAGCGGATATTCCTCCTGCCGACACCAGGGGGGAAGGAACGAGACGACTCGTGTTTTGAGGCAGTTGACGGCGAGACGTGATAAGATAAAGACAGTTGAACACCAGCCACGAAGATGTAAGGAGACGAAAGTTAACGAAACCCAATTTTGAAGGTACACTTTAAATTAGGCTTTAGACTCGCCGTAACCCAGCGGACAGACATTTTAGAAATACAACAGAAAACCAGGAAAATATTTTAGGTCTATGTCAGCTCTCTTTTTCTCTGCATGATATGATATTTCTCATTGCTTAGTTAAAGCGGTCATCTCATTTTCCATACTCTCTTTCTTTCTCCCGGGGACTACTTACAAATTGTAGTAGTAAATAAACCTTTGGGTAGTTAAACAGAGTCTCCTTCGTTCGTCAACTTTTACCACGACTAGGTCACAACGGGGTCCATGGAGGTATGAATGTCTATTTGATACAGATATATACAAATCTCTAGTCAGTGCTCTTATGGTAAATACTGTCTTGTTGGTACCGTAAAGGTACATCCAATGTCAATTTCTTTGGTCCACCAAACCTGGAGATCACAAATTTGCTGCCATGTTTTTTTCGCAAAGCACAAAGCAACTTGTTTTTCCAATACAAAAATGTTATTGGCTGACTGGAACATTTCATTCAGCAGTCACCACAAACACAAGAGAAAGAGGGGATGTTCTCGTGGTGCAATGATTAAAGCGACGGACAGCGGAATCGTAGTAAGCGAGTTCGTACTCCAGTCGCGCTATTACGTTCAATTTCGGGCAAATACCCTTGGAAAAGTTATGAGCCCCCTTTACCTCCCTGCAATGGGCTAAATAGTACCACTAATGTTCTTCTAGGAGAATGGTTTTGGCATTAGATAACCTGTGGTGTAATGGTTATCGTCGTAGGAAGTGGACACGGCAACACGAGTTCAAATCCTGGACGAGACTGATTGCTTTTCACATAGCACTAATACCCTTGGGAAAAGTATGAATCCAATTATTCTCCATCCAGCTATAGGTAAATAGTAGGACAGACTGAGTACTTCAGCCTTGATGAGGCAACTAGTCCAAGAGAAGGAAATCTTTGAATTCAAACCTATAAAACTCCGCTTAAAAATTGACCTTATGTCATATCCTGCCCGAGCGGAGGGGTTGGTAAATAGGATTAGATAACCTACAAAGGTTGATATGCCATTAAACAAAGAAACCAAAAAAAAACAAGAGAAAGAAAAATAAAATATATTCTGTTGATACATAGAAACGCAATGTGTATCAAGCAGGCAAAACGAACGAACAAAAACCCGACTTCGATTCCTTCACATTATACGTCCCTTCGCCTCAGAGGGCTCTGCATTCAACCGACCGTCGCTACCACTGAAATCTGAACTGGCCAACTGAAATCACTTCTAAAAATCACTTGTTTATATAAAATAGGATAAAACAAGCGAAATAAACATGAATCATAGAATTAAAAAAGGACTCTGAATGACATAAATAAAGTAAAAAGTAAAGTTGTCTTCCTTTAGTCGAGGGTGACCCGAAGGCTCCCTTTTCAATAGCTACTACATCGACGTGTAGAGAAGGGCGCTACTCCTTTCCCTGGATTACTCAGCTTTACTATTGATCCGTACCTTATAATGCTGAGTGTTATGCAAGGCGGAATCAGATACCATTTTTTGTGTCTTTGGTATGACTCGATCTGGGATTGAACAGCAGTATCCCGGATCATTGGCGAACATTCTACTCATTTAAATTGATACTATAGTAAGTAAAGTTGGCAAACTTAGTCAAGGGTGACCCGACGGCTCCCTTTTCTGTATCTACTACCTTGAGGTGTAGAGAAGGGCGCACCTACATTATCTGGATTGCTCCACTTTACCCTTGATCTGTAATTTATAATGCTGAGTGTTAAACAAGGGGCATCAAATACCATTGTTGAGTCTTTGGCATGACTCGACTTGGGATTGAATCGTGGTTTCCCAGCGAAGTTGAAAAGAGGACAAACGGAAGATACGTGTCATTCATTTAAATTTTTAACTCATCAAGTTCATTTTTAATTTCAAAATTTAAATTCAAATTTACGGTTTTTTTATTATCAATTTATTTTATTTTACTTTTGTTTTTCATCGTACTTTGTTGCGCTGCAATTCACGTTTTTCTTGCTTGTTTTATCCTCTCCCCTCCCCCTCTTTGCCCCCCCCACTGCCTTTCTTCCATCCTCTTTTCTCCTATTTCTTCCGTTTTCCTCTTTCCACTTCCTTTCTTCTTCTTTTTTCTTTTTCTTTCTTTTCTCTCTCTTTTTCTTTTTCTTTTTTTCCTTCCATTTGATTCGAAATTTTCTCGATGGAACATATCATTTCAACATGATACTCTAAAAAAATCTCATGACAATTTTAAAAACAAACGTTGGTGCATTTTTAAACTGACAACTGTTCTTGATATTAAGGTTTTCGTTTTGTTTTTGTATAATTTTTGAAACATCCATCATTGATTTAACCTCCCTCTCAGTCCTGACGATGGTTCATTAGAACCGAAACGTTATAGTGCCGATATTTTTTCCAAATAAATCTCTCCTGCTTGGATTGCCTTGTCATCAAATTCTTCTCTAAATTGTCGGATTTAACTCCGTTATTTTCTTGCGTATATAGACGAGACTTTGTGTGTTTGTGCTTGTGTGCGGGTGTTTGTGATGGTGGTTCTAAATAACCAATGCCTCATGGGCCCATATTTTTAAAATATCGTGTTGTATACTATTGTACCATCTGACTATATGTTTCTAAACACAACTCATTAAATCTCTATGCATAGGGGGAGGGATTCACACTGCTGATACGGCTGACCATTCCACAAAACCCACGGACAGGATGCAATACAAAGTCACTTTTTTCTGTAGACTACAGCTGGTGAAAATTCAGATTTTCTTCTTCCCCTAGACTGGCTGCCTAACGAAGGCTAAAAAACACAGTCTGTTCAACAATTTACCAATAGTCTGGGAAGAAGAGATGGATTCATATCTTTCGAAAGGGCATTAGCGCCAAGTAAAATGCAAACAGCATTGTGCAAGAACTGATGTATGTGAGTTTTTACAGGTCAGCTAAAACGGGTGTGTCCTTGTGTAGGATTCCATTGAAGAAAGTCACATGGTTGCTTTTCCACCAGTGCTCACCATGCCTTGCTCGTCTTATTCGGGTGGTTTGTAAGATGGGAAGTTAATGGCCGGACAGCAGCTGTTTTGTGAGGATTCTCTTTCCAAGAATTATTCCAAACAGCTAGCAGCATCCTTGTTTAGTTTGCATCTAGCCTTCTATCAAAGCGTTTCGTAAAAGTCCAAGTGGTGCAATTATACAATAGTTCGGACATAACTACAACTTGGAAAAAATTCAATTTTATTTTATCAGAGAAATCAGATTTCTATATGGTCTATAACCTGTTAATAGCAATCAACACTTTATATATGCGTATGTCGACTTCGCTTTTAGTTGATCAGATATTACTACCGAGGTATACGAGATGGTTTAATTATTTCAGAGGTTTGTCATTTAATTAAAAGATTGCGCCATCTTGATTAAAAGTTATGGACCTGCCGTTGGAAGCGGGTTTTGTTCTTTATCTACTGTATTTTTCAAAATGAATGTATTTAACCCAGATTAAGAAACTGCCTCAGAATTCATTTGAATCTTTGGTAAGGTCCTGGATCAGCGGAACCTATCGCACACCCCACTATTTACAAAAGTACGTATCGAACTTAGACGGGGTTCGAATCTTTTGGGCCCAATGTCTTATTATGATAAATTTCCCTCATGTAATATAATAAATAACAAAAGAAAATTGCTGTCGAAAATCAGCCGTGAATTTAAAGCAAAAATATATTCTTTGAAAAACGAGGTGTGAAATACATTTAAGATCTATAAGGATGTTTTTAATGGAATCTAAATACCTATCCACATTAATTTTTTTCTTCTTCGTGGTATATATAATGCTAAAGGCCTCCATGTAGATAAACAAAAGTTATATATATGTAAGGAAGATTTGATCATACTTCACCATCTTAAAATATAATCAAATATCTGTAAGTTTACTGATAAGCCAATTTTGCATTTTGGTGTTGCTCATAGTGGAGATTGAAACACGTTTAATATTTATTAGGGTGTTTGGAAAGTAATTACATTTTTACCGGAGAGGATTTAAAAACAAATCTAGGTTAATTTTATTGAGATATTATCAGGATAAAAATAATTACCTTTATTTTCAACAACCGCCGGCCAACTAACCCAAGAACAGGTAAAATAGTAAGAATGATTGGTTATTTCATATCCTCCAAACTTACAAGATTTACGGATACTGTCAACTAAACCAAACAATATCATATATATTTGAAATATATGTATAAAGAGGATTTAGCATTAAATAACCTTCAATGGTTGATATGCCATAAAATCCAACTAAACCAAACAATATCATATATATTTAAAATATATGTATAAAGAGGATCTGGCATTAAATAACCTTCAATGGTTGATATGCCAAAAAACCAAACCAAAATAAAATCATATATATTTAATATATGCCCGTGGTGTGATAGTTATCGTCGTAGGAAATGGACACGGCGACACAAGTTCAAATCCTGGACGAGACTGACGGCATTTCACATAGCACTGCAGATGTCATCATTCAACTTGGTTATAAACTGGTTATATATATATATATATATATATATATATATATATATATATGCCTACTGATTCAGAAATCATTTATCTCGATTTCTCCTAAATGGATCATCTGGATAATTCTGACTGAAGAAGGGTTGGACCAAACCACATTTTATTGATTAAAAGACCGTAAGAAAAAATAGGATTAATGTTAAAAGAATTCATATCTTACCGACCAAGAAACAAACCAGTCCTATGCCTACAAATATTTCTGACCTTTGATTAAGTGAATCATTGAGATTATTAGAGGAAGCTATGGCGAGATTCTCCTCCCTCCCTAAATTGCCGCATTTATCCCCTGCTTTATATTTACGGCATTTTTCACTATCTTCCATTTTAATATAGGACTGTTTTTAATTTCCATTACATAGTTAAAAAATAGTTCTGTGACTATATATTTCGAGGGCAAAACAAACTTGTATGATTGTAATATTTTTTGAAAGGTAGTTATGTAGAACCTACATATATATTTTGGTTTCATCATTTTTATAGCTAAATCCACGGCTATATAACCCCACGTTATTTACTTGTCTCTCAAATTTTTCAGATATATATATATATATGTAAGTTACGTATTGGGTTATATATGTAGGAAGACCAGAAGTAGATGCAGAAAGCCAACAAAAACAACGATACAAAATGACGCAAGGTATGCATCACGTGACTTCAGCGAAGACCAATGAGAAATAAGTAGAGACAACGTTTTAAAGTCTCCTTGTTCCAGCACTTACATTGTTTGGTCGCCTGCCTAAATAGTCAAATTTAGATCATTTCAGATGAGTTAATACTCAGGTGATTTTAGACGAACCCCTTACACACACATAAACGAAACAAACACACACCCTCATAAAGACGAGCACATAAAATTCTGTTCATTTCAGTTTCCTTTCTCTCTCTCTCACTCACTCACTCTCTCTCTCTCTCTCTCTCTCTCTCTCTCTCTCTATATATATATATATATATATATATATATATATATATATATATCTACGCTATCTCACCTTATCTACATATCAATAGATTGATAGAAAAAGACGTACAAATGAACAGAATGTAATGATTAGATAGAAATAAACATAGTGACATCTATCTATCTATCTATCTATCTATCTAAGAAAAATCAGTTGAAAAGTTTTTAAGCCAAGTACTGACAACGGGTTTATCCACTTTTCCACTTAGTTTTCTCATCTTGTCAGATTTACCAAAATCTGCCATTTCTCTCCCTCTCCTTCTTTCTCTCTCTCTCTCTATATATATATATACATATATTCATATATATAAAATCTAACCCCTCTGAACAAGAAGGATGCAACACAATGCCGATTTTAAGCAGGTTTTAAAGGGGTTTCAGTTCAAAGTTTTCCTTCTCCAAGATCAGTTGTCATAACAATATTTATGAGCAGAGTCTGTCCTACTAGTTATCAAGATCTATCGGTATGATTGGTGGATGTATAACTTTCTAAAGAATGTTAATAGTACATTAAATGCAAACAGTCTAGTCGAGGATTTGAACTTGCGTCATGGAATCTGTTTTAATGACAATGGCGTGATTCCACTAAACTGATATATATATATATATATATATATATTTGGGCAGCAGTCTTTTATTTAGATATGTTTGATTAAATAAAAAAGACATTTTGTCAATATAAATTTATTAGGATCCTTTCAAGTTTCCTAACAAGTGTTTTGGTTTTAGGTTTGAATTAGTTGAGGAATTTACCGAAATTGTTTCAAGAGCTTTCAGACCTTTCATCAGTCATCATCAGGGGTTGTTTGCATGTGTAAAGAGTATTTAAAAAAAAAAAAGTTTTTCGTTTTTTTTATAACATTGTAGAAATTACGAAAACGTAAAGTTGGATTAAACTGTAATGCCGATGATACAATTTGTTTTAAATTTGTTCAATGAACAAATTTAAAACAGAACACTATCAACGGAAATAGAATATTATCAAGAGAAATATAAAAGTAGAAATATATATATATATATATATATATATATATATGTATGTGTGTGTAGAGAGAGAGAGATAGAGAGAGAGATCAATATCGATAATCAGAGTGCCTATGTGTCTACGGGTGTGCAAATCAAGCATTTATAACTGTTACAATGAAGAAATGGAAGATTGCAAACACATAGTAAACGAATGCTGCAAATTAGCACAGAAGGAATATAAGACTAGACACGACTGGGTAGGCAACGTGATCCACTGGGAATTGGGCAAGAAATTTAAATTTGACCACAAACACAAATGGTATATGCACAACCCAGAAGCTGTCCTAGAAAATGACACACATAAACTCCTTTGGGACTTTGACATACAGAAAGATCACCTAATTTTGGACAAAAGACTAGACCTAATAATAATCAACAACAAACAAAAAAAAGAATTTGCAAAATTGTCGACTTTGCTGTCTCGGTTGACCTCAGAATAAAACTGAAAGAATTCGGAAAGAAGTAGAAGTACCTCGACCTTGCTAGAGAATTGAAAAACTCTGGAAAATAAGGGTGATAATTATCCCAGTTGAGATAGGTGCTTTTGGTACAGTAATTAAAGGATTATTAAAGGGACTTAGAAGTTGGCGGACGAGTGGAGACCATCCAAACTACAGCATTATTGAGAACAGTCAGAATACCAAGAAGAGTCCTGGAGACTTGAGGAGACTTGCTGTCACTAAAACTCCACTTGAAGACTATCAGCTAATGCTGATGTGAAAAACTTTCAAGGAGTAAGTAAATAATAATAATAATAATAATAATAATAATATTTATAGTATATATATATATATATATATATATTCTCACATTCACATTATAATATTTCTCTCTTTTTCTTGTATATAGCAGAGTTCTTCTTCTTCTTCTTCTTCTTCTTCTTCTTCTTCTTCACTGTTTTTTCTTTATATATATATATATATATATATATATATATATATTTTCAGATAATGACCATTTGTTGTATAGGGATTTGACTGTGGAAACGAAAGATGTAGATAACGATATGATTCCCTGATTCAAGCCAGATTTTATAAATCTGAAGAGAGAATTTAAAAAAAAAAAAAAATTCAATCGTATTTTGAAATTTTTGTTTTGTTCTTATTCACTCCGCCCCCAAAGTTGTTCTTTTTTTTTCTTAGTCGGAACAGAGAAACTTAGTAGCACGAATAATACATCGAAATTTCATTTTTCTTTTTTTGGGACATTATCAGATATGCTGGCTGCTGCTTTGAAGAAAAGGAAAAAAGAAAACAAAAACACAGAAAACAAAAACAAAAAACAATATACAGTGCCTAGTGCACAAGCGATTACGGGCACGACTAATATTTTCTTTCGTCACGACATCTTTTACTCTTTTGATAATTTCCTTTCCTTTCGGGGAGTGGGTTCTGAGAGAATAGCATCAATTAAGCATCTTAAAGAAAGATATTGTAGGAATTGAAGAACCAGTTGAAGAGTTCTGGAAATACGTGGGCTTGTCGAACATTTTATTGTAGGGAAAGTATTCATCTCCATCAATATTAATAAATATAAATAAAAATGCCATTTTCCATTAGGTTCTTTTTCAGTTTCTTTGTTTAATGGTATATCAACTTTTGCGGGTAATTTAATCCCCAAGTTTATTGGAAAACAGTAGCAATAATATTTAACTCATAGCTGAGCGGAATAAGAGGGTTCATGCCTTTCTCTAGAGTATTAGTTTTCAAGTGATCGTAATGCTGCGACTACAGTTTGTGTTGTATATTGACCTCCGACCCGGCCAAATATGCCATTCCAAAGACGGCGGAAGTTGCATATTCCGTTGGCCAGTTATGGGAAGAGATTGAGTTGGCGTAAAACAATAATATAACTCGGTGCACAGGAAGTTCGAATCAGTTGTAGATAGAATGATGTATAGAGAACAGCACCCAGCAGAGGGGGTACTCGGGGCCCCCGATTGAGCAGTTGGAGATAACATGCGGTAGAGTAAACCAGCACCCAGAGAGGCTGGGCCCCCAGCCCCCCGGTTGAGCAGCCCAATAATAACGCTGTTATGGCCATAAGAGTGGGGGTCAATATGTTGCAGTTCTGTTAGGTTTCTAACTCCCTCTCACACACAACCCTTTCAATAAAGTGAGTGGTATATTTTTTCTAAAGAACTGTGTCGCTCCTCTTCATTGTGTCGTTGTTATGATTCTGCATGCATATGTGTATGTATATGTGTATATATAGATGTTCATGGCTATACAACATTTGGACTTTTTTTACTTCGAGGCTGCAGCAAAGTGTGTTGGCAATTACGTCACAAAGATATTTCCCATTTTTCATAAATTCCGGTTTCTTTGTTTAATGGCATATCAACTCATTTTAGGTTATTTAATGCCAAAGCCATTCTCCTCGAAGAACAGTTCTATTTAACCCATAGCTGGGAGGATAAGGGGGTTCATACCTTTCCCAAGGGTATTTGCACGAAAGTGAACGTAATAGCACGACTGGAGAACGAACTCGCGTACTACGATTTCGCAGTCCATCGCTTTAACCATTACACCACGAGGACACCCCCCCATTTTTCATAATCTGTCGATTTACCAGAAAATCAATGTGAGCGTTGAGTGTTCTCCATGACTTTTAATGTTTTGAATAAAATCACCGGCTAGTATATATCTGTATTCCAAACAAGGGGAGAGTTTCCGTGGTGTTGTAAGGAAGTTCGAACTCCAGTCACGCTATTACGTTCACTTTCGAACAAGTATCCTTGAAAAAGGCATGTACCTCCTTATCCCTCCAGCTATCGGTTTAATAGTACAACTACTTTTCTTCCTCGACTATTGATTTTATATTAAATAACCCACGAAGGTTGATATGCCCTTAACCTAACAGACCAAACCAAACCAAACCAAACCAAACATATTTTATACAGTTTTTGCATTTACCTAACCCCTCGACACTAGCAGGATATGACACAAGGTCAATTTTCAAGAGGACTTCAATAGATCTGAATTCAGATTTTTCTTCTCCTAGACTGGTTGCCATACTCAGTCTGCCCTGCTATTTACGCTGAGGAAAGTATTGTTAAATGCATACATTTCCTATAGGTATTGGTACTATGTAAAATGTAATCAGCCTCGTTCAAGTTTTGAATTCGGGTCCTCGTACCTATTTGGTCAAGCGATAACCATTATACTACAAGCGCCTCCTTACTGGCACCTTTGATACAGGTTGTAATATGTTTCTCTGATGAAACCATTTATTCACTAAAGATTTCTGCTTTGTTTACTTTAAGTGTAGCGTTCAGATGACGGTTTCAGGCTAGTTTGGAGATATCATTTGATAAATGGGTATTTAATTTTATTATTTTCCAGACTTGGAGGAGATTAGAAACTTAAATTAGCTTTTAATTTTTTTTTTTCTAATTCTTGGCCAAGAGGCCGATGCGTTAAATGTATTCCCCCTTAGAAGCTTGACACTTCTCCGCGGTTAAGGGAGTCTCAGAGCACTTAGGTAAGGAAATAACCTAGGTTATTTTCTGCAATTAGTGAAGTTTAGAATGACATCCAACGAAATGAGGAAGAAGAATCGTCGAAAATCAGAAAAAATCATGATTCGACTTTGGTCTAATGTCTTCAGAATGAAAATAATCCTATTTCCGGAATTAATCTACAGTCAAGAGAAGGAAAAATAATCATTCATAAAAAGTTACTGAATGCTAAATTAAAAGCATTTTTGTAATATTTCTTATTTTCTGGGACAAGAAAGAGGTTATCTCTACTGATTTCCCTGAAAAATGTTTGACTGTAAATCGTACTTGTACTTTCAAACTCCTTAATAAAAATTCATGTTATTCATTAACTTTTGTATATATATATATATATATATAGAGGGGGGGTAGATAGATAAATAGATAGATAGATATATACATATAGATAGGTAGACAGATAGGTGGATAGCTAGAAATATATATATATATATATATATATATATATATATATTTCTATTATACGACACCTCCATACTTATATAAAGTGGTGTCATTTTATAATTGAAATCTATAATTTCTTTTTATCTATCTATCTATCTACGTGTCTCAAAAGTTCTTATCTGTTGTATTGTGGCTCGTACCACGTGACTTCCGGTATCCTGGAAGTATAAAAAACGCCGTGTCTTTTAAGCACAGGGAAGCAAAAACAGAAGTAAGAGAAGCTGAGATATCTATGAAAGGACGTCGGTCAGTAGTAAAACCAACTTCGAACGTAACACCAACAGCGCGAGACTTATAATACTAGTCAGACTGTACCACTTGAGTTAATTAATAATTAACTTTTTTTTCATTGTGTAACTTTTCCTTACCACGATACAACACAATCTATCTATCTATCTGCTCTTGATGACTTGCCCTATATTTCTTGCTTTTGCCTCTGATATTATCGCGTTTATATGACGTATGAATTTCTTTAGTTCTTCAGTTCTTCCAATCAGTCTTTAAAAACATAAACTTTCCATTATTCCAAGAAGAGGTATTAAAGAGAGAATAAACCTGGAGAGCATCCTGGCCACTGCATGTCACCACGTAGACTGCCAGGAGAAAACTATCTTCCATAAACGAACGATGTTTCCCATTTAATGCCATGACGTCCCCTGAAATGGTATGGTTGGTGCTGCTACTCAAAGATATAATTTCCCCCTGATATCTGATACTGGTGTCGGTGGAGTAGTCATTTTAAATCTGAATTATTATTCTATCGGACATACATACACACACACGCATATATATATATATATATATATATATATATATATATATATATAAAATTAACTTAAATCGCGAGTTGGAAATCTCCTACTAAAGTTTCACCTTAACGGATCATCAGGAAGTCTAACTCCAACTCCTTTTGACCAACTGACAGCACATCTCTTGATTTTTTTAAGGGGTGTGAAGGGGATGGCATTTTCTTTCTTTTTGTCCTATAATATTTTTTCTTCTCCCCACCGGGCGGTGATTCGAGATATTTTCATCTCTTGTTCCTGGCGGTTTTTTTTCTTTTTTTCTGGTACCGTGAATGCTGGTAGATATTAGATTAGTAAATATATATATATATATATATATATATATATGTGTGTGTGTGTGTGTGTGTGTTGTATCGCTGTAAGGAAGTGATACACAGTGAAATAGAGTCAACTATTTATCAACTGAAGTGATACAGTCCAATAAATATTATAAGTCTCCTGCTGAAGGTGTTACGTCCGAAGTTGGTCTGACTACTGACCTTGATCTTTCAGTGCTGATATTTGACGAGCGTCCTACCAGATGGACGAGTGTGGCACAAGGCCCTTTTGGTGGGTCCAGGCGCAGGGTTGTGGCTGAGACACAACAGGCGGCTTCAAAATGTCTTGGGCCCCGTCGGCATTCCCCTAAAAAGACGCGCTTCAGGCGCCAGGCAATAAACCTCACCCTTCCCAAAGAGGGTTAAAGCTTGTGGGGAGGCGTGGGGAGTTGACCGTCGAGCACGGATGCCAGAAAGTCCACTGAAAAACGAAGCAGAGATCTTTCAGTATTGAGCGTACTTAAAAAACATGATGTCTTTTATTCGTCCGAGATACCGGAAGTCACGTGGAACGAGCCACAATATAACATCTCATTATCATGTCGCACCAAAAGCATGGATTTCCCAGACTCTTTCTCCCCTTAACTGTCCGTATCATCCCTCGCTTCAAGCAGGTCTTCCAAATTTCATCCTGAGGTCGCACAAAGATGGTGTAGATAAATTTTTGCTGGTCGGCCAACACTGGCACTTTCATGTGTAGGGGTCCATAGAAGAACGTCACTTATGAGTTTGTTCTTGCTTCTCCTGCAATGTCATGCGTGTTTTATTCCTCTTACTTGAATGGTTTTAGAGATGGCAGGTGAGTGGCCATATAGGGGTCCATAGAAGAATGTCACTTATGAGTTTGTCCTTGCTTCTCCAGCAATGTCCTGTGTGTTTCATTCCTTTTACTTGAATGGTTTTAGAGATGGGTGGAGGGTGTCCATGTAGGGGTCCATAGAAGAACGTCACTTATGGGTTTGTGCTTGCTTCTCCAGCAATGTCCTGTGTGTTTCATTCCTTTTACTTGAATGGTTTTAGAGATGGGTGGAGAGTGTCCATGTAGGGGTCCATAGAAGAACGTCACTTATGGGTTTGTCCTTGCTTCTCCAGCAATGTCCTCTTACTTAGATGGTTTTAGAGATAGGAGGTAAGTGGCCATGAAGGGGTCCATTGAAATATCTCACTTATGAGTTGGTCCTTGCTTTCCCAGCGGTGTCCCGCATGTCTTGTTCATCTTATTTAAATGGTTTTAGAGATGGGGGTAAGTGGCTTTACAACTGTTACTTAAGGTTACGTTGCTTCTAGGATTTGTTCAAAATAGCTCGTAATATTCTTGTGTAGTTCCCTCGTAGTGTTTTTTCTATGCGATTACCACAGAGAATACACGTATGTATCACAATATTACAATGTTTACGGAATACCGTCATAATCGTTCTGGTTTTATTTGCATTTTCGATCTTCCCTAACGTTTTAAAGATTGATTCATTACATCTTTGAATTTTACCGGATTTCAAACCGTCTGTGTTTAGTTTATGCCAAGAAGTTAGAGAATTACGTTTACGTTCATTGTGTATTTTTATTTACATTTGTTGTGGTGTTTTTTCTTAAGAGGTTTTTCGCAAATAGTTGAGTGGTTTTAAGTATTCCAATATAATGCTTACAATTATAATTGTAAGGCTCCTTTTTTAACAACTACTACACTGAGGTGTAGGGGAGGGTGCTGCTCATTTTTCTGGAATCCTCCATTTACGTTATAATGCTGTGTTAAGCAAGGAGGCATCCAGTACCGTTTTTGAGTCTTTTGTATGACTCGACCTGGGATTGAACCCTAGTCTCCCGAAAAATTGTTTAACCCAGTAACCATTACGAAAATTAGCTGGTATAATGATGGTAGGGTTTCAAGTAATAATTATCATTTAATAAATGTAATTTGTTTGCACACAGTTATATAGTTTCAGTTGATTAATGATCATAATCGCTAATAAACACTTATAGCTCAAAGGAACTATTCTTGATATAATAAATTTATAAGTAAATGGCAACTGGGCCATTGGCCTGATGAGTAGAGTGCTCGCCAAACAGTTTGGGAGACCAGGGTCGAGTCATACCGAATACTCAAAAAATGGTACTTGATACCACATTCCTTAACACTCAGCATTATAAGGTACGGATCAAGGTTATATTGGAGAAATCCAGGGAATGGAGTAGCATCCCCCTACACCTGAGTGTAGTTGCTATTGAAAAGAGAGCCTTCGGGTCACCTCAACAACGCTTGCCAACTTTACTTCTTTATTCTAATTTAAACCGAATGATTTTTAAAGCAATCCATTCGTAACCTTAACAGATACTACCACTATTTTTTAGCAGTGTTCCTGCGAATAAAGGCAATGAAAGTGTTATTCCATACTTCCTACATCTCCAAAACTGGAGCCTCACCATCAGATTCAGTTTGGTGTCATACCCTGAAAATCCCATTTGTTTTTGAGGGTTTTACATTTTTGCCTGAGATACAGGCAGGGTATTCTAAACCCTAACGAAAATATTGGGTAACATTTTAAATTTTATCTAGCGGCTAGTTTTACGACATTTCATTATATATATATATATATATATATATATAATCTGTCTCTAAATTGACCGTCTTTGTAAATTTGATCGTCTACTTAAGAACCTATTACGTTGTTTACCCATCCAATCAGTCCGACCCTCCCATTATCCCCGCAAATATCTATTCTACCCCAACGAAGTCGATTGTAAAGATATCGATCCGATTCTCAATCCTTTATGTATTCACTCCGAGACTGGTCAGTTCGCTCAGCTCCACTGACCTTCTCAGAGGACCGAATATAGTCCAATCTCTTCGTTGTCCATTGAGACTGACTAAAATTCATTCGTGTCATTTTGGGAGTACGCCAAAATGGGTCAAACGTAAAGTCAATTTTATTGTAATACCCGGTTCGCTACAGTAATCTTTAGGAATAGTTATAGTTTGGTTGAGTTTTATGGCATATCAACTATTGTTGGTTATTTAATGCCAGATCCGATATATATATATATATATATATATATATATATATATATATATAAGAAAAAACCAAAGACCGGTTAATTTAGGATTATAAATTTATTTCCATCCAGTTTTTCAGTTTCTGGTGTAAACCAAAAACACGAAGAAAAATATAACAGGGCTTCTTCTTGTCCTGAAGGAATTACTCCCAACTCTGGTTTAACAGGACCGAATAATACTTACATATATATATATATATATATATATATATATGTGTGTGTGTGTGTGTGTGTGTGTGTGTGTGTGTGTGTGATTAGGTTTGGTCGGGTTTTATGCCATATAAAACATAGACGAACCAGATATGCGGACACTACTGGAGAAGTAAGGGTGACTCATAAGCGATGTACTACTGTGGACCCCCTCACATGGTCAAGCAAAGGTTGGACAACCAGCTCGACCCTATCAACAGCCGCTCTGTGACGAAACAAGATGTAGCCTGGAAAACCTACCGGGTGTGATGGACGATTTTAACGGGTGGCAAGAGAGGGTCAAGGAAATTCGTCCTTGCTGCACGATATGATGAAGATGATGGCATATATATTAAATAGTAGTTTTATTTATTTTAAGACATAACAGCGATTGTAGATTATATAATGACAAATCCTCTTTATACGTATATATTAAATATATATATATGATTTATAAACATATTTTGTAGATAACATTTTTAAAAAGCCTGAGACTTTTTTGCACACAACTAAATCATTTCACTTTTTGTTCTTTGCAAATTTATTTTGTTCTATTTGACACATAAGTAGGACCCTTTCAGGTCCTACTACTCCGGGCCAGAGAGTACCTGGGAACAATGGCAATGAAAGAGAACTCTAAATTCCCTAAATCTCCAGAGTTGGAAACTCAGATGGTTAAATCTCATATTCAGGACACTTGTTCAGGAGGAGGTTTCCACTCAGTAGAGATGCAGTAAATGTATTTTACAGCGTCACCAGTCGACTGGGCCCACTTAGGAATAAAAAAAAAATTGCTGCAGTGCATGTACCATCCGGGATGATTGGTTAGCAGATATATCTTTGAGCAAAAGCAGGTGTGGTATTTCACTTTTTCATGGTATATATATATATATATATATATATATATATATATATATATATATATATATATATATATATATAATTGTTCTGAGATTATTTTTTTCCTGGGAACCTTCTAAAACGAAATAGTACTATCTCGGAGGCGGAAGAACACACAGACTGCATCTCTGCTGAGGGGGCAAGAAACCACCACTGTCACCCAGAACTAGAGACCTGTTTGCGTCCGATCCATGGATCCAAAAATGTTTCACCCTTTTCTCTATTTGAAACCATTCATTTGAGTGTAAACGAATTAAATAATATTGAATTACTCGGGTTAAATAGGAAAACTTGAAATCATTTAACCGTCTGGAAATAAAACTATCAGTATTCATTACATCAACTGAAATCATTTGACTGTGTGCAAATAAAATCATTTACATTAGAAACCATTATTAAACTATGTGAACACAAAAAAAAAGCTTGTTTAAGCATTCTCATCTCTAAACTATTCGTTTACAAATACGAAGTCCATACGATAAGTTTCCATACTTTTTTTTCGTATGGGCACTTTTATTGAGAGTACACACATGAAACTCTAGTCTCCTTCGAAGTAATCTCCTCCGGCTAGAATGCACTTGTTGTACTGTCCCAACAACTTCTGGAAGGCCCCATGGAAGTCCTCTCGTGTGAGCGTATCAATGACCTTTGTCAAAGCCTCTTTCATCTCATCAATTATCTCAAAACGAAAGCCTCAGAGCTTAGGGAATAACCAAAAGTCACAGAGAGCAAGGTCTGGACTATAGAGAGGCTGACGAACTGCCTTGATGCCAATCTTGGTCAAATAGTCTGTGACTAGGATGGAGTTGTGGACTGGTGTATTGTCCTGGTGGAAATGCCACTGCCCCGATTTGAAGAGTGCTGACCTCTTCCGACGGAACCTTTATTTGAATGCCCTTAAAACCTCAACATAGTAACCATAACCCTTGGCCAATCAACTCTGGTGTATTGACTTCCTTACTCCTCCCATACCTCTCATCATCCCTCACAGATTCCCTTCCTTCCTTGAATCTCTTATGCCACTCAAAAACTCATGCTCTATTCCCGCAAGATGCTCCAAAAGCAATCTGAAGCATTCCATACGTTTCTGTGGCATTTTTTCCAAGTTTAAAACACAATTTTATTGCATATCGTTCTTCTAAAGTGTCCTCACGTCCAGATTGCATTTTTGAAATTCACCAGATGTGACAATCAGGCTTTAGTAGGGTGTATTCCAATTGCTGCTGTACCTGTTCATTTGAACTTGAAATCATAAAAATTGATCAGTCATCACATAAGATGTATAGCAATAACATACTGAATTTTCAAGAGTCTACGACAATTTTAAATGCCTATACGAAAAAAATCTGCAAACTTATCGTATGCACCTCGTATATTTAGTATAAGTAAGTATAAAAATGAATTTGTTATTAAATAGTCAACTGCAGATAAATTATTTTTTTTTATCAGCATCGGGTATTTCAATTAATTTCCCATCATTGCGCAAAATGCTGAACATCGTGCACGTTTGCATTCTTGTTAGTATTATGTTTTGTTTTTTTTTTTCATCTTTCCGTTCCTCTTTAGTTTTGATCTCGGTTCCGCTGACAAATACACCTGACCAAG
>OY757946.1:45644923-45674923 GCA_963585895.1 Sepioteuthis lessoniana | reverse complement strand
ATTGATTTTAACGGCATGCCATCCCTGTCTGGGATCCTTTCATGCTGAAAGGTTTGGAAATAACGTTAATTGTTCGTTTATATCATATATTTTCCCGCAGTTTCTTAAGCTTTTTGCTCTTAGTAATATGATATTACTAATAGAAATCATTTGCAAACAGATCAATTCGACCAACAGTTAGGACCTATCGTATAATGGTTATCGTCGTAGGAAATGGTCACGACAATACGAGTTCAAATCCTGGACAAGGATGATTGTATTTCACATAGAACTAATAGCTTTGGGAAGATATGAATCCAATTATTCTCTCTCCAGCTATGGTTAAATTGTTGGGCAGACGGAGCTGTTTAACCTTCGTATGACAGTCTTGGAGAGGTTAAACTTTTAATTCAAAGTTGTTAAATTCAGCTTGTCACATCCTATCCGTGCGAAGGAGTTGGTATATATGAAAATTTGGGACTCAAACACACAGCCACTTTCTAGCTGAGTGGACCTAAGAGAGAGGGGGGAGAAAGCGAGAGTTTGAGAGGAAGAGAGAGAGAGAGAGAGAGATGGAGAGAGAAAGAGAGAGAGAGAGAGAGAGTGGTTAAATGTTTAGTGGAGGTGCCCGTGGTGTAATGGTTATCGTCGTAGGAAATGGACACGGCGACACGAGTTCAAATCCTGGACGAGACTGATTGCATTTCACATAGCACTAATACTCTTGAGAAAGGTATGAATCCAATTATTCTCCCTCCAGCTATGGGTAAATAGTAGGACAGACTGTGTTCTTCAGCCTTGGTGCGGCAACTAGTCTAGGAGAAGGAAAACTCTGAATTCAAACCTGTTAAACTCCGCTTAAAAAAATTGACCTAGTGTCATATATTGCCCGAGTGGAGGGGTTGGGTAAATAGGAGAGTGGTTAAATGTTTAGATGACTAATAAGATGAAAGTATAGAAAATTAAATGTGTGACGAACAAGTTAAATTCGTAGATGGTTAGGTAGTTACGATAGACATAGATTTGCTAGTTAAATTTGCAGATGGCTATTAATATATATATATATATATATATATATATATATATATATATATATATATATATATATATATATATGAAGAGTAAATAAAGGATTGTAATCCGACAATATGTAGAAAAACTAATAACAACGATCCAAGTGGAAGGAATGATTTATTAACGGGTCGACACTATAGCGTTTCGGTTCTACTGAACCATCATCAGGACCATGAGGGGTGATAATAATAATTTTAAGTTAACGATGGATGTTTAGAAATGTGAAATACAAAAACCTACGGGAAAATATGTATAGTAAGAAAAAGTTAGCCGTTTAACTGGAAAATCAGCGTTTGATGTTTAAATTACGTCATTTGACTTATTAGGAATATTGTATAGAATTATGTACGTTGTTTAACGAGAAAGATTACGAGACAGAAGGAAGAAAAGAAAGAAAGAAAGAACAAAAGAAGAATAAAAAGCAAGGAAATTATGAGATATACGGAAAATATTAACTAAGGATGGAATATATTGTAGCTGTTTAAAATGTGTTTGCTTAAGTAAGGAGAAATATTATAAAAGCCAGGACGAGTATTTAGGGAACTGAGGAATGAGATAGCTGCGGCTTCGAAAATTCGTCTAAGATTTTTATTATGGATGTAAGTAAGCATCTTATCTATATATATATATATATATATAGATAGATAGATTGATTGATAAATAGAGGCTAGAGAGAGAGAGGGGATCAGAGGGAGACAGGTTAAATAACTTGATCATTTGTTAGTTGAAAGGATATATAATTAATGGTGTGTGTGACAAGCTAGCTAAATTTGTAGATGACTCACAAGGTAAGATAGACAGATAGCAATGAAGGGACACACCAGCTTTCCAAAAGCTGAAGAACTGGTGCCTCATCTCTAGATACCACTTAATGTCATACCCAGGACACCCATAGTTGCCCCTCTCCCCAAAATAAGGGTGTCCTTGGTATGACACTGAAGAGAATACAGTCTACGTATTCTAGGCCGTGTTGATTTAGCCTGGTCGGAATTCAGGTATCATTAAGCGTTTATACCTTTTTGAAACTTCTTTTTTTTGTTATCGTCCTACAATGTATTTCGACAATATTCTCACTCAGCAGATATACTATTGATATTGTGAAAACGTTCCCCATATTGCTGCGTGGATCGGGCCATTACTAGCTTCCATAGCCAAGAGAAATAAGTAACAAAAAAAAAAAAATGCCCAGGCCCATCCCCCGAAAATGTAAAATTAATTCTAAATGTTAATTTTAGATTTAAGATCAAAACACGATGCGTTTCTTCAACAAAGCTGTTGTCTTTTATTCAGTGTAGCTTAGTAGCTTGGTACAAGGACAAAAAAATGTGAGACACATTGAGAATCGAACTCACCACCAGTCGATATCGTCGAGCTTGGTAGATATGAGTCAGCACTCAGTCGTGTCGTCAGTTGAATTACAAGTTGAACTGACCTCATCTCAACCAAACTCAAGCATTTTGACATGGCACTGCACGGGCATTCTCTAGCGAGGCGATCACGAGGGACAGTTTGCCTATACTGGACGCTAGTTGGGACTGCTGAGCTGGTAAGTGTCGTTATTGCTGTTTATTCTGAATATTATTAGATCAGTGACTTCTCAGGGAGGCACCTGATGTAGTCATTTACTAAAGTTAATTTGGCACAAGGTCAGAAATATGGGAGTGGTTTTTCACTTATTTCGCATTAAGTCTTAGTTTACTTTGACTTAGAGCTGTCGCAATTTTTAGAGCCCCATATATGGGTCGAATAGATCTGTTTGCAAATTATTTGTATTAGGTTTAGTTTGGTTGCTGGGCTTGATGACAAATCAATCTTCGTGGATCATTTCATGCCAAATCTATCCCTGAAGAAGAACAGCCGTGTTACAATTAATCCACAGAGGGAGTGCCGTTACGCGCCAAATAGACGGTTGACCTATTACACAGCATAAATAGAAGTTTACAACGCTAAGGCATTCAAATGAAAGTTTTTGCTGCTACTGTCTCTGCTCATTGGTCTTGTGAGTAGATTGTTCGCCAATGGCCCTGGATACCTGGGTTCAATCCCAGGTCACATCATACCAAAGACTCAAAAAATGGTACTTGATACCACCTTGCTTAACACTCAGCAATATAAAGTACGTATTAAGTGTAAAGTGGATCAATCCAGGGAAAGGAGTAGCGCCCTTCCCTATACCTCGGTGTAGTAGCTATTGAAAAAGGAGCCTCCTGGCCGCCCTCGACTACGGTCGCCAACAACTACTATGCAGAGACCATAGTACCACCACGTGGCGAACAGGTTTATGCGCGTAGCAATATGTCTTAACTGTCAATCGGACCCTGTTGTAACCTCGTCGTGAGAAAAAGTGACAAAGTCAGAAACACACCGTCTTGGTTCGCTGTTTGCCAATGATCCGTGAGACCGGGGTTCAATCCCTGGTCAAGCCATACCAAAGATTCAAAAGATAGTACTTGATATCTCCTTGCTTAACACTCAGCATTATAAGGTACGTTTCAAGACTATGGTGCTGTAACCCAGGGAAAGGAGTTGCACCCTCCCCTACACCTTGGTGTAATAGCTATTAAAAAGGGAGACTTCCGGTCACCCTCGACTACGGTCACCATCAAGTAGTCGTCGAGAAAATAGAAACAGAGTATAAACTGAGTCGACCGCGTTAGTAAGACAAAGAGAAACAAAATGTTATGAGGAGAAAAAGCAGACACCAACCTTGGATTGTCTTCCACGTTTCTATTGCAGTTCTAACCGTGCTTTTTCGCTCGTATCATTTTCATAACTTCGCATCTGTTGTGAAACCAATTCTTGGAGCTCAGCCCAAAATGAGGGCCACAACTTTCAACTGTCTTCACATTGTCGTGTCTGGTGTCCAACTGCCTGTCTTTACCTAGTCGCATCCGGTGGACAACTAACTGTTTTTATTCTTTTTATCTCGAGCTCGATCTTAACGGTTTTCCCGTATAAGTCAACTTCAGCCAATCAGAATTCCTGGTCGATTCGATGCTGATGAATTTTTATTTTTAACCCGGGTGTCCATAAACTTTATCATATTTACCAACCCCTCCGCTCGGGCAGGATATGACACAAGGTCAATTTTTAAGCGGAGTTTAACAGGTTTGAATTCAGAGTTTTCCTTCTCCTAGACTAGTTGCCTCACCAAGGCTGAAGAACCCAGTCTGCCATACTATCTACCCATAGCTAGAGGGAGAATAACTTGATTATTACCCTTCCCAAAGGTATTAGTGCTATGTGAAATGCAATCAGTCTCGTCCAGGATTTGAACTCGTATCACCGTGTCCATTTCCTACGGCGATAACCATTATACCACGGGCACCTCCTAACATTATGTAGGATGATAAGAGGGTTTACAGATTTTGCAAGGATATTAGATCAAAAGTGAACGTAATTGGGTTGGTTGTTCGAACACGCTAATTTCTAGGTTGCTCCACCATTGTAGGTGGAGCATTCAATCAGTTTCCAGACTTTTTTGTGCAGGCATTTAAAATTGTCATAGACTCTTGAAAATTCAATATGTTATTGCTATACATCTTATGAGATGACTGACCAATTTTTATGATTTCAAGTTCAAATGAACAGCTATAGCAGCAATTGGAATACACCCTACTAAATCCTGATTGTCACAGCTGGTGAATTTAAAAGATGCAATCTATACGTAAGGGCACTTTAGAAGAACGATATGCAATAAAGAAAAATCCACAGGAACGTATGGAATGCTCCAGACTGCTTTTTTTACCATCTTGCAGGAATAAGCATCAGTTTTTGAGTGGCATAAGACATTCAAAGAAGGCTAGTAGTCTATGAGGGATGATGAGAGGTGTTGGAGGAGTAAGGAAGTCAATAGACCAGAGTTAATGGGCCAAAGGGTTAGGGTTAAAGTTACTATGTTGAGGTTTTAAGGGAGTTCAGGAAGAAATTTCGTCGGAAGAGGCTAGCACTCTTCAAATCGGGTCAGTGGCATTTCCACCAGGAAATATGTACCAGTCGACAACTCCATCCTTTTTACTGACTATTTGACCAAGATGGGCATCAACACAGTTCGTCACCCTCCCTATAGCCCAGACCTTGCTCCCTGTGACTTTTGGTTATTCCCTAAGCACAGAGGCTGTCGTTATGAGACTATTGAGGAGATGAAAGAGGACTTCCATGTGGCCTTTCAGAAGTTGTTGGAACGGTACAACAAGTGCATTGCAGCCGGAGGAGATTACTTCGAAGGGGACTAGAGTTCCATGTGTGTACTATCAATAAAAGTGTCCATACGAAATAAGTCTGGAAACTTCTTTAATGATCATCATATTAGTAAGGAATATTTGATATCATATAACCATGAGCAAAATAATTCGCAAAAACTACATTAAAAAACGTAACGTGGGTTGTGCTGTTTTGGAGTGCTACATTATAGTAAGACAGTTAAAACTCCAGTCATACAATTTCGTTCATTTTCGGACTCATACCTTTGAGTATTATATGATTTTTTTTCCAGCAACAGGGTAAATAACTTCACGATAGTTCTTTTACCAAGATGACGTTGAAGTGACATAACCAAAAAAAAACAATGTTGTTATGCCATTAAACAAAGAAATCTAATGAATATGTAAATACAAACGGTAAAAATACACAGTTCTCTAAACATAGAATAACCACTACACAGATTGACGTGCCGTCAAAAATCAGTGAGTTAATAAATCATAATAAATAATATACTGGATCCTTGATATTTTTCGGACAAGTGTTTGTTAAAAGATATTTTTAAAAATTGCTTCAGTACACATTTAATCATTTTCTTCGTTTCCTTCTGCTCGGGGTGAGAACGGAGGTAGGTAGCAAGTGTTGAGACCTTAGAATTCATGCTATGATCTGATTTTTGAGACCGGATGCAACAATTATATCATAGTTCTCTCTTAAGTGTTGTTGAGAAGATGCATTCATATTCGTCTCTCGGTTTCTTTTTTTTCTTTTTTTCTTTTTGTTCTGCGAGGAAATATTTTTGCGGAGTTTTCTTTTTAAATGCTAAAACGACCCATTCCCGTTGACGGTAATTTTGCGAGGGAATATTTTTGCGGAGTTTTCTTTTTAAATGCTAAAACGACCCATTCCCGTTGACGGTAATTTTGCGAGGGAATATTTTTGCGGAGTTTTCTTTTTAAATGCTAAAACGACCCATTCCCGTTGACGGTAATTTTGCGAGGGAATATTTTTGCGGAGTTTTCTTTTTAAATACTAAAACGTCCCATTCCTGTTGAAGGTCATTTAGCGAGGGAATATTTTTGCGGAGTTTTCTTTTTAAATACTAAAACGTCCCATTCCCGTTGAAGGTCATTTTGCGAGGGAATATTTTTGCGGAGTTTTCTTTTTAAATGCTAAAACGACCCATTCCTGTTGACGGTCATTTTGCGAGGGAATATTTTTGCGGAGTTTTCTTTTTAAATGCTAAAACGACCCATTCCCGTTGAAGCTAATTTTGCGAGGGAATATTTTTGCGGAGTTTTCTTTTTAAATGCTAAACGACCCATTCCCGTTGACGGTCATTTTGCGAGGGAATATTTTTGCGGAGTTTTCTTTTTAAATGCTAAAACGACCCATTCCCGTTGAAGCTAATTTTGCGAGGGAATATTTTTGCGGAGTTTTCTTTTTAAATGCTAAAACGAACCATTCCCGTTGACGGTAATTTCGTTTTTCTCTTTCTTCTGTCAAACCACTCCTGTAGATTTTTTTTCGGGGTAATTTCTTTGCGTCGACAAAACCACAAAAAGATGGGTGTTTCGTCTTTAAGAATTCCTTTCAGGACATAAGGAGCCGGATATTTAGCCCCCCCCAAAAAAAAAACAACAAAAAACACTGAATGATTCCTTTAATGTGATTTTATCAATTTATTCGGTGGTTTTAGTAAATATTTCATAAGAACGTTAAGCTGGTATATCGTATACGTTAAGCTATATGAGAGTATTATTAAATTTCTATCAAGATGTGCGAATACCAAAAGGAAACACAACAAGTTATTTCTTTTGGAAGAATTGGATGGCTACTGACAAGTTGCTGATCATACGATAGTATAAAATGAAATTTCTTCCAAGCTGTGACCACATCAGTACTATTGTATGAATGCACCAACTGAACTCTAACAAAAAGCTAGATCGGAACGACGCAAGAATGCTACGTACTGTTTTTAAACAAATCTTAGGAGCAGCACTTCACAAAACAGTAACTCTACGGCCACCTGTCTTCTGTCATACAAACTACCCTAAAAAACGACCCAGACATGCTTGACACAACTGGTAGAAGTAAGAACCAACTTATATGTGACGTTCTCCAATGGACTCCTACGTATGGGCACACCAGTTCTGGTCGAACAACAAAAAATTACATGCAGAAATAGTAAGATTATCCGAGGTACTTTTCCTGGAGGAGAGTATTACTAAATTACTATCAAGACATGCTGATATCACGAATTCTCTTGTTTCTTTCTCGCCATCCCTCCCTATCGGCTATCACTCTTGGTACGTCTTCAATACTGCATCCAGTGTCCGCACAGAACTCTTTGATGTCCGTTGTTGAACGGTCAACGCTGCTCTATCCTTGCGTTGAGTCCCTTGACGAATGTTACTTATGAGTTTGTGCCTGCATTCTCAGCAGTGTCCAGCATATCTTGTGAGTCTTGGAAGGTTTGTAAGATGGGAAGTAAGAGTCCGTACAGCAGCTGTTTTATAGGATGGTACTTCCAGGGTTTCTTTCTTTATAATCTTTTCTCCAAATGTTTCCTCAAAGCCTAGGTGGTGCAACCCTACAATATTACTGATAGAGCTTAAGCTTGAAAGAATTACCGTATTATCAGAGAGTTGTGATTTTGATGTGGTGTATAACCTGTGAATAGTAGTCCATGCATTTCGTATGTGTTTGTTGACATCATTTTAGAAGAGATATTTCTACCGAGGTATGTGACATGAATTATTAAATGCAGCTGCTTGTAATTCAATGTCCAATCTGATGCTGGTCTTTTAGAATAAGCCGACTGCACCACTCAAAAATGGTAAGACTCCCGCTAACAACGAGGATCCTGGATATGACACTAAATTATCAGATACTGAGGCTCCATTCTTGAGCCTGCTAAATGGCCATTACTCCAATGTCAACTTTGATCCAGAATGGTTGTAACAGTTAGGATCACAATTAGTTGGCAATACTTGAAGCCATTTAACTGTGTGCAAACAAATCATAAATATCAAACAGAATTATTACTGTTGGATAACACTACTTGAAACCAGCCGACTGGGCTGGGGATGTAGAATACATCTATTGCATCTCTTCAGCGGGGTAAGACACCCCCTAACGAGCGTCAAGTTGGCTGGGCCTGTAGAATACACCGACCGCATCGCTGCAGCGGAGTAAGAACCCCTCAATGATTGTTCTGGATATGACACTAGATAATCTGATGGTGAAGTTCTTGTAATGCAGGAACTTTGGGGAATACGGAGTACCCCTTCATTGCCATCGCTCCCTGCTCCACTCAGGCTCGGATTGGCATAACCTGACAGGATCCTATATATGGGTCAAGTAGGGCTACTTGATATTTAAACTGAGTTCAAACAAATGACTTATACGAATTTGAATTGTTAGAAATAGAACTGTTTGATCATTCAACTATTTGTAAAGAAATAACTTATGTTAGTGATACAACGCAATACTTGGAACCATTTAACTGTGTACAAAAGAATGAGCTTAGGTTCGTTTAAAAACGTTATCAAGAGAATGTGTTGGCAAATCGAACATATTTAATATATATATATATAAATAGGATTGACATTAAATAACCTAAAACAATTGATATGCCATAAAACCAAAGCAAACTTTTTGATTGTATCGAAACAAAAAAGCTTTGGTCCATTTTGAAATGTTACCTAAAAACTTTTTGTTTAAAAAATATACACGCATATATATATATATATATATATATATATAGATAGATAGATAGATTTTAGCATTAAATAACCCACAAGGTTCGATATGCCATAAAACAAAACTAAACATTTAATGTTGAGATGGCACCATCTTGTTTAAAACATATAAACTTTTAACTGATAATTGTCGAATTAGAAACAATATTCTTTCCGTGGATTGCCCAGTTGCTTGGGTTTGTAGAATACACCGACTGCTTCTCTGCAGAGGGGTAACACCCCACCAACGAGTGTCCTGATATGACACGAAATAATCTGATGGTGAGGCTCCAGTAATGCTGGAGCTTCGGGGAATGCAGAGAACCCTTTCAATGCCATCGCTCCCAGGTGTACTCTAGCCGGAGTGGTAGTACTTGATAAAGGTCCTATCTTTGGGTTAAGTATGGTTTGAGTTTACTGCTGTTGGCATTTAAACTGTGTATCTAAGCTAAATTGGATTGTTTAAAATAGAACTGTTTTGGCATAAAAACTGTGTACTTATGCTGAACCGAATTGCTCGACAGAGAACGGTTTTGACCTCTAAACGGTGTACTTATGCTAAACTGATTTATCTGAAACAAAACAGTTTTGACATTAACTCTGTGTATTGCCCTGTCAGCTGGGGCTGTAGGATACACCGACTGCTCCTCTGCAAAGGGGTAAGACCCACCCACCCAACTAGCGTCCCTAGTTTGACACTAAACAATATGATGATGAGGTTCCAGTGATGCTTAGCCTTTGGGGAATTCTGTGCACCCCTTCATTTCCATTGCCCCCAGGTCCACTCTAGCCCGGAATGGTAGCACTTGATGGGGTGCTACCTATATATAGGTTAAAGAGAACTAAACTGCATACTGATAAAATGAATGGTTTGAATTAGAACTGTTTGACTACATTGAATTGCTTGAAATAGAAATATTTTTGATAATTAAACTGTACATTCATGCTAAATTGAACTGCTTGAAATTGAACTGTTTTAACATAGAAATTGTACGTATACTAAACTGATTTTTTTTAATATAGAACTGTTTTGACATTTAACTGTGTGTGGAGAAAATCTATACTTATACTAAACTGAATTGTTTGAATTAGAATTGTTTGACTTAACTAAATAGCTTGGAATAGAAATGTTTTGACAATTAAACTATACTCATGCTGAACTGATTGTCTGAAATAGAACTGATTATTTGTATAAAAATGGATTTGGCGTTAAATAACGTACAAAGACTGATATGCCATAAAACCCAACCAACCAACCATTACGTGGAATAAATTATTCTTTTAAAGATCTCTTCATGTTAAGCATCGTATGTATTTTCTTCATAATAATGAGTCGAGCAAAATCGAGAGAAGGCCTGGCAGCCAGACCACTGCAGTCGTTGCTTAAATGACTACAACGTTAGAATTATTGAGATATTGTTTTAGCGCGGGAAATGTTGGAGTTATTCAATAATTAGCTAATTAGCAACTATAATTATTACAAGGAATCAATTATTCTATTTCATTGACGTGAGAGCTGAGACAGGGTACTTGTATAAATCAATCAGAAATTGATTTCAGCTTTTACACAATTAGTCATCAATAAAACATAAAAAGTACGTTAAAAAAAAAAAAGAATAATCAGTATAAAAAAATAAAATTATTGATTATATTCAAATGGTTTATTCTAGACTTTTTTTATGATGTTTTTATGATTCAGGGAATGAATTTGACAGCATGTCAACCCATCTGGGGTTATTTCATGCCTAGAGGTTATCTAACGATTTCTGTCTGTTCTCTCCCACCTTCCCTCCCTCCCCCCCTCTCTCTCTCTCTCTTTGAATTTGCTTCTTTTATATGAATATTTGAAAGAATTTTCCCAGTCTATTTTTATATCTATTTTTATTCAAATCAGACTAAAAATAACGCATTTCAATCCATAGAAAGAAACTTATTACCAATAAGGATGCATATGGCTGATTAGATGGATGCTTTTAACGGCATGCAAACCCATCGTGGGCTATCTTATGCATACATTGTACATATATATATATATATATATACATTTTTGTGTACATTTGGTCTCTATGTTCAATAGTATTTAAACCTTCGTGAACTTAATATATTACATAATGGCAGTCGACATGGATTTTGGGTTCGTTTTCTTTGCGTTTTGTCACACAAGTAGACATTCTGATGCACAACCATACAATCATAGGCAGTAACCGAAACCCAATTTTCAAACTGATATCGAGTAAATGACCCTCGATCAACACTATGTGCGTCTCCTTTCGAGTTTTATTGTTACCCATGTGTAATATTATGACCGTGGGATTTCGTTTTATATATCTTGCCTTTCGGTTTAGTTAGGCTGAGAAACTTTCGCTTAGCGCATGGGTAAGTTAGGTGCAACATGAGCGCAGGTGTTCACGCACGCGCGGGAAGGATGTGTCATGCAGAGGTGTCAAAATAATAATCCTAGATAGAAATGTAACCAGGGGGATGTGAATGACGTTATGTACCGGAAGCATGCGCGGAGGATTTGGGGGATTTGAGAAAAGTCAGTTAGTTGAGTTCCTGCCTCGGAAGAAGAAGGTTGACTTTAGGAGCTCGCCGAGGCCTTGCGGCAGGGTTTTAATTCAAAGGTAATAAAAATTTTCGTACCTGAACCAAGAAGTCGTCAAGTGTCTTCCGTTATCTATAAATGTGCATTATGGACGTTATGAATGTTTTGTGTACCGGTATGAATATGTTCATTTCACATATCCGTATCATGGGTATGTTGAACATGTAACGTCTTAATTCCAGACATACTATATTTTGAATACAGAAAAGCTGCCATTATGTGCAGTGCACGTTAAAGTCTAGCCGAGAAAACTACAATATAAAATGGTCACTGATTTTATAAAGAGGTGTTTCGTTCGTTCATTGAAGTTCGTTCATTATCTTTGATTATGTTCCTGGTTGGGTCTATAATAAGTAAACAACAGATAGCCTGCCTGAAATTTGAACGCGTTTATTACGATTTTACAGTACAGTATATTAGACGCTATGCCATGGGAACTTACCCTATTTTTTGCAAACATCTATTTTCCTATAGATTAGACCATAACAATTACTACCACTCCAGGTCAGGGTACTTTACACTCCTCAAATCAGAGGATTTCCTTTTGGAGGAATGCTTCTCATATTGCTGCATTGTATAGAGTCCGAAGGCAGCGTCAGTTGGAGACATTCATCAATATTTTTATAAATTGAAATAACGTCTCCGTTGATGAAGGGAAAACTATTTCGAAAGAAAAACTAGTCGGTTTATAATTAAGTTGATTATAATTTTTACACAATCAGCTTCATTAAACAAGAAACCTAAATATTAACATATTTATCTATCTATCTATCTATCTTTACCAAACCATCCGCTCGGGCAGGATATGACACAAAGTCAATTTTAAAGCGGAGTTTAACAGGTTTGAATTCAGAGTTTTCCTTCTCCTAGACTAGTTGCCTTACCTAGGCTGAAGAAAACAGTCTCCCCTACTATTAACCCATAGCTGGAGGGAGAATAATTGGATTCATACCTTTCCCAAGGGTATTAGTGCTATGTGAAATGCAATTAGTCTCGTCCAGGATTTGAACTCGTGTCGCCGTGTCCATTTCCTAAGACGATAACCATTACACCACGGGCACATACATACATACATCTACCTATCTATTTATCTAAAAAAAATAATGACAAAAAGAAAAGGACGAATTTTCGAAGCCGCTGCTTTTTCACTCTGTCCGGGCTTTTTTAATATTTCACTTTCCTTGAACAAAACCATTTTAAATAGCTACAATATATTCCATCTTTAGTTAATATATTCCACATATATCAAAATTTTATGCTTTTTTTTTTTTTTTGCCTTTCTTTTTCTTCCTTATTTTGATTCGAAATTTTTTTCGATAAACAAACTAACATAAATTCTATACAATATTTCTTATAAGTCAAATGACGTAATTTAAACAAACAAGCGCTGATTCACTAATTAAACGGCCAATCTTTTCTTGTTATACAAATTTTCCCCAAGGTATTTGCTTTACATTATACAAATTATTTGCCCTTATCAGAAAGTGTTTTTCATGATACAATTTTAAGACAACTTCAAAACTTTTAGTGCCGGTTCTGTTGTGGTCTTAACACGATCAACTGAGAATATTATAGAAAAATTATATTTAAACATGATATCTTTTATTCAATGATATCTTTGAAATATCAACAGAGAATACTTACTGAAAAAATATATTTAACAATGATATCTTTTATTCAATGATATCTTTAAAATATCAACAGAGAATACTTACTGAAAAAATATATTTAAAAATGATATCTTTTATTAAATGATATCTTTAAAATATCAACAGAGAATACTTACTGAAAAAATATATTTAACAATGATATCTTTTATTAAATGATATCTTTAAAATATCAACAGAGAATACTTACTGAAAAAATATATTTAACAATGATATCTTTTATTAAATGATATCTTTAAAATATCAACAGAGAATACTTACTGAAAAAATATATTTAACAATGATATCTTTTATTAAATGATATCTTTAAAATATCAACAGAGAATACTTACTGAAAATATATATTTAACAATGATAGCTTTTATTAAATGATATCTTTAAAATATCAACAGAGAATACTTACTGAAAAAATATATTTAACAATGATATCTTTTATTAAATGATATCTTTAAAATATCAACAGAGAATACTTACTGAAAAATATATATTTAACAATGATATCTTTTATTAAATGATATCTTTAAAATATCAACAGAGAATACTTACTGAAAATATATATTTAACAATGATATCTTTTATTCAATGATACCTTTTCATGTTGCAATGATGTAATTTAGTAACACACACACACACACACACACACACACACACGCACCCACACGTATGATGCAGGATTACTTGATAAAAATAAAAAAAATAATGTTAAATACTAATACTCAAAACTTACTGTATGCAAACAATTAATTAATGTAAGATAGAATTACTATTGTAAAATAGCAATTCTTGAAATTATTTAACTCTTTTCAAAAAATAAACTCTGACTCATTAAAAGATAATCACACCTCAAAACTACTCGCTTACAAATTATATATATATATATATATATATATATATATCAATGACGTAATATAACGTTATATATACCCATTGTAACTCTTACCCATCATACACGTTTACAAATCAGATCATCACTCATTCCCTACGACTTGCAGCGATGATAATTTGTGCCACTGTCAACGAAACAAATGTATACACATTCGTAACCCATTTTCGCTCTAACAAACGCTTTAAGTTCCTGGCCTGACTTAATTTAAAAACACGCATCCACACGCACACACGTACACCCACACCCATATACACACGCATACTTACAACCACTCATAAACGAAATCTTAACGGTCTTTTGTTTGTATTTTGTCGCATTTTCGATTTTCAATTTTATTCTATCTTCTTAACTGCCGGGCGAATGTTGTTATAAACTTCAAGAAACCTTAGGTTGCAGAACAATATTTTCCATGGATTAAATATATATATAATATATATTTATTTATTATCATTATATATATATATATATATATATACATAATTTTGAATTGAATAACCGACAAGTGTACATTCCATAAAAAACATCAAAACTAAATAAAACTAAACATGCCTATATATATATATATATATATATATATATATATATATATGTTTAATTCATAGAATATTGACTATGACCCTGGGTTTCATGGAGTTTTTTGCAAAACATCAGGCAGTTAAGAAAATTTTCTTAACTTCCTGATGACTGTTTTTTGCAAAAGACTCCATGAAACCTAGGGTCGCAGTCTATATTCCATGAATTATATATATATATATATATATATATATATATTAATATTTATCATTATTATATAATAGCTCTATCCTAGATATTGAGCACTCTCCATATTATATTGCACTTGGTTCGACACATACCCACAAAGCGATTTAATGACAACCAACACTCTTATATATATATATATATATATATATCATTAAGAACAAGAAAATTAAGTATTTTCGATAATGAGTTTATTTCATCCGACTATTGACAAAATCGTCGGATGGATTTGAACGGAATTTTGAACCGGAAAAAATTCTGTTAATTTCATCTGAAGAATCCATTTTAACGGGTGAAATAAATTCATGAATAAAATACGTATTAATTATCTTGTGCTTAATGATAATTTGCACTGCGTAGTTTTCTTTATATATGTTTATATGTATAAATCGGCCATGCATTTAGCACTCCCCTTGGATTATTCTTTTTGTGTCTTTTACGGACTTAATCGATACGGAGTTTAGCATATATATATATATATATATATATACTGTTTGATAAAAAAGCTGTAAGTTGATTTCATTGACTTATTTGATTTTTTTTTTCTTTTTAAACAAATCCATTTACTAACCCCAGATGCTTTATACGGTCGCGAAATGCTTGTCCCATCCCCGAAAAAAAAGCATAATGATATCTCTGAACTAGTATGAGGATATTTTTTTTCAAATCAGAAATATTTTTATTGTTTAGCATACTGAAGAGTAACTTCTACTTAGTTGTCTAAATTTCTCAGACGAAGCACGATGATTTTTATCATTAAGGGTTTTCGGACTATTGTCTTCATCTTTATTGTTATATCCAGAACGTTTTGGCCGATATGTCTTCCGGCCTTTTTCAGGTGTTTGTCGAACTCAGGAACCTTCACGGAACTTCGAATTACGTCCTTTATTGAATCCACGGGGGTCGCCTGTTCTGATTCCGTTATCCATAACCGGGTAGAAGTGTTTATTCCTGTATTGTTATTCACCTGCAGTCAGGATTGAACCCGCAACGTCCAGCAGTACACATGGCGTAATGGTTATAGGTTTTGGTTCCCTAAGCTTCTAAGGAGACAATCATCTGGAGGTTGCAGGTTCAATAACGTCTACTTGTTGTATACCACAGCCATTATGATATCAATCACAATCGTGATACAAACACATTTACAAATGCATATTCGTATACAAAAACGGTCGTATACCAAAGCAAATACAGGCACAAATACAATACAGACGAAAACAGGCGAACTCTGTTGTTCAGAGATGAACGGTTTATTAATTCCTGATTTCAGTTCATCAACACAAGGAAAGAAGCACAATTCTTACTATGATGACAATACTATCTTACCCCACCAACGCATGGCGCATCTTATGGTGTTTAAGATCTCTGTCGGTAGAGATCCGAAAATACCTACTACATGATCAACGGTCAAAATTCAACTTTCAACTCTCTACTCCAATGGCAGAGACTCAACTCTCTGCCTATATGGACCAATGTCAACTTTCAACTGACTCTTTTTTTTTTAAATCCTCACATTCTCAGGATCATCTCTTCCACATGATGTCATACACAATCCAACCCCATTTCCTGTCTGGAGGTTTATTATGACAATGGTGATTGTCATATCCTTTGTGCATGAGCGTAAATCTGCACCCAATGACTATATCCTGAACCGAGAGACTGGAATAATTCAAAGCCTTACCAAACTGAATGATAAAATATAATTAACGAAAAATGATTAATATGAAAAAATCATTCCTTAATTATATAACATACTCTTGTGATTAGAAAAAAATATTGATTTTTTTATCGATTTTAGCAGGAGGTCCGGTTTACAATGTAAATACTATTTCAAAAGGATCTCCGTTGTACTGACACGCGTGTATCCAATTTTTTTTTCAAAAATTCAATTGATGTCCGCCTAAAGTCATTGTATATTCGACCTTTTTAGACGCAGACAAAAGCTTAGACGCCATTAGCAAAAGACTAATCGCATGTTAATATATCAAATTAAGAAAAAGTCAGATATAAAAAGAGTGTCCAATTTTTTGGTATTTCTGTGAATTTTCTTTGTGAATTATGACTTTTGACTACAAATAAGCGACTTTTGACAAGAAATAATCACTTTTTATGTATGCCAAAGCAATGGAGGTTTCATTAAAATTAGTGGCAACCATAGTATCGTTAAAGAAAAGTAAACTTAGCGAACCAGGCCACCATTTAGTGGGTAGAGTGTTCGCTAATGGCCCGGGAGACCAGGGTTCAATCCCACGTCAAGTCATACCAAAGACTCAGAAAATGGAACTTTATGCCGCCTTGCATAACACTCAGCATTACAAGTTATGGATCAAGGGGGAAGTAGAGCAATCCAGGGGAAGGAGTAGCCCCCTCCCCAATACATCGGTGTAGAAGCTACTGAAAATGGAGCCTTCGGGTCGCCCTCGACTAAAGGGAGACAACTTTACTTTTTTACTTACTATATTGTCGTACTGACGCGGCTATAACTTGAAAGAATTCCAATTTCATTCTTTTTTTTTTTGTGAGATCGGATTTACTTATTGTAGATAACCTTTCATTAGTTGTTTAGGCTTTAAATGGAGGTATGTTAACATTACATTCAATTAATGAAATATCGATAAAGAGTGATATAAATTGGTCTTCTAATTTCTGAGGCTTGTCGTTTGATAAGAGGGTAATCCCCGTAGCGTAATAGCTAAAGTACTTGACTGCAGCCAAGAAGAATCCAAGTTCGAATTCCAGTCACTCTATTACATAGCCATGATATGGCGTGAAACGTACATTGAATGTTCATAACACATACACATAGAACATAGGAATCCCGAAACACGAAAAACTCTTACGACTTCTTAGTTCAGTTACGAAACGTTTTTCCGAGGCTTGTCATTTGATAAGAGGGTAATTCCCGTAGCGTAATAACTAAAGTACTTGACTGCTGTCAGGAAGAATCCAAGTTCGAATTCCAGTCACTCCATGACATAGCCATAATATAGCTACGTGAAACGTATGTTGAATGTTTATAACATATATACATAGAACATAGGAATCCCGAAACACGAAAAACTCTTACGACTTCTTATTTCAGTTACGTAACTTTTTATTACCTTTGAGTTTAATGGTTCTTCGACATAAGGAGAAAGATACACATTCTTTCTATTCTGGCTTTTCCATCTGCCCCCATCTCTTGCGGCACCCGTAGCGTGCCTCTGCGAGCCCCCAAAGTCGACCCTTCTCGTTCGATGTCTAGTTCTCAACTCTACCAACTTTTCCAAAATCCCCAAAATCCTCCGCGCGCCTCCCGTGCGTGACGTAATTCGCACTCCCTAGCCCCATTTTCCATCTCAGGTTTCTATTGTGACATCTCTGAGTGACACGTCCGCTCCGCGCGCGTGCGTGGACACCTGCGCTCATGTTTGCACCTAGGTAACCCCTGCACTGAGCCGAAAGGTACTCAGTCTAACTAAACCTAAAGGCATAAAACGAAGTCCCACGGCCATTATATTACAACTCCCGGGCTACAGAATACATCGACTGTATCTCTGCAGAAGGGCAAGACTGCCACAAAGAGTGTCCTGCATATGACACTGAACAATCTGTTGGTAGGCTCCAGTAATGCTGGAGCTTTTGGGAATGCAGATTATCTCTTCATTACCATCGCTTCCAGGTCCACTCTAGTCCGGGGTTGTAAAACCTGATAGGGGCTCATCTATGGGTCAAATAGAGCTAAACAGTGTGGTAATGATAAACTGAATTGCTTGGAATAGAACTGTTTTGACATTTAAAATGCGTGCTTATGCGAAACTGAATTTTTGAAATAGAACTGATTTGGCATTTAAACTGCGTTCTTATGCTAAAATGAATTGTTTGAAATAGAACTGTTTTGACATCTAAACTGCGTACTTATGCTAAACTGAATTTTTAAAAAATAGAACTGTTTTTATGTATAAAAATGGATTTGGAATTTTAAAATTGCAATTGTTGATATGCAATAAAATCAAACCGAACCAAACTAAACTAAATGAATTCAGTAACTACATTTCTTTAAATTTTGGACTAATACCTTTGGGAAAGGCATGAAACCCTGATCTCTCTAGATATTGCTTCATCAATATCATTGCAGTTTTTCAATAAAAGCTGCTTTGGTATTAGGTTACTCTCGAAAACAAAGAAACCAAACCATTAAGGAGATGGTGCCATTTTGATTAAAACATACGACCTCTGTTTTACATGAGTTCATGTCGAGAACAAAGTCTTTTGGGGTTTGTTCTAGGCTATGTAGCAGAGACTCGGCTTGTGTATGTGTTTTTGCAAGATGCGCAGGATCATGAGCGTAGTCAACAATTGTAATATTCTAGTGGGATATCGTCTTGCCTTTTATGTGTGACTGTTTTACTTTATTGGATCTATGGATGCACTACTTGTGGATCGACGGCAATTACACAAGAATGCTGCGAGCAATATTTAACAAGTCCTGGAGGTAACACCCTACAAAGCACCAACTATACGGTCACCTACCTCCCATCACGAAAACTATCCACGTTAGACGAACTAGACATGCAGGACACTGCTGGAGAAGCAGGGACGAGCTCATAAATGATGTACTCTTATGGATCCCCCACATATGGCCGAGCAAAAGCAGGACGACCAGCTCGAACATACATGCTGCAGCTATGTGAGGATACGGGTGTAGCCCTGAAGAACTGCCAGAGGCGATGAACGATAGGGAGAAGTGGCGAGAGAGGGTCAGGAATATCCGTGCAAGTGGACGACATGATGATGATGATGATGATGGTTCCTTAAAAATAAGCAAACAAAAATTCTTGAAAAAACAAACAAAAAAGACAAAAAACAAACAACGTAATGCAATGATTTCTTTTTGCATTAAAACAATGCCACTTTGAAATACCTTAAAAGATACTAGGTGAATATTTTTTGCAAAATTTGACAAAATTAAACATATAAAAACTTATAAAATCCACCGAACCTTGGTATTTAGAGGAATTTTAAAATTTTTGCGTTCCATTTCTACAAGAAAAATCTTCATACTTTTGACGATAAAATGTTTTACCATGGAATGTTTCTTCTTTGCTGGGACAACCTTTTTGCATTTAATATGTTTTTTCACTCTGGATTGTTTAAAACTTGGTTTGACGGCGCGAATAATTTGAATCTCATAAAACGAGATGTTTTTAGGCAGCTCAATCGGCTGTAGAAGGGGTAAGACATTCAACCAATGACTGTCAGGGTATGATTCTAATGTACCATGCCCATGCCATGGATATGCGAAACGTACATAGAATATTCATATCATATATACATAGAACATAGGAATCTCGAAACACGAAAAACACTTACGACTTCTTAGATCAGGTAGGAAACTTTTTATTACCTTTGAGTTTAAAGGTTCTTCGACATAAGGAAAGAGATACACATTGTTTTTATTCTAGCTTTTTCATCTGCCCCCCCACCATCTCGTGCGATACCTGCTCAAGGCCTCTGGCCTGGCTTCGGCGAACAAGCGAAAGCCAACCGTCTTCTCCCGAGGCAGAACTCAACTCAACTAACTGACTTTTTCATAATCCCCCAAATCCTCCGCGCGTGCGCTTCCGGTGCGTGACGTCATTCGCACTCTCTAGCCCCGTTTCCCCTCTCGGGTTTCTATTGTGACATCTCTGAGTGACATGTCCGCTCCGCCCGCGCGCGTGAACACCCGCGCTAATGCCGCACCCAAGTAACCCATGCGCTGAGCCGAAAGGTTCTCAGCCTAACTAAACCTAAAGGCATAAAATGAAATCCCTCGGCCATTATATTACACTAAGATATTTGATGTTAAGGCTCTATTTATGGAGCTTTATGGAATTTGGAGTACTCCTCCATTGCCATCTCCCCAAAGTCCATTCTGACCGGAGTAGGACAATCAATAAGAGTCCTCTCTATGGCTCAAATAGAACAGTTCAATCATTTAATAATGATTTTGATTATTGTTTGGAGGTGCCCATGGTGTAATGGTTATCGTCGTAAGAAATGGACTCGGCGACACGAGTTCAAATCCTGGACGAGACTGATTGCATTTCACATAGCACTAATACCCTTGGGAAAGATATGAATCCAATTATTCTCCCTCCAGCTATGGGTAAATAGTTGGGCAGACTGGGTTCTTCAGCCTGGGTGAGGCAACTAGTCTATGAGAAGGAAAACGCTGAATTCAAACCTGTTAAACTCCGCTTATAAATTAACCTTGTGTCATATCCTGAGGGGCTGGTAAATTGGATTTTGATTATTGTTAGTTATTTAGAAATCTCACAGCTGTGTTAAAATTACTTATTTTACGTAGGATTACTTGTAGGTAGAGTGTTCGCCAATGGTCCGGGATACATGGATTCAATCCCTGGTCGCGTCATACCAAAGGCTTTATAAATGGTACTTGATACCTCCTTGCTTAACACTCAACAATATAAAGTACGTATCAAGTGGAGCAATCCGGGGGAAAGGAGTATTGCCCTCTCCTACACCTCACGAACCTTCGGGTTACCCTCTAATATGTTCGCCAATTTTACTTATTTACTGTTAGATAGGAATACTTGAAAACTTTCAACTGGTTACAAAGTCAAAGTGTAACCAGTTAAAAGTTTTTAAGTATTCCTATATATATATATATATATATATACAGGATTCAGCATTATATAATCAACAAGGGTTTATACGCCAGAGAATACCAACCGACCAATTACCATTTCCTTTGATTTTTTTTTTCTTCTTCCTTTTCTATCAAATTCTGTCCTTTCTTTTTCATTCAGCATTTTTTTCTCATATTTTCTGTTCTCTTCTTTGTGTTGAACCGATTCATTTTTTCAATCATCTCTACAATCGATTCTATATTCTACCACCCCCTCTCTCTCTCTCTCTCTCTCATTCTCTCTCTCTATCTCTCTCTCTTTCTCTCTTACTTTTTTCTTTAGCTTGTTTCTTTTTAAAACTTCTCTTTCTTCACTTTTGTTATTCACTCCATGTGTTTGTTTTTTCTCTTATTATCTTGTGCGTGCTCCCCATGACGAATAAACTTTTTTCTTTTCATCCTACTTCTCTCTCTCTCTCTCTCTCTCCCTCTCACTTTTTGCTTTAGATTGTTACTTTTTAAACTTCTCTTTCTTCTCTTTTGTTATTCACTCCATGTGTTTCTTTTTTCTCCTCTTATCTTGTGCATGCTCCCCATGACGAATACACTTTTTTCTTTTCATTCTACTTCTATTTCTTTATTCTTCCTCCAGTTCTTTATTCTTTATATCTTTTTATTTCCCCTACCCTCTTTCTCACATCACCATAATTCCTTTCTTTTTACTCACCTCCTTTTAAACGGCTTCTCTTTCTTTCTTTCTTTCTTTCTTTCTTTCTTTCTTTCTTTCTTTCTTTCTTTCACTTGTTTATCTTTAACGCTCCACTTCTTTGTTTTCTTTTTTTCATTTCATCTCTTTCTTCTTCCTTTCATTCAGTATTTTCTCTCTCTCTCTCTCTCTCTCTCTCTCTCTCTCTCACACACACTTTTGTGTCAATTCAGTTATTTTTATTCATTCATCTTCTCTTCGATGGATTATCTATCTATCTATCTATCTATCTATCTAACTAACTCCTTCTGCTTCTATCTATCTATCTATCTATCTATCTATCTATCTATCTATCTATCTCATTCTTATTCTATCTATCTATCTATCTATCTATCTATCTATCTATCTCCTTCTGCTTCTATCTATCTATCTATCTATCTATCTATCTATCTCATTCTTATTCTATCTATCTATCTCCATTTTACATCAGTTTTTCCCTTTCACCCTATCTTTTACTTTTCTTTCTTTTCTTTTCTCTTTGTCTTACCTTCCATTTTGCTATCTTCTCCTTCTGTCTCTTTTACATCAACCTCTTTTTGATTTTTATCCATCCTCTCTTTTGATTCGTCCTGTTCTTTCTACTTTCTCTCGTCTACAAAATATCTATTTTCACTCTCCTTCGTACACTCTTTAAATGCATTCATTATGTCTTCCCGACTCCTTCAGGGTAAAAAAGGAATGACGAACGACTCATTAAGCTGAAGATACAAACGAACGCAAATAATTTTCTCCTGATGTTAAGAACCGTGCCATTATATTTCTCCATCGGTAAATATACTTGCAGGTACCTTTATTTATCCAAAATACGCAAAGAATAGCATTATGTCCTAATATGGAATGATTTAATTGATTTTTAAAAGTGTCGATTAAAAATATTCAATTCCAATCAGTTTGAATGGTGCTTTCTTGATTTTATTAGGTTATAGTTTATTGTTTAATGACATATTCACCTTTGTGGGTTATCTAAAGCTAAATACATCCATGCTAGACACTAGTTTTGCTATTTAAACCATAGCTTGAAAATAGGGGTATTCATACTTTTCCTAAGGATTGTAGTTCGAAAATTTACATAATAGCCCAATTGGTGTCCAAACTCATTTGTCCAATTAGCTAGGACCGTGAAAAACAACTGTATCTTTGCAGAGGGGAAGACTCCCTCAAAGAGTGTCGTAAGAGGCCAGTCGTTTGCAGCTGTAGAAAACATCAACTTCATCTTGGGAGAGGGGTAAGACTCCCCCAAGATGAAGTGTCCTACATATGACATTAGGCAATCTGATGGTGAACCCCTAGTAATGCTGGAACTTTGGGGAATGCAGAGTACCCCTTCAATGCCATTGCTCCCTGGTTCACACCGGGCCAGAGTGGTAGCACCTGATAGGGTCTTATCAATGGTCGAATAGAACGGTTTGACATTTTAATTTTGTGCAAACAAATGACATGCTAAATTGGATTGTTTGAAACAGAACTGTTTGATCATTTAACTGTGTGTAAACAAATGACTGAAGTTTAATTGAATTGGTACTATTTACCCAACCCCTCCGCTCGGGCAGGATATGACACAAGGTCAATTTTTAAGCGGAGTTTAACAGGTTTGAATTCAGAGTTTTCCTTCTCCTAGACTAGTTGCCAAACCAAGGCTGAAGAACATAGTCTGTCCTACTATTTACCCATAGCTGGAGGGAGAATAATTGGATCCATACCTTTCCCAAGGGTATTAGTGCTATGTGAAATGCAATCAGTCTCGTCCAGGATTTGAACTCGTATCGCCGTGTTCATTTCCTACGGCGATAACGACTACACCACGGGCAGTTTAATTGAATTGGTAGTGATACATCGCAATACTTGGAACCATTTAATTTTGTTGACTTATGCTAAATTGAATTGTTAGAAATGGATATGTTTGATCCTTTAACTGTGTATCTAAAAATGTGTTTACAAATCATATATTTAATATACATGTAAAAACAGGATTTGGCATAAAAAAAAGTTGATATGCTATAAAACCTCACCAAGCCAAACCAACCCAAACTCACTCTGATATTATAATGCAGTCTGTGCGCAATCATGCTAAGGACACCCACCCTAATTTACTCGGAGGGGTCAAATATTTTGTGAAGTTTTGTTCACGTGGGGTACAAAGCGGCAACGTCGAACGCTTTTTCTGATTGTATTTATCTCTACCTTCCACCTGGCAGGATTTGACCCAAGATCTTTTTTACAGAGGGAATTCAGGGGAAGGGGAGCTCGAGCACAAGCTGAGACTCTTACGCCGCTAGACTCGACTGGTCATTGGTTCACTAGGTGCAATATGAACTCTGCTAGCCTTTGCTAAGTCTCGTAGCATGTATGCCAGTGGACCTTGCTGAGACATACCAAACTCGCATGATAGTCTCCATGTGGTTCTCAGCGTACCAACTATACAACCATACTACTAACCACAGCAGGTACCTATCACAGCTTTAACTGCTTCGATTACGAGATAATTGCCTAACAAATTTACACGAATCAATATATTGCAAAACATTTGAGTCACCCTCGTGTTTCTCCTTTGATAAATATATATTTTCAGGAATGTTTATTTACTAGCAACTCTCAAAGAATACTGCCATGTCATAATATCAAATAATTTATTTATATTTTTGATATTGAATAAAAGAATTAATTCCTGATTAGAATTGTTTTTTCTCGCTATTTTCTAATTTTTTTTATCGTCTGGCACACAGGTCTGGGGTCGTTCACAGTACCTATTGTTCATTAATAGTCACCCATTTAAATACTGAACAGACTGATTGTTCCTTAAATTCGGGGATTTGATGGTAACAAATATTTTCAGCAGGAATGAACAGTTGTTCATTATAGTGGTTAGTTGATGAAAAACGGATTTTTATTTTTATTTTTATACCTTTTTTAATATCTTTTTACAATAAAATGCCATATGGAATTTTCGACGCGGCAATTTTACTCAAAGTTTGATTTATGTAATTTTCTTTGTTTTTTTGTTTCTTTTTTAAGCTGGTCATAGCTTCTTTCTTTCTTTCTTTCTTAGGCTGATCATAGCTATTTTTTCTGTCTTTTTCCTGTCTTGCTTAGGCTTATCATAGCTTTCTTTCCTTCCTTCTTTCCTTCTTTCTTTCCTTCTTTCTTTCTTATGCTGATCATAGCTTTTTTATTCCTATCTTTTCTTTCTTTCTTTCTTAGGCTTATCATAGCTTTTTTCTTTTGTCTGTTGTTTGTTTCTTTGTTTCTTTGTTTGTTTCTTTCTTAAGCTGATCATAGCTTCTTTCTTTCTTTCTTTCTTTCTTAGACTGGTCATAGCTTTTTTTTCTTTCTTTCCTAGGCTTATCGTAGTTTTCTTTCTTTCTTTCTTTCTTTCTTTCTTTCTTTCTTTCTTTCTTTCTACTTCGATCTCATTGATTTAAAAACTTTCAGTTGCTCTGTTAATAAGATTTGAACATTAAACATTCAAATAAAGTGCCCGAAAGAAAATTAATTTGTGCAGTATCCTTTCAATGTTTGCCCGTGGCTTTTCACACTTTCAAACCTTGATTGGATGAAAGGTTTAGTTACAATGTTGACCTTCACTTTTAATGACTTACGAAACAACCCCAATTTGAATTATCAAAAACTGGGTGATTTATATCCTGATGACATTTCTACGACCGAAGGGTTCAAATTAAGGTTTCAGGGGTCGATAAAAGAATATAAACCCAGATTTTCCTTTATTCTTTCTTTCTTTTCTTCTTTCATTTACCTTTCTTTCTTGTTTTCTTTGAATCATCAAAAATTAGACATTTTACAACCTGATGACATTTCTGTTATCGTTAATACTACTATGAAAGTTTCACAATCGAAAGTTTCAATTAAAAGTTTACAGGGACTAATAAAAGAATGCAAACCCTTTCTTTCTTTCTTTCTTTCTTTCTTTCTTTCTTTCGCTTCATTTAAACAGGCAAACATTTAATTATCTCAAATAAATCAATGTGATTTCCTTGATAGGGCCCAAACTGGCACAACCTTTCCGTATTACCGTGGATCTGGGAGTATTACCCCTAGATTAAATTGAGGATTTAATTTCAATGATAATCTTTGCTCTTTCGACTTATAAAATGTCCCCAGTTGTGAGTGATCTTTAACTGGACGTTTTACAATTTGATGACATTTCTTTAATTGCTTAGGAGTTAAATACGACTGCGAAGGCCTAAATACTCGAAGGATCAACGTCAAGTTTGCCGTGGCAAGTGAACAGTTGGATGATAAGAGGATCATTAAATAAGTTTCCAGACTTTTTTTCGTATGGGCACTTTTATTGATAGTACACACATGAAACTCTTGTCCCTTTCGAAGTAATCTCCTCTGGCTGCAATCCACTTATTGTACCGTTGCGACAACTTCTGCAAGGCCCCATGGAAGTCCTCTTGTGTGAGCGTGTCAATGACCTTCGTCACAGCCTCTTTTATCTCTTCAATTGTCTTATAACGACAGCCTCTGAGCTTAGGGAATAGCCAAAAGTCACAGGGACCAAGGTCTGGACTATAGAGAGGGTAAGGAACTGTCTTGATGCCCATCTTGGTCAAATAGTCTGTGACAAGGATGGAGTTGTGGACTGGTGTATTGTCCTGGTGGAATTGCCATTGACCCTATTTGAAGAGTGCTGGTCTTTTCCCAAGGAATCTCTTCCTGAACTCCCTTAAAACTTCAACGTAGTAACCCTAACTGTTTGGCCAATCAACTTTGGTGTTTTGACTTCCTTACTCCTCCCATACCTCTCATCATCCCTCACAGACTCCCTGCCTTCCTTGAATCTCTTATGCCACTCAAAAACTCATGCTCGATTCATTCAAGATGCTCCAAAAGCAGTCTGAAGCATTCCATACGTTTCTGTGGCATTTTTTCCAAGTTTAAAACACAATTTTATTGCATATCGTTCTTCTAAAGTGTCCTCACGTCCAGATTGCATTTTTGAAATTCACCAGCAGTGACAATCAGGCTTTAGTAGGGTTTATTCCAATTGCTGCTGTAGCAGTTCATTTGAACCTGAAATCATAAAAATTGGTCAGTCTTCACATAGTCTATTTTCAACAGTCTACAACAATTTTAAATGCTTTTACAAAAAAGTCTGGAAGCTTATTGAATGCACCACGTAAATACGATTGCGAAGGTCTAATGATTGAAAGTTTAAGGTGGAGTTTGCAGTGGTAAGAGAACAGTTAGATGATAGATAATACTCATAATTACGCTTCGCCCAATAAAATCAGGTAAAATATTGAAGAAAAAAAACAAACTTAGTTGTGTTTGACATGTTGTAAAATAATCAACTGACTAACCAACAAATCTGGTCGCCACGGATGGTGTAATGGTTAGCAAGCTAGAATAGGAATCCTTCAGGTGTGAGTTCGAGTGTCATTTGGTGAGCCATTCATACGCCCTTGTGCAACATCTGAGCAAAAAACTTAGTAAATTACGACTAACGAACAAATCTTCATGATTGTAAGATTGCAAACACTGAAGATAGTAACTTATTCACCTTCCCATAATTAAAGATGAGTATCGGAAGACATATTTATGTAAGGATAATAATCCGTGCTTCCTACCGGGCAGGATTAGATACAAGGTCTTTTTCTAGTGAGGATTGGAGAAAAGAGGAGGTCGGACACGAGCCGAAACTACTGCCCCGCTGGCCAATGCTATTCAGAGGATCACCAGGTTCAAATTGAACTATGCTAGTCTTAGCCAAGTCACCCGGCACATATGCCAGGTGACCTTGCAGGTCATAGATTCACTATATATATATATATATATACATGGTCATACATACACACATGCACACAACTATATGTATATATATATACGAAGGTAAGTAAAATGTTTTGCAATATTTTAACTAAGATCTGGCCGCTCCACATATTTTGTAAAGATTATGAAAGTGACCAAATACACTGGACTCTTTTATTACATGTAACTCGCCGTATTTTTTCTCTATGGCTTGAAATACGACTTTGGACTTACCTGATCTTCCTCGATCGTCGTGGTTTTTTCAAGCCAAGAAAAAGTTCTTGAACCTTTTGTCTACTGGACAGAAATCAGCTTTGCCTTCACCTTTCTCACAACAAATATTTTGATTGCTTTCACGGCGTTATGGTTCATTTAGAACCAGTAAAGCACGTTTACATGCGTGGCTTTAAAATCACAAACGAAATTAAGCAATACAAAACGTGTCAACGCAAGAACTACTACGATAATACCAACAACAGAAAGTACCTCATTCCACGGCTCAGTGTATAGTGATTTTATATCAGAAATCTTAACAATGACCCGAATTCAAGTATTGGATGAGACCACTTTAATTTCAGACAATAGGGATCGTATGAATCCAACCATGCTTCTTCAAGCTATGAGTAAATAATAGAGCCGAGGAAGATCTTTATTCTGGTTGGGTTTCTTGGTTTCTTTGTTTAATGGCATATCAACCTTTATAGGGTATTTAGTGCCAAAGCCATTTCCTTAGAAAAACAGTAGTAGTAGTATTAAACCCATAGGTAGGAAGATAAGGTGGTTCAATAACTTTCCCAAGGGTATTTGCCCGAAAGGGAACCTAATAGAGCGACTGGAGTACGAACTCGCTTACTACAATTCCGCAGTCCATCGCTTTAACCATTACACCACGAGGATACCCCCACTTTTATTCTGGGTATATCAATCACTCTAGGAGAAGGTAAACTCCAAATTCAAACCTGTTAAACTCCAATGTAAACATGACTCTTCGTTGCATTCTACTAAAGATGGATTAGTTGCGTAAATACGTACCTTCGTTCATGGCTTGGAATGCTATGGTCGGTTTATATACACATAGCTAACTAGCACGTACCGAATCTTTTGCCTCAACCTTATATATATGAAGAAAAAAGAAAAACAAAGTATTTAAAAAGTGATGAATTATTTTCAAGGAAAGTCAACATTAGAACGTTTCGGTTTTTGAAAACCTTCATCAGGACTTTAAGATAGGTTCACTAAAACCAAAATCTTTTAACGTTGACTTTCCTTTATAAAAAGCTCATCACTTTTAAACAACTTTATTTTTATATTTCATTCATACTGTCAGATTCATTTACATTATTTACTTATGTATGTAAATATATATTTGATCAAATAATAAAGACATATTTTGTCTATATAACTTTATTAAGATCCTTACAAGTTTCCTGATAAGTGTCTTGGTTTGAAGTTGGAATTAGTAGATGAATTTACCAAAATTCTCCCGAGCGCTTTCGAACCTTTCATAGGCAATCATCAGAGGTTGGTTGCATGTATAAGCATGTTCGATTAAATAATAAAGACACTTTTTCTCTATATCACCTTATTAAAATCCTTTCATGTTTCCTGAGAAGTGTCTTGGTTTCAGGTTGGAATTGGTAGATGAATTTACCAAAATTCTCCCGAGCGCTTTCGAACCTTTCATAGGCAATCATCAGGGGTTGGTTGCATGTATAAGCATGTTCGATTAAATAATAATGACACTTTTTCTCTATATCACATTATTAAGATCCTTACAAGTTTCCTGATAAGTGTCTTGGTTTCAGGTTGGAATTGGTAGATGAATTTACCAAAATTCTCCCGAGCCCTTTCGGACCTTCATCATCATCCAACCTGAAACCAAGACACTTATCAGGGAACTTGAAAAGACCTTAATAAAATTATATAGACAAAATAT
>OY757946.1:45572423-45637423 GCA_963585895.1 Sepioteuthis lessoniana | reverse complement strand
ACACACACAGAGTTATAAGTAAATAATTTAGTTTGCTCTCTTTACGATCAAATATGGCAAAAGTATTGTTGATAACGCATATGAAAATCTAGAATGATGGTGTGATGATCGCATAGGTGTGAAACATATAGTCACCAAGAAAGACATAAATAAATGTAAGTACAGTAATTTAGAGAATGGATTTGCACATGGATAGATCAATTATTCTTGGGGCCTTGAGCCTGACTAGTCTAGAGCTATCCGTAATGCAAGATTAAGATTAATTGACGTCACAATACTTACCAACGTGAAAAGCAAGGCAGATGACGAAGACAATAAAAAAAAGCAAAGAATATGTAACGCAAAATATTTATTATAGGAGTTCATTGGTAAGAATTTCAAATCTATGTAGATGATTAACTTGCCTAAGGAGAAATGTCGATCAATGGATATGAAATAGTGTAAATGTATTGAAGGCACAAGTCAGTTCATATCTACAAAATCAACATGACAAGCTTTTATCATGTTCGCGTATATTTCTTGTTTTACTATAAATTATCAGCGCATATATATATATATATATATATATATATATATATATATATTTGCGCATGTGCATTCGTGTGATGGTAGCTGATAGGGCAAGATTAGGAATGAGATTGAGTGTCTCTTTATGTAATGTTTCTCAAGGATATCCTTTACCGGTATAATTAGTAAGGATGGCTTTTTTTTCTTTCTTTGGGTTTATTTGATTTTCGTTATGGGATTTGGATTATATGAATAAATAGATAGATATGAGCAAAGTGATAGAGAAATAAGAACAGACGAAGATTGACGTGAACAGACTCGCAGATATATATATATATATATATATATATATATATATATATATATATATATATATATATATATATATGTAGATAGATGGATAGATAGATAGATAGGACCAGACTAAAATGAATAGATAGATAGATAGATAGATAGATATGAGCAAAGTGATAGAGAAATAAGAACAAACCAAGACTGACGTGAACAGACTCACAGATATATATATATATATATATATATATATATATATATATATATATAGATAGATAGATAGATAGATAGATATATATGTATATAGGACCAGACTAAAATGAATAGATTGATAGATAGATATGAACAAAATGATAGAGGAATAAGAACAGACCAAGATTGATGTGAGCAGACTCGTTGATATATATATATATATATATATATATATATATATATATAGATAGATATTTAGATTGATAGATAGATATGTATATAGGACCAGACTAAAATGGATAGATAGATAGATAGATAGATAGATAGATAGAAATGGATAGTGATAGGTAACGAGATTGATAGATAGAGAGACGTACAGAAGTTATCAGGATCGATAAGTCGGGCAGTTGATTGATAGATAGGTAGATAGGACCAGATTAAAATAGATAGATAGACAGATAGATGGTTTGGCGCTTAAAGAGATAAATAGATAAATAAACAAGCAGACATCGGTTATATTTTTTGTGGCTTCGACCTAGTCAGTAGAATGTTTGCCAATGATCTGGGAGGCCTGGGTTCAATCCCAGGTCGCGTCATACCAAAGACTTTAAAAATGGTACGTGATACCTAGTTGTTTACACTCAGCATTATGAGGCACGTATCAAGGTGACAGTGGAGCAATCCAGGGAAAGGAGTAGCACCCTCCTCTACACCTCAGTGTAGTAGCTATTGAAAAGGAAGCCTTTTGGTCGCTCTCGACAAAAGGGAGACAACTTACTGATATATATTTACCACCAGACAGAGAGACTGAATGAAAAGAAAGAGAGTACCCAGTTAAGCTGTGCGGTAGAATACTCTGACTGCTTCTCTGAAGAGGAGTAAACTCCCTCAACGAGTGTCCTGGATATGACAATAAACAATCTGATGGTAAGATTCCAGTAATGCTGAAACTTTGGGGGATGAGGAGTACCCTTTCATTGCCATTGCTCCCAGTTCCAGGAGTGGTAGCACCTGATTGGGTCGTATCTATCGGTCAAATAAGACTAAACTATGAACTGATGTTAAACTGAATTGTTTGAAATAAAACTGTTCTTAACATTGAAATTGTGTACTTATGCTAAATTGAACCGATTGAAATAGAGCTGTCAGATCTTTTGATAAACTGAATTGCTTGAAATCGGACTGTTTTTTACATTGAAAATGTATAAAATAAAGTTGGCGACCGCAGCTTTTTGATAGCTACAACACCAAGGTGTGGGGAAGAGCGCTACTCCTTTCCCTGGATTGCTCCACTTAACCTTGATCTGTACTTTATAAATCTGAGTGTTAAGCAAGGAGGCATCAAGTACCATTTTTGAGTCATTGGTATGACTCGACCTGCGATTGAACCCAGGTCTCCCGATCCACTGGCGAACACTCTAACCATCATGTCAATGTCCGGTTTGAAACTGTATACTATTGAATTGTTTGAACTGTTTTTACATTTAACCGTTTGTAAACAAAAAAATACTTTTATTCTAAAGTGAATTGTTTGAAATTTAATTCTGCGTTAAATGACCCGAAAAGGGTTGATACGCCGTAAAACAAAATAACCACCCAACCAAACAACCATGATGAGTTATATATATATATATATATATATATATATATATATATATATATAGAGAGAGAGAGAGAGAGAGAGAGAGGGGGGGGTTTGGTTTCTTTATTTCAATAGCATATCATCTTTTATTGGTTATTTAAGGTCGAAGCCTTCCTTCCTTGTGGTAGGAGAGCAGTAATATAATATAATTCAATGCAAGACGATAAGGTTTGTTTCATTTTTTAATCTTTCCCCACAGTATCAGTTCGAAAGTGAACGTCATAGTGCGACAAGAGTTCGAACCCGCTAACTTTAAGGCCACAGGACAGCACACACACACACACACACACACAAACACACACACATATATATATATATATATATATATATATATATATATATATATATATATATATATATATATATATATATATATATATATATATATATATATATATATATATATGTACTGCTTAAAAAATGATACCGATTAAGCTGAACATGGTGTCTCATAAAAATTGCTAAATATTTTCAAATCTAATACCTAACTTCTGTTCAGTATGTGTAGAAATATCTCAAAATATTTTTTTATATAAAAATGCCTCCTATTTTTCAGTAAAAAAAGAAAAAAAAACAAAACATGTTGGTAAAATTTAAGAAGTAAGGCATGAAATGATTTTGATTTTTCTAAATATCAACACTTTAAAACACCCACAAAATATATATATATACATATATATATATATATATATATATATATATATATATATATATATATATATATATATATATATATAATTCCTAATAGAAGCTGAAACTACCTTCTCAAGTTTCATCTAACGGATCTTCCGGATAAATCTGACTAAAGAGAGTTAGCCTAAACAAGTTTTTATTATTAAAGTGGCCAATAGAATGATTAGAAATTTGCATAAAAATGTTAATATCACACACACACACACACACACACACACACACACACACACACACACACACACACATATATATATATATATATATATATATATATATATATATATAACATTAACAGTATACCCGACATTTCGTGTATTTCACTGCGCAGTAAGTTCCTTTCATTATATATATATATATATATATATATATATATATATATATATATATATATATGTGTGTGTGTGTGTGTGTGTGTGTGTGTGTGTGCCTGCGTGCGCGCCTTTGTGTATGTGTGTGTGTGTGTGTTAATCGTTTGGACACTGGCAGTAGAAAATAAGTCCAAACTGCTAACTTGACTTGAGGATGGACACCTGAGATGCGTTGCTGACCTCTAAATCCAACACATCAATTTAGGATCAAAGCTACTATTTCCGGACTATTTCATATGAAGTCGTTAGTTCAAGAATACAATCTCTCTCTATCTCTCTGTCTCTCTCTCTCCTCTCTCTATGTCTCTGTCTCTCTCTCTCTCAGAAAAAAGGTAGCAAAAAGGAAGATGTTTCTTTTTCCTCCAGATGGAAAGATTTCTAACGTTTCTGCATAAGCAGCTTAAATCCATTTGACAGATTAGATTTTGTTATCCACTAATTAATAATCTAACTTCTAATTATTTTCCCATATTTGTATGAACGAACATAAATTCTTTCAAGTATTGCGATCAAACACAAATAATTCTTGTCAACATCATTTCTTTTTTTGTGCTCAGATACTTGGTTATTAGTATTTAAATAATTCAATTTAACATCAGTCATTTATGGCAAATAAATGCAGGGTTTCAAGTATTGCTATTTAATACAAATAATTCAGTTCAGCGTCATTTATTGCACACAGATAAATGGGTTCATGTATAGAAACTGATTAAACAGTTCTATTTAATCCATAGATGGGACCATAACAAGTACTACCACTCCGGGTCAGAGTGGACCTGGGAGTAATAGCTGTGAAGGATTACTCTACCTTATAAAAACTCAAGGAATGAAGCATCACCATCAAATGGATTAGTTTTATTTCTAGGACACTCGTTAGTTGGGGGTCTCACCCTTCTGAAAAGATGCAGTCTGTGTATTCGGCATCCCTAGTACAATTATTCTATCTTTTGATGCTGTCCGTTATATATATATATATATTTATTTCTCTGTATTATTGTTACATTGAGCGCTTTACCTGGAAAATTTAAATGTTCACTCATGAATAATTTCTTGTCCCGATGGAGTTACTCCCAACTCCGGTTTAACTGGACCAAAGAATACTATATATATATATATATATATTCCATCTTTCAAGAAACCCCAATAAGACGAACTGGACACTGGGGGCACTACTGTAGAAGAAAGGACGAACTCATTCGGGTGCTGAAGAAAAATATGGAATAATTAAAATTTTTTAGTTTGATTCATCCAAGTCTTGGAAAAAAAACGTTAATTTTCATTATTAGCTCTATTATTCAAGCACTTAAAGAAAAAATTAGCCCAATATGAGAGAGCAAGAAAAGAAACAACAAAGAATCTATGATTTGCTAAACGCCGAAACCAAGCCAAAGTATCTTTGTCTCTCTTATACAAGTAAATGATTTTTTCACAAAAAAAAAGAAGCTTTTTAAGCAAAAAGGTGTTGTGCATTGAATAAAAAAACGAAAATAAGGTTTTTAAACTGCTCTCGCTACAGCAAGTTAGAAGAACGTAACCACGTCAATTAGAAAAAATGCTAATGAATTGAAAGTCTTCGAGGTAACTGTGTGGACAGAAATTAAACAAGGTTTAAGTCCAGACCTTAACATCCTTAATTATGCCATATGGGGCGTTTTAGAAAACAAAATAAATGCAACTTCCCGTCCAAATGTTGGTTCGTATTTACCAACCCCTCCTCTCGGGCAGGATATGACACAAGCTCAATCTTTTTAAGCGGAGTTTAACAGGTTTGAATTCAGAGTTTTCCTTCTCTTAGTCTAGTTGCCTCACCAAGGCTGAAGAACCTAGTCTGCCCTACTATTTACCCATAGCTGGAGAGAGAATAATTGGATTCATACCTTTCCCAAGGGTGTTAGAGCTATTTGAAATACAGTCTCGTCCAGGATTTGAACTCGTGTCACCGTGTCCATCTCTTACGACGAGAACCATTACTTCACGGGCACCTCCTTAAGACTGCTATTGAGAAGGAATGAAATAAAATGTCTGAAGAGTTTATTTTGAAGTCATGCAAATCGTTTCAAAGTAATGTTGATACAATAACTGTAAAAATGGTGCCCATATTGAGTAAATTTACTGCTAAGTGTCTATTTTCTTATTTTGTTGCTTATTTCCGGAAATTAAAATTAATCTTGTTTTATAATAAGGTAGTTTATTATTATAATACTAGAATATTTCTTACTTTGCTTCAGCAGCCTGAAGTAGCGCCAGTGTTTGCCAACCAGAAAGGTCTTTGCTGACACTGGATAAAGTGTACAGCAATAGACGATTCAGATTGATAGCCAGGGAGAATCAAGGAACAACGTGCTTTCAGACTTTTGAAAATGATGATAATGATATGAAGTTCTATGGGTGTGCCTATGTATATGTGTGTGTGTGTGTATGCGTGTAAAGGACTTGTTCTATATTGCTCGCAGTATTCTTGTGTAATTGCCGTCAAGTTTTTTCTCCATATGTTTAGTTAGCATATATATATATATATATATATACATTGAGAGAGAGACAGAGACAAATACAGAGAGAGAGAGAGAGAGAGAGAGAGAGAGAGAGAGAGAGATGCCAGTATCCTGAGAAAGATGTAAAGATCCGATAGCTACAATCATTAAAAAGGACAGAGATAGATAGATAGATAGATAGATAGATAGAAGGTGCCCGTGGTGTAATGTTTATCGTCGTAGGAAATGTACAAAGCAACACGAGTTCAAATCATGGACGAGACTGATTGCATTTCACATAGCACTAATACCCTTGGGAAAGGTATGAATCCAATTATTCTCACTCCAGCTATGGGTAAATAGTAAGACAGACTGGGTTCTTTAGCCTTGGTGAGGCAACTAGACTAAGAGAAGGAAAACTCTGAATTAAAACCTGTTAAACTCAGCGTAAAAATTGACATTGTGCCTTATCCTACTCGAGCGGAGGGGTTAGGTAAATATGGATAGATTGATAAAGAGTGAGAGAGAGAATGAGAGAGAGAGAGAGAGAGAGAGTAATGAACAGAATTTTATAGAGAGTTCTATATTAAGATAAAGAGATAGAAATAAAAGTCAGTCGGCTGTAATATACGCTGAGTACATCTCTGCAGAGAGTCAAAACCCTTCCCAATCTGGGTCCTGTATATGACACTAAGCCATCTGATATTGTGGCCTCAGTTCTTGAGTAGAGAGGAATAATAGTATTTCTTCATTTACATAATCCTCCAGATCTTCTCGGACCCAGAGTGGTAGTACCTGTTCGGTTTCCATAAATGGATCAAATAGAACAATCTAATCATTTACAATATCTGAAACCATTTAAGTGGACGCGAACAAATAACTGATATTAAATAGAATTGTTGGTGTTATTTAGGAATTACAAATAGTCATTTAAATGAATGTCATCATCTCATCTTGTCGTGCCACCAGCACGGATATCCCTGACCCTCTCTCGGCACTCCTCCCTATAATTCATCACTTCCGGCAGTTCCTCAGGGCTACACCCCGTATCTTCACAGAGCTGCTCTATGTATGTTGCGAGCTGGTCACCCTGCTTTTGCTCGGCCATGTGAAGGGGTCCATAGGAGTATATCATTTATGAGCTCGTCCCTACTTCTCCAGCAGTGTCCTGCATGTCTGGTTCGTCTTACTTGGATAGTTTTTCAATGAGTGGAAACGAACGAGTAATGTTAAATTGAATTATCAGTGTTACATAGTAATATTTCAAACCTTTTAGCGTCCTGAATATGACATTTAACTACACTACGTGGTGATATTCCAGTCTAGGAGTTGGGGAAATTTGAAGAAGACCTCATCATCATCATCATCATGTCGTGCCGCTAGCACGGATATCCCTGACCCTCTCTCGCCACTTCTCCCTATCGTTCATCGTTTCTGGCAGGTGTTCTGGGCTACATCCCGTATCCTCACATAGCTGCTGTATGTATGATCGAGCTGGTCGTCCTGCTTTTGCTTGGCCATATGCGCGGGTCCATAGGAGTACATCACTGACGAGTTCGTCCTTGCTTCTCCAGCAGTGTCCTGCGTGTCTGGTTCGTCTAACTTGTATAGTTTTCGACATGGAAGGCAGGTAGCCGTATAGTTGGTGTCTTGTGGGGTGTTGCCGCCGGGACTTGTTCAATATTGCTCTCAACATTCTTGTGTAATTGCCTTCTAGCTTCTTCTTCAGCCGTTTAGTTAGCGTCCAAGTGTTGCATCCAAATAACAGTATCGACATGACCGCTGCCTGGAAGAAACTGCGTTTCATTTTATCGGTCAGGTCTGATTTCCATATGATCGATAGCTACATTACCATAATTCACAGGTCAAGTCTGACAGAAAGTGATACTATTTACCAACCCCTCCGCTCGGGCAGGATATGACACACGGTCAATTTTTAAGCGGAGTTTAACAGGTTTGAATTCAGAGTTTTCCTTCTCCTAGACTAGTTGCCTAACCAAGGCTGAAGAACCTAGTCTGTCCTACTATTTACCCATATCTGGAGGGAGAATAATTGGATTCATACCTTCCCCAAGGGTATTAGTGCTATGTGAAATGCAGTCAGTCAGGTCCAGGATTTGAACTCGTGTCGCCGTGTCCATTTCCTACGACGATAACGACTGCACCACGGGCACCTCCAATGTCCAGAAAGTGATAGGACCTGCCAGAGTCCCATCAATGAGTCAGATAGATCTGTTTGATCTTTTACTACGGATTATTACTCATAATACAAATAATTATTTGTGTTAAATAGCCAAAAATTGAAAACATTCAGTTATATACAAATAGAACTATTAGTGCCATATAACAATATGTGAAACGATTTCAAAATGTGCTAACAAATGATTAATATTAAAAAGAAATAGTAGTCTAGTATAGCAATAATTGAAGCCATTTAACATTGTGTATACAATAGTAATATATATATATATATATATATATATATATATATATATACTTTTTTGTTGTAGGTCCAGAGATTAAAAGGAATATGTCCACGAAGAGATTTCTACGTTTCTAGAATTTATTTAATTATTTCTTTCTTACATATGTATATTTTTCCAGCTTGTTGCTTTCGTCAATGAACATATATGGCACAAGGCCTTATTAATGGGGTACTAAATGAGACTTGAATTCACTCGTGTTTGTTGTATATATATAATAATATATATATATATATTATTTATTTATTTTTCTTATTTATTTATAGGCATTAATGTTTCCAGATCTTTCATCTAACCCAATGCTTTGGTTTCTTTTTTCAATAATGTATATATATATATATCGTCGGAATTGGATACACTGAGGAGCCGTTTTAGGTTAAACTGTAGTTGGATAGTCCCGACTCACGAAGTAATATATATATATATATATATATATATATATATATATATATATATATATATATATATATATATATATATCAGCTTAAGTGGAGTTCGAACACGCTTACTACAATGTCGCAGCCAAGAACGTAAGTCACTACTCAACGAAGATTACTCCCTTTTTGATTTGTTTTCTTTGATTGATATCAATCTTTGTGGATCATTAAATGCCAGTGCCATACTTTTTGAAAACCAGGACTGGTACTAATTAGGCCATATATTGAGGCAGGATAAGGGGTCTCATAAATTTCTCGAGTGCATATCTCCGAAAATGAACGTAATAGCGTGACTGGTTAGTTGGTTGGTTGGTTGGTTGATTTTATGGCAATCAACCTTTGTAGGTTATTTAATACCAAATCCATTTTTATACAAATAATCAGTTCTATTTCAAACAATTCAGTTTAGCATGAGAACACAGTTTAATAGTCAAAGACATTTGTATTTCAAGCAAACAGTTCTAATTAAAAATATTCAGTTTAGCGTAAATACAGTTTCAATGTCAAAAACAGTTCTCTATCAAACAATTCAATTTAGCATAAGTATGCAGTTTAAATATCAAAATAGTTCTATTTCAAGTAATGTAGCTTAGTATAAGTACGCAAATTAGTTCTATTTAACGCATACCTTAGGGCCCTATCAGGTGTTAACGATTCCTGAACATTATAGCATGGCTAGATTTGATTTGGTTTAGTTTCGTTTCATGGCATAGCAACCTTTGTTGGTTATTTAATGCCGAATCCATTTTCATAATATTAACAGTTATATTTTAAACAATTCAGTTTAATATAAGTATAGTATTTTGTTTATACTCAGTTAAATATCAAAACAGTTCTATTTCAAGCATTTCAGTTAAGTAAAATTACGCACATTTGTTCTATTTGACCCATGGATAGGATATTATCGGATGCTATCACTCCGGTCCAGCTGGAAGCAATGGAAATGAAGGGGTGCTCCACATTCTCTAAATTCCAGCATCACTGGAACCTCACCATCAGATTGTTTAGTGTTATATCCAGGGCACGCGTTAGTGTTTTTTTTTCACCCCTCTGCAGTGGTGCAGTCGGTGTATTCTACAGCTCCAGCCGACTTGGCTAAGCGCGACTGGTATTCGAATTAGTTCACTATATGTCTCGTCCAGTACCTTAGCAACCATGCAACTGGGACATACTCCTTGATCGATTGGTTTGAGGAGGATAAGATTAGTAGGAAGCTATTAACATACTGACATAGATACTAAAATAGGACTAAACTGAAATAGATAGATAGATAGATAGATAGATAGATCTGCTGAGACTGATATCGAGAGATACGACTGAACAAATTGAGGTTGATAGATATACCGATGGATGCGTCTTGTTTGCTTCTGCATGAACCATAGTCTGATTTCCATGTCATTTATTTACTTACTACAACTACCAGTCAATATATAATGCGGACTCTTACAAGTTGCAGACCGCTACACTTACAAATATGTGCATGTTTAAACACTGTCATGTTAGCTGCAATAAAGAGAATATAAACTCTGTATTATAACCAGGTGTACTTCCCTTAAAAATAGTCTTATTTTATGTCATCGGCTCTCAAAAAACCCGAATAATTGTACAAATTCATTTATTATTAAAACACTGATTTATACGTGCTGTCATCATTTTAACCTCCTATTATTTGTGTTTTATTTCATCGTGATAGTTCGAACTCCAGTCCCGCCTTTCCCTGTCGGTTGGGGTTGCAAAATACACCGACTGCTTTCCTGCAGAGTAAGACCTCACACCAACGAGTATCCTAAATATGACACTAAACAATCTAATGGTGAGGTTCCTGTATTGCTGGAGCTTTGGGAAATGTGGATTACCTTTTCATTGCCAGTGCTCTCAGCTCCACTCTGGCACTTAGTGGTAGCACCTGATAGTGTTCTATCTATGAGTCAAATAGAACTAAACTGTGTAATTTTGTTAAACTGAAATGCTTGAAATAGAACCGTTTTGATATTTAACTGAGTATAAACAAAATACTCTACCTATAACGTTCACTTTAAAATCAATGCCCCAGAGAAATGTACAAGCCCCACTAATACCCTCACCCATAGGTTAAATAGTATCACTGCACTCTTTCCTCGAGGATTGCTTTTGTATTAATTAAACCACGAAAGATGATATGACATTAAACAATGAAGCCAAACCAACCGTTTTATTTGCTGGGGTCGGTTAGTTATGTGTGTACAAGTGTTTGTGTATGGAGTGAGGACATGCATAAAGGATATTGTCGTGATAAATAAATTCGAAGAGCCACGTTCGAATACTGGAAGAGGCAGTTTGATTTTTTTTTCCTCGCTCTCCAGCCCAGTCAGCTGGTGCGGTGGAATACACTGACTGTCTCTCTGTAGAGTAGTTATACTCTCTGGTAACCTGTGTCCTGGATATGAAATGAAACAGATACTGAGTCTCCAGTAATACTGGAGCTTTGGGGAACGCGGAGTACCCCTTCATTGCTCTTGCACCCAGGTCTCTCTTTCTTAGCTATATTCAAGTTTTCTCAGATGAGATTTCATTTATTTTTCGTTTGAAATATCCACAGAGTTTTTTTCTTGCAACTTTTTTCCGTTATTTTTTCTTCTGTTTTTGCTTGGGTTGTATGTTTTGTTTTTGATGACTATAAGGTGCTCATAGTGTAATGGTTATCATGGTGGAAAATGGACACGGCGACACGAGTTCAAATCCTGGACGAGACTGACTAGATTTCATATAGCACTAATACCCTTGGGAAATGTATGAATCCAATTATTCTCCCTCCAGCTATGGGTAAATAGTAGGGTAGACTAGGTTCTTCAGTCCTAATGAAGAAAGAAGTCTAGGAGAAGGAAAACTCTGAATTCAAACCTGTTAAACTCCGCTTAAAAGATTGGCCTTGTGTCATATCCTACCCGGGCGAAGTGGTTGGTAAATAGGGTAATCAATCTTCCTCCACATTTTTTTGTGTAGTCTCGATGCATCGACGCTATCTTGAATGCTAGCAAGTCTACTTACTCCTCGTTAGCTGATGGTTTTCCACTGGAGTCTGAGTTACAACAGATTCTCCAGGTCTTCAGGACTCTCCTCAGTATTCTAGCCGATTTTAACAATGTTGTAGTTTGGATGGCCTCCACTCGTCCACTCTTTTCTAATTCTTCCAGTCCCTTTTCCAAACCTTTTGGGACCCTTCCAAACGCACCTATTACGATTGGTATCTATGTCATCCTCATGTTCCACAGTTTTCTTAGTTTTCTGTCAAAGTCGAAGTACTTGTATCTTTCGTTTTCTTCAAATTTACTCTTTGGTCTACTGGGACAGCAAAGTCCACTATACGGCAATTACTTCTACTACTACTACTACTACAACTACTACTATTATTTGTGTTTATTTTATTGTTTAATGGCATACAAACCTTCTTGGGTAATTTAATACCCAATCCACCCAATATCAGAATTGATACTGTTTAACCCAAAGTCGGCAGGTAAAGGGGGTTCATAACTTTCCTAAGGGTATTTGTCCGAAAGTGAACGTAATAGCGTGAATGGAGTTCGAACTCGCTTACTAGGGTTCCACACTCCAATGCTTTAACCATTATACCACAGGGATACCCCACTATTACTTGTGTATGTGTTTGTAAAGTGTACGACTACATTCAGGAAATTTGTCCTTCTCCAAGATAGGTTGCCTTACCATGGCTAAAATGCTTAGTCTGCCCCTCAGTGACATCAGAAAACTGCTAATTTACATTCAATGACTGCATGAGCAGTCAATGGTAGTTGGTTGGTTGGTTGGTTTTGCGGCGTATCAACGCTTTCCGGCTCATTTAACGACGAATTTAATTTCAAATAAATCACTTTAGCATTAGCAGAGTTTTTTTTTTTGGTTGACATTCACTTAAACGTCGAAACAGTTCTATTTCATATAATTGAGTTTCGCATAGGTGCAAAGTTTTAATATAAAAAACCGTTCTATTTTAAACAATTCACTTTAGCATAAATACACAGTTTCAATGTAAAAAAAAAAATCTATTTCAAACAATACAGTTTCTATGGCCCGGGAGACCTGGGTTCAACCAATACTTTCATATTAAAGACTCAAAAATGGTACTTGATGCGTCCTTGCTAAACACTCAGCATTATAAGGTACGGATCAAGGGTAAAGTTGAGCAATCCAGGGAAAGGAATAGCATCCCCCTACACCTTGGTGTAGTTACTATCGAAAAGGGAGCCTTCGGGTCTCCTTCGACTAAGGTAGTCAACTTTATGTACAATTTCAAACAATCCATTTTAGCATAAGTAGACTGTTTAGTTTTATTTGACTCATAGATAGGACCCTGTCATATGAGGTGCCAGTGGTGTAATGGTAATCGTCGTCGGAAATGGACATAGCGACACGAGTTCAAATCCTGGACGAGACTGACTACATTTCACATAGCACTAATACCCTTGGGAAAGATATGAATCCAGCTATGGATAAGAGGACAGACTGTTAATTCCTAAATCCCCACATATATATATATATATATATATATGATTGAGTGTTGTGTATTCCTGTATATAAATGTGTAGAGCACCCTGTGTGCAAGCGTATATATATATATATATATATATATATATGTATATAAGTTGTTCGTATTTATATATATAGATATTTATACGCTAGCACACACGGTTCTCCACACAGGAATACACACCTCTCAATCATATATATATATATATATATATACACGCATGCACACACACACACACACACTAATAGTATGTATAAATTCGTCTAGGAGAAGGAAAACTCTGAATTCAAACCTGTTAAACTCCGCTTAAAAATTGCTGTCCAGTCAACATTATTGACATTGTTTCATTTTTTTTTTGTTTTATCTTCAGAAAAAGCGGAAAGAAAAAAAAAACATTTATTTATACTTGTTGCTGTATCATTTACTGTTTTCTATCAAGCAAGTATTATCAATAGACAAAAACTGTTTCTCCTCGGCAGATATTCTATATTTCAATTCTGAAATTAAATTTGTTACAATTTTACTGAACAAGATTGATTTTGTAAACTCTTTCTAACTCACTTTCTTTTTATCTGTCTCTTTTTCTTTTTCTTACTTTATATATATATATATATATATGTGGGGTTTGAAGGCTTTTGAAGGTCAGGGGCTAAGGGCAAGGCTGTGTTGCCGTAAGATATCTGACTCCATATTTTGGTTATATTATTTTACCCCACGTTGACTGGCTTGCGCAATGCCTTGCCCAAAGAAAAGTCCAAAAGAAATATACAAAAAGAAAAGATAGAAACAGATAAGAGACGAAAACATTTCTTCCATACTTTCCTTTATTTACTTGGTGAATGGACTAACCAACGCTACGTCCCAAGACGTAGCGTGGTGTCCAAAATACCAGACAGCAAAATCGGTGTTGTCGGTTCGACGTCACTACCCGAAAAAAGGTCGGTTCACAGAAAACCTGAATATTTATCTCTCTTCACCGGCTCCAAATTCGCCACTCCAAAATCCTTCCAATTTTGGCGCGACCGCTTCCCATTGGCTACTTTACTTTTTATTATTTTTCTTTTTTCTGATATTAACCGGATGGATGCGTGGAGCATTATGCGTGGCAACGCGTTTATACATTTTGTATGTGGCAGCCGACGAGTCAATATTCGGTTGGGAGTTTTACTGTTAATTCCTAAATCCCCACATATATATATATATATATGATTGAGTGTTGTGTATTCCTGTATATAAATGTGTAGAGCACCCTGTGTGCAAGCGTATATATATATATATATATATATATATATATATATGTATATAAGTTGTTCGTATTTATATATATAGATATTTATACGCTAGCACACACGGTTCTCCACACAGGAATACACACCTCTCAATCAGATATATATATATATATATATATATTCACGCATGCACACACACACACACACACACACACACACACACACACACTAATAGTATGTATTAATATACTCATATAAATATGCACATAGAGAGATATATTTATCCATACGTATATATATATATATATATATATATATATATATATATATATATATATATACGTATGGATAAATATATATCTCTATAGGTATATATATATATATATATGAGTTGAGTATATATATATATGTGTGTGTGTGTGTGTGTGAGTGCGATATATATATATATATATATATATAAGTTGAGTATATAAATATATATATGTGTGTGTATGTGTGTGTGTGTGTGTAAGTGTAATATATATATATATATATATATATATATATATAGATAGATAAAGTAGATGGATAGATAGATAGATATGGAGGAGATTTCCCCGCTGGAGGATTGTAGGGCATTAATACCTCTTTCCTTTGAATGCCAGAGTGTGAACGTTAGCTCTTCGGAAGTCAGTGTCATCAGTAACGCCTCTGGGGCCCAATCAACTAGGCTGGCTGATGATAATGATCACAGCCAGCGAGACTGATGAATCTTCCTCCTGGCATCGTTATTTTAAAATATTTTTAGGCAATAAAAATAGCACTTTTATTTTTTTTTTTAGTGTCTAACAATCCTTTGCTTTCAGACTGTCATACGGTATCAGGTATCCCTAAAACCAAAAATAAACCCCGTCGGCTGGGTCTTGGGAATAGACCGACTGCATGTCTGCAGAGGGGTAAGACTTCCCCAACGAGTGTCCTGTTTATGACACTAAACAATCTGATGGTTGGGATCCAGTTATGTCGGTGCTTTAGGGAATATGGCGTAGCCACTCATTGCCATTACTCCCAGATCGACTCTGATCCCTTGTTGTAGCACTCGATAGGTCATTTAAGAATGTTATCTACAGAAATGTTTACAAATATATATATATATATATTTGGTTGATCTAATTAGATGGGATTTCAGAAACACTGTCTGCGTCACTGCAGATGAATACGTCTCTCCCAACAAGTGTCCTGATATGACACTAAACAATCTGATAGTGAGGTTCACAACATATATACATAGAACATAAGAATCCCGAAACACGAAAAACACTTACGACTTCTTTGTTCAGGTACGAAACTTTTTATACCTTTGAGTTTAAAGGTTCTTCGACATAAGGAGAGAGATACATATTCTGTCTATTCTGGCTTTTCCATCTGCCCTCCCTCCATCTCGTGCGGCGCCCGCAGTGCGCAAATTCGTCTGGCCTCTGCGAACCCCGAAAGTTGACTCTTCTCGTTCGGTGTCTAGTTCTCAACTCAACTGACTTTTTTCAAAATTCCGGTGCGTGACGTAATTCGCACTCTCTAGCCCTGTTTCCCATCTGGATCATCGTGACATCTCTGGGTGACATGTCCGAACTGATCCGAAAGGTTCTCAGCCGAACTAAACCCAAAGGCATAAAACGAAATCCCTCGGCGTAGGTTTAAAACTCGCCATACAACGAGGCCGTATGTAAGTACGTTTACTATTATGCCACAGGAACTCCCTTTGTGCTATATTTAAATGTCTTTGTTCATATAATTTGTTCTTGTAGATATTAGCAACCAAATATATACTAACTTTCCTTGTTTCCTAAACCGAAATTTTATCCGAAGAATAAAGGAATATGTTCTTTTAATTCATTGCGGGCATTTCAATTCAGTAATGTCAAAATTTGATTAATTTTCTAGTGAACTTGGGTAGGTTGGGTTAGTTTTAATTTTTCATTAACCATTTAGGTTACCAATTCCTCTTTATACAGATGTATAAAATACACTCATACTTGGAGGTGCCCGTGGTGTAATGGTTATCGTCGCAGGAAATGGACACAGCGGGACGAGTTCAAATCCTGGACTAATACCCTTGGGAAAGGTATGAATCCAATTATTCTCCCACTACCTATGGGTAAATAATAGGGCTGATTGGGTTCTTCAGCTTTGGTGAGGCAACTAGTCTAGGAGAAGGTAAACTCTGAATTCAAACCTGTTAAACTCCTCTTAAAAAATTGACCTTGTGTCATATCCTTTCTCGAGCGGAGGTTGTTGGGTAAATATGATTAAATATACTTATGATTTGTAAGCATATTTTGTATATAACATCCTTAAACGAGCCTGAACTCTTTTATGCACACAGTTTCAAGTATTGTAATATAACAGTCATAATTTAATATCAGTCATTTGCTGGCTCGTATAGTTTGTACTATTTGGCCCTTAGATAGGACCCTATCCGGTGCTTCTACTCCGGGTAAGAATGGGGCTGGGAGCAATGGCAATTAAGAGATATTCCACATTCCCTAAATCTCCAAGACTGGAGCCTCGCTATCAGATGGTTCACTTTCATATCCAAGATACTCGTTGGGGTGGGGACGTTTAACCCTCCGCAGAGATTTCTCAGCCGATTGGACAGGAGCTTAGGATTTAATTGTCATTTATTACTTTGTTTTTCTATAATGATTTGTGTGCCTAGTAATATATATATATAAAGTATTCCTAGTAGAAATAGAAAGGTTTTTCACACAATTATATTATATCAAGTAAGTAACCGTTTGACCAGCTAGTGGGTAGAGTGTTCGCCAATGGTCCAAGAGACTGGGGTTCAGTCCCAGATCGGGTCATACCAAAGACTTTAAAATTGTACTTGATACCTCTTTGCTTAACGCTCAGCATTATAAGGTATATATCAAGGGTAAAGTGTAACAATCCAGGGAAGGGAATAATGCTCTCCCCTACACATCGGTGTAGTAGCTATTGAAAAAGAGCTTTCAGGTCGCTCTCGACTAAAGTGAGACAACTTATATAATATCAACGTTTCATTCACTATAATCAGTTGAAAATAAGGTTGATCGTAATAATTTTTTTACATAGCCATGATATGGCTACGTGAAACGTACATCGAATGTTCATGATGTTCGTATATATAACATCGACAGCATAGGAATCTTGAAACACGAAAAACACTTACGACTTCCTAGTTCAGGTACGAAACTTTTTATTACCTTTGAGTTTAAAGGTTTTTCGACATAAGGAGAGAGATACACATTCTTTCTATTCTGGCTTTTTCATCTACCCCCCCCCCATCTCGTGCGCCACCCGCCACAAAGGCCACTGGCCTGGCTTCGGCGACCAAGCGAAAGTCAACCGTCTTCTTCCAAGCCAGGACTCAACTCAACTAACTGACTTTTTCAAAATCCCCCAAATCCTTCGCACGCCCGCTTCCGGTGCATGACGTCATTCACATCCACTGGTCAACCTTTCTATCGGATTTTTATTTTGACATCTATGAACGAAACATCCTCCCCGCACACAGATTTAACACCTGCACTCAAGTTTGCACCTAACTAACCTGTGCTGAGCCGAAAGGTTCTCAGCCTAACTAAACCCAAAAGCATAAACGAAATCCCTCGGCCATTATATTACATTATTGATTGTTTTACACAGAAATGCCAACTATATTAATGGATGTATACGTGACTTGATATCTGATATTTCCTTATTCAGCTCCGAAGAATGCATTTATATACATATATATATATATATATATATATATATATATATATATATATATATATGTGCGTGTGTGTGTGTGTGTGTGTGTGTTTTTATAGCTAGCAAGATAGAAAACAAAATCGCCAATGTGAGCTATGGCCTTTGATAACTTGTTTACAACATATTGCATCATATTTTATCAAAATATTTTATAGATATACACGTACTAGAATGATATTCGTAAAAACTATAAGATGACTCCCGTATTCGTCGACACTTTTATGTCAGATTCAAATATATGTGCATTCAATGAATTCTTTCCCAAACCTTCAGACATTAAGACATGCCGATAACCCAGATCGTGTGACTGTCTCACGCTCTTGTTGAGTCTTCTAAAAGTGTCCATTGTTTACACAGAGCCGAGGAAAGAAAGTTTTTGATGATCAACCAACACTGGTCTGTCCATAAGTTAGTGTCCATATGTGTGCGTCCATAGAAGAATGTCGCTCATTAGTTTGTTTTCAAGAGTAAGGAGAATCTTTTGCTCGCATTATTTGGATAGTATGTGAGATGGGAGGTAAGTAACCGTACAAGTGCTTTTTTTTGTTTGCTCTTTCTAAGATATCTTAGATAGTTTGCAGTATGTAGTTTTCTGTCCAAACGAGGCAACCATATCGCAGTACTGACACGACTACAGCTTGGAAAAACTCCTTATTTAATCAAAGATTAGATGTTCATATGGTCGATAACCTGTTAATAGCAGTCCTCATAAGTAATAATTTATGCATTGTATCGTCATTTTCTACAGAAGAATCCTTCGAGCCATATTGAAAAAGTCCTGGAAGTAGCACCCCCATAAAGCAACAGCTGTACAACCACTTATCATCCATCACAAAAACTATCAAAGTTAGGCGAACCAGACATGCGGGACGCAGTTGGAGAAGTAGGGGCGAGATCATAAGTGACATACTGTTGTGGAACCCTTCATATGAAGGAGCAAAGGCAAGACGATCAGTTAGAACCTACATACAACAGCCCTGTGCTGATACAGCCTTAAAGATCTACTGGGAGCGATGGACGATCGAGAAGGGGCAGGAAAGGGTCAGGAAGATCTGCGCTAGTGGCGTGACATGATTATGATGATGATTGTCATTTTCAGCTTTTTTAGAACGAGAATTCTTCCGAGGTGTAAATGTGCTTGTACTGTTGTACGATTGCACCACTCTGACTTTAACGAAATGAGAGGAGAAACAGTTAGATGGCTGCTACACAAGGACCCTGCATGATGTTTTGACCAAGTAGCGCGCTACAAAACTGCAGCTTTAGGGCCACTTGCTTCCCATCTCACAAACCATCTAAGTAAGATGAACAAAATGTGCTAGGCACTAGAAAACAAAACAGCAGCTTTATGGCCACTTGCTTCCCATCTCACAAACCATCTAAGTAAGATAAACAAAATGTGCCAGGCATTAGAAAAAAACAGGGGTGAACACATAAAAGATATACTACCAGGGGATTTCTTTATAAAAACTCTCTGATACTGGCCAATCAGCAAATACTTACTTAGCCCTGTTTGAAGAACAACAAAGAGCAACCGTTGATAGTGATGGATAGTGAGAGAGTATCAAAGGAATCCGTGCTATCAGAATGATATTATGATGATGATGATTTGAATAAAAGAATTTTAATGATGCGTATGAAAGTTTGGTCAGTTATAAGATTTAGCAGGTTTTGGGTTTAGCATATTTTTTCTTTAAGTGCCATTCAGACCCGAAATGACATTCAGAACCGAAATGATTGTAACTGTAATATATACATCTATTTATTAAATATATCTGTTGGCAGGAATGAAATATTTCCCGGTTTAAATTTCTATAAACGAATATTCATTGAAATATATAAACGAATATATATATATATATATATATATATATATACAAGGATCATTAAATAAGTTTCCAGACTTTTTTCGTATGGGCACTTTTATATATAGTACACACGTGAAACTCTAGTCCTCTTCGAAGTAATCTCCTTCGGCTTCAATGCACTTTTTCTACCGTTCCAATAACTTCTAGAAGTCCTTTTGTGAGAGCGTGTCAATGACCTGCGTCACAGTCTCTTTCATCTCAAGAGATTCCGTCGGAAGAGGCCAGCATTCTTCAAATCGGGTCAGTGGCATTTCCAGCATGACAATGTCCCAGTCCACAACTCCATCCTTGTCACAGATTATTTGACCAAGATGGGCATCAAGACAGTTCCTCAGCCTCCCTATCGTCAAGACTTTGCCCCCAGAGGCTGTCGTTATGAGACAATTGAGGAGATGAAAGAGGCTGTGACGAACATCATTGACACGCTCACACAAGAGGACTTCCATGGGGCCTTCCAGAAGTTATTGGAACTATCAATGAAAGTGCCCATACGAAAAAGTCTGGAAACTTACTTAATGATCCTCGTATTTACCCCTTAAAACCTGCTGGATGGGACGCAAGATTATTTTCCTTTTCCGAGTCCGGTTGTCAAATCTTGAAAAAAGATTCCAGTCCTATCAGCAATTTACCAATTGCTGAGAACATATAGATTTTTGCTCGGGTCGTCGATTTTATATTCTCCGACGATAACCGTATCTGAAAGCTCGCCTCCAAATGCTTAAAATGTAACTGGATTTTGAATCTGCTCCAATACAATCTTGATATTTCCCATAGCAGAGACGAATAATAAAGCTAGTATTGAGATATCCACTATCTGCTTGTCTATAGACATATCAATAACTCATGTTTATACATATTTTAATACATATTTACATCAATGTACTCTATCAGCATATGACTCGAAATATTAAAACTTCAATCTCCCCTAAGTTAATAAAAATGAATACGTGCTTTTGACTTTCCAATTCAAAACATGCTTAATCCATTAGAGCAATTTTCATAGGTGTCATGTTAGGTAAATAAAATTAATCAATTCGTGAGTTTATCACGTTTTATTTCCATTCAAGTGTTTTTCTTTTGCACATTGGATGTATTCAAATATACACGGAATAATTGTTTTCAATGACTTCGACTTCGAATTCATTCAGCTAATGTTTATCTTCTTTGTGTCACATATCTATCTATCTATCTATCTATCTTAGTATGGGAGAAGTCCCCGTGTCGCAGTGCCAAAGAGGATGGACAGTGACATTGTAGTACGTTCGAGTTCCAGTCACGCCACTGTGTTTATTTTCGAGCAAATACACTTGTGAAATATATAAAGTAAAGTTGGTGACCATAGTCGAGAGCGACCCGAAGGCTCCCCTTTCAAGAACTACTACATCGAGTTGTAGGGAAGGGCGCTACTTTGCTCAACTTTAACCTCGATACGTACCTTATATTGCTGAGTGTTAAGCAAGGAGGTATCAAGTACCATTTTTTAAAGTCTTTAGTATGACTCGATCTGGGATTGAATTCAGGTCTCCTGGAACGCTCTACCCACTAGGCCAATGATCGATAGGCTCTTGGTCATATGGAAATCAGACCTGACCGATAAAATGAAATGCAGCTTCCTCCAGGCAGCGGTTGTATCGATACTGCTATATGGATGCACCACTTGGACGCTAACTAAACGGCTGAAGAAGCTAGATGGCAATTACAGAAGAATGTTGAGAGCAATATTGAACAAGTCCTGGCGGCAACACCCAACAAGGCACCAACTATACGGCCACCTGCCTCCCATCACGAAAACTATACAAGCTAGACGAACCAGACACGCAGGATACAGCTGGAGAAGCAAGAACGAGCTCATAAGTGATGTACTCCTATGGACTCCCGCATCTGGCCAAGCAAAAGCAGGAGGACCAGCTCGAACATACATATAGCAGGTATGTGAGGATACGGGATGTATCCCTGAAGACCAGCCAGAAGCGATGAATGATAGGGAGAAGTGGCGAGAGAGGGTCAGGGATATCCGTGCTAGCGGCACGACATGATGATGATGATGATCCCTCAGCAATGAGTTAAATAGAACAGTTGTTCTTTTAGGATGGCTTTGGCATTAAATAGCTCAGGAAAGTTGATTAATACTCTTTGGAAATGTATAACACCCGTTATCAACCTAGCAATGAGTTACATATTCTGGGGATTTCATTCTTTCTGTCTTCGAAGGAGTCCTGGGTCTGCTGCATCACTTAGGAGGCTCTATTTCTTAAACTCTGGGAAAGGTAGAATCACGAATCCGTTGCCTTTACTTCCAGATCCACTCTAACTCAGAATGACTGTATATATTAAAGTCCTATCTGGGGGTACAAATAGATAAGAGAAATCGTTTAAATTGATTGTGAACTTTATTCATAAATTTATTCTCAAAACGTTGATATTCGAACAAATATGGTGTATTTACTTGCTAAAATTGAATCTAGATTTTATTAATAGATTCTTAAAATATTGATATCATAACTGTTGTGGTATCATCCCTATTTCGATACACAATGGACTCTTCCAATAAAGATATACTATTTGATTGTAATCCACTCAGCAAAGCTTCACTGGTGACCTTGTATTACTTTTGTCTTGTAATATGTAACTTTTATTCTTCTAACTTCGTTCTTGTTTCATTTATTTTATACCTTTTTTTGATGATATAACAGTTGCTAAATAGGGAATGTTTACCGGTTTGAAATAATTTGAAACTCTACTGTTGCGTTGGCTCTGAAAACATTGATATTGTACATTGGAGGTGCCCGTGGTGTAATGGTTATCCTCGTAGGAAATAGACACGACGATACGAGTTCAATTCCTGGACGAGACACTAATTTCACATGGCACTAATACCCTTGGAAAGGTATGAATCAAGTTATTCTCCCTCTAGCCATGAGTAAATATTAGGGCAGACTGGGTTCTTCAGCCTTGGTGAGGCAACTAGTCTAGGAGGAGGAAAACTCTGAATTCAAACCTGCTAAACTCCGCTTTAAAAAAATTGACCTCGTCATATTCTGCCCAAGTGGAAGGGTTGATAAATATGGATATTGCACGTAAATATGACGGATTTACCTGATTAAAAGAATTGTTAACTCAATTAATTGATGTACATTTAAAATATTAATATTGTAACTAAATCTCAGGTGATTGCATATTTAAAATGATTGTAAAAATACATGCCTGTACTCTATAAGATTGAGGTGATGTTTAAAAAAATAACCTGACATCATTTACAATACCGTAAAAACCAAACCACCAACGAAGTAAACCAACAGTTTTCTTGCAGCTAATGTTGATATGCTGTGTGTCACATATCTATCTATCTATCTATCTATAGATATATATCTGTATGTATGTATGTATCTATCTCAGATATAAACCCATCTATAACACACTCTCTCTCTCACTCTCTCTCTCTCTCAGTCAATCTATCGCATTTCATATCCATATGATTATAAATCATTTCCTATCGATCTATCTGTCTATCTATCTATCTCAGATTTAAACCCATCTATCACTCTCTCTTTCTCTCTCTCTCTCTCTCTCTCTCTCTCTCTATCTATCTATCTATCTATCGCAATCTATCACATTTCATATCTATATGATTATAAATCATTTCCTATCTATCTATCTATCTATCTATCTCAGTTATAAACCCATCTATCACTCTCTCTCTGTCTCTCTCCCACTCTTTCTTTCTCTTTCTCTCTGTCTATCTCTCTCTCTCTCGCTATCAACCTATCACATTTCATATCTATATGATTATAAATCATTTCCTATCTATCTATCTATCTATCTATCTATCTCAGTTATAAACCCATCTATCACTCTCTCTCTGTCTCTCTCCCACTCTTTCTTTCTCTTTCTCTCTGTCTATCTCTCTCTCTCTCTCTCGCTATCAACCTATCACATTTCATATCTATATGATTATATATCATTTCCTATCTATCTATCTATCTATCTATCTATCTATCTTAATACGGAAGAAGTCCTCGTGTCGTGGTGCCTAAGGGGATGGACTGTAATATTGTAGTGAGTTCGAGTTCCAGTCACGCCACTGTGTTTACTTTTGGATTAATACACTTGGGAAATATATAACACCCGTTATCCACCCAGCAATGAGTTAAATAGAACAATTGGTCATCTTTTAGGATGGCTTCGGTATTAAATAACCCAGGAAGGCTGATATGACATTAAGCAAAAAAATAAAATAAAATAAAATAAAATAAAAACAAAAAAAAACAAACAAAAACAAACAAACCTAAGCCAGTTTGTCCAAATTTTTTTTATCGTTCCATCTGTCTGTCTGTTTGTCCCCAGTGTGCGATGAAATTCGCCGTCCTTGAAACCACGAGTGAAATGAGCAGCTAAAGAAAGAAAAAAAAATAGAATAAAGCAACTAAAATTCTTAAGTTAAAAGAAGAAAAAAAATGAAACGATAAACAGCAGTACTTTCCAATATTAAGAAAAAGTTTGGAGATGATGTCTGATGATCCGAAATTACTTTATGATAAAATTATTTATTTATTTATGTCAAACAAACATTTTGCTCCCGAATGTATCATACACCTTTTAATATCAAACAACCACTCTATAGACAGCTTTTCTTCTGACGTATTAATGTGGCTATCTTTGAAAAAGAATGTATTTCGGATATAGTTATATCTATATATCTATCTATCTATCTATCCATCTCAGGCTTACCGTATCTATCTATCTATCAAGCTCAGACTTACCGTATGTATGTATGTATGTATGTATGTATGTATGTATGTATCTATCTATCTATCTATCTATCTATCTATCGACAAGAGTCATTTATTAAATTAAAGGATTTTTTAAAAAGTAAAATTAACTTTTTTCCTGGTTTTTTTCCCAACTGTTAACTTTGGAATAGGTTTATAGCCAAAAGTATTCTAATTTTGCAAAATAATATTTTTTAGGGACAATTAGAAATGGCCCAAAATCAAACAGATTCTTCCAGGCTTGAATAGAATTCTGTCATCAAATCTTTGGTTGCTGTGAAGTGCAAAACATGTGAAATTCACAAAAGAATGCGTGCTGTTTGCCGTAAATCGTATTTAATCTAAAAAGTTGGGTAAACAAGGGATCACGAAAAAGAGTTAATGTTTAAAAGGCAGTTCATGAAGTGGAAACACACTAACTCTCTGGTCCAGTCTGCCGGGGCTGTAGAATACACCGACAACACTTTTTCAGAGAAGTAAGCCCCCCACAACGAGTGTCCTAAACAATCTGATGATGAGGTTCCAGTAATACAGGAGCTTTGGGGAATTCGGAGTGCCCCTTCATTGCCATCGTTCCCAGGTTCACTCTGGCCCGGAATGGTAGCACCTGATAGGGCCCCATCTATAGGTTAAAAAGAACTAACTGCATATTTATGCTAAACTGAATTGTTTGAATTAGTGTTGTTTGTTTACACTGAATAGCTTGAAATAGAAATGTTTTTGACAATTACTTACATTTAAACTGCGTGCTTATGCTAAACTGAATTGTTTGAAATGGAACTATTTTTGACATTGAAAATGTACTTACACAAAACTGATTCGTTTAGTATAGAACTATTTTCACATTTAACTGTGTGAAAACAAAACCTGAGCTGAATAATCAGAATTATAACTGTTTGAATAAAAAAAAAAAATAACTGTGTACTTAAATTTAAACGGTGTACTTATGCTAAACTGAATTGTTTGAAATGGAATTGTTTTTTGACATTGAAACTGTACTTACACTAAACTGATTCGTTTAATATAGAACTGTTTTCACATTTAACTGTGTATAAACAACATGTGTACTTATACTAAACTGAATTAGCTGAATTAAAACTGCTGGACTAAACTGAATAGCTTGAAATAGAATTTTCTTTGCACAATTAAACTTTACTTATATTTAAACTGCGTACTTATGCTAAACTGAATTGTTCGAAATAGAACTATTTTCATAAAAATGGATTTGGCGTTGAATAATCTACAAAGTTTCATATGCCATAAAACCCAACCAACCAACCAACTAACCACTAACTCTCCTGTGAAAAAAAGTCCTGGGCGCAACAGTCTGTAAATGTTATGACGGCAAAATTCAGCGAGATAAAAGGACAGATCACTATTGATTTCCCAGAAAAAGTGCAACAGTAAATATTGCTTACAATTGCCAATTCCTTTGGCGAAATTCAGCTTACTAATTGAAGGATCCTTGTACATCTGTTAAAGAAAAAAAATAAATGAACGAGGGAGCACCAGTGGTACTATTTACCCAACCCCTCCGCTCGGGCAGGATATGACACAAGGTCAATTTTTTAAGCGGAGTTTAACAGGTTTGAATTCAGAGTTTTTCTTTCTCCTAGACTAGTTGCCTCACCAAGGCTGAAGAACCTAGTCTGCCCTACTATTTACCCATAGCTGGAGGGAGAGTAATTAGATTCATACCTTTCCCAAGGGTATTAGTGCTATGTGAAATGCAATCAGTCTTGTCCAGGAATTGAACTCGTACCGCCGTGTTCATATCCTGTGACGATAACCATTACACCACGGGCACCAGTGGTGTAATGACTAAAGTATCTAGATTGTCGCCTCGAAGTATTCCAGTTCGAACCTAAATCGATCTCTAACATTCACATTAAGACTAATATCATAGGGAAATGTATGAACCTCTAATTCCCCCAGCAATGGATTAAATTGTATCACAACTCTTATTCTACAAAGATGGTTTTGACATTAAATAACTCGCAAAAGTTGGTGTGCCATTACTAACTGCGTAAAAAATGTTCTACTCTCATTCCCAACCAGAAAGTGGGATTGACTGAAATAAACGATGAGAAAGTTTGCATTTTGAGTTTTTGCAGTTGTATTTTTGCAGTGCTTCGCAGCAGAACGTGTGAGTTAGTGTTCTAAGAATTAGAAACCCTTAAAGATTGTTTCGATATTTCCTGTTAGGAGAGATAAGGAGTTTCCTTTTCCCTATTAAAGGTGATCTGGAAATGCCTGTGGTGTAATGGTTACCGTCGTAGTAAATGGACACGGTGACACGAGTTCAAATCCTGGACGAGAATGATTACATTTCCCATAGCACTAATACCCTTGGGAAAGGTATGAATCCAGTTATTCACCCTCCAGCAATGGATAAATAGTAGGACAGACTGGGTTCTTCAGCCTTGGTGAGGCAACTAGTCTAGGAGATGAAAAACTCTGAATTCAAACCAGTTAAACCCGCTTAAAAAATTGACCTTGTGTCATATCCTGCCCGAGCGGAGGGGTTGGTAAATAGGATTAAAGGTGATCTGGAAACTCATGGAGATCACCGACTTGCACTGTGAGCACTTTGATAAATTTGGAAACCAACTAGTTAATTTTTTTCATCCCTGGGATCAAATGACAACTTCTTTATCTATTCCACTTTTTAAACTACTCACAACGTCACAGGATTATAATAATACAAATAAGACACAACAAAACAAGAGATGTGGAGATAGAGACGAAACGATCGATTATATTATAAGTGACTACAGCAAACTAGCGCAGAAAGAGTATAATACTAGACAAGACTGTGAGGGTGTGGTGATCCACAGTGAATTGTGAGAGAAATTGAAATTTGAGCATTAGAACAAAATGTATATGCAAAACCCAACATATGTCCTGGAGAAGGAGATACACGAATATCTCTGGGATTTTGAGATGCTAATCTCGACCAGACGACCAGACCTATTGTGGATTTCGCTGTCCAGGCTGACCATAGACGAAAATTGAAAGAAAACAAAAAAAAAAAAAAAAAAAAGAGATAAGTACCTCGACCTTGCTAGAGAATTGAAAAAACTGTGGAACGTAAAAGTGACGGAGATATCAATTGTAATTGGTGCACTAGGCACAGCCAACAAAGTGTTGGTACAAAGACTGGAGGATTTGGAAATTAGAGGACAAGTGGAGATCCATCCAAACTACAGCATTATTAAGATCGGCCAGAATACTGAGGAGAATCCTGAAGATTTGAAACTTGCTGTGGCTTCAACTCCAGTGTGAAACGATCGGCTAACTCTGGTATGGAAATTTCATAAAGGAGAAAATAATAATAATACCCGGTACATTTAGTCTTCTGGCAAGAATTAAGTGATTCATTTCTATATAAAAGTCCCAGAGAATTTTATGAGTCTCAAACATTTGGACGATTTCTGGTTTCTGCGTATTCCATTTGGTAGAATAGTCGAAATCCAATCTCTTGTGAAATCCCTTGTGGATCACCTTTATCATCCTGCCGTGCTTTGTCTTGTACTTGGACCTAGCCGGAGAACTAAAAGATATCTGTGGGACATACATCTGGTGGTGATACCAATTGTAACTGATGCGCTCGGAACTGTCAAAATAGGATTAGAAAAATGATTTGAACGGTTGGAAATTAAATGAAGAATCGAAACCATTCAGACTATATAATTGTTGTGATCGGGTGGAATACTGAGAAGAGTCCTGGAGATTTTAAGAGACTTGCTGTCACTCCAGTGAAAGCGCACCAGTGAACGCTGGTGTAAAAACTTGCAAGGAATAAAATAATAATTATAATAATACCAGACGATCCCAACAAATATGAATTACCAAAAAAATTGCACTTTGCGGAATAGGTCATCTTCTTTGTAGATTATTATGAATATGACTGATAAATATCACGAAAAAGAAGCAGTTTGAAGTATTTTAAGAAGCCGAAAAAAAGCCAATAATAATAATAATATAGGTGGCGGTGATATCATTTGTAATTGGAACACTTGGTACAATCACCAAAGAACTGGTACAAGGAATTGAAAATAAGAGGACGAATCGAGAACATCCAAACAATAGCATTGATGAGATCAGCCTGAATACTGAGGAGAGTTCTAGAGATTTGAGTAGACTTGCTGTCACACAAACTCCAGTGAGAAACCATCTGCTAACGCTGGTTTGAAAAACTCGAACAGGTGTAAACAATAATAATAATAATAATAATAATAAATATGCCCGGATTCTCCAAAAGAAAAAAAAAGGTATATGCACAACCCAGCACCTGTCCTAGAAAATGACTCGCATAAACCCCTATGGGACTTTAACATACAAACGGATCACAAAATCCCAGCCAGAAGACCAGACCTCATAATAATCAACAAAAAAACAAAAATCTGCAAAATTGTTGACTTTCTGTCCCGGCGGACCACATAATAAATCTGAAGGAAAGTGAAAAAAAGGATAAGTACCTCGACCTTGCTAGAGAAATAAAAAAGCTGTGGAACATGAAAGTAACGATTGTGATTGGTGCTTTTGGCACAACGACAAAAGGATTATTAAAAGACCTGGATGACTTGGAAATTGGCGGACGGGTGGAGACTATCCAAACGACAGCATTGCTGAAGACGGCCAGAATCCTGAGACGAGTCCTGGAGACTTGAGTAGACTTGCTGTCACTCAAACTCCAGTGAAAAACCATCAACTAACACTGGTGTGAAAAACTCTAAAGGAGTAAATAATTATAACAATAATAATAATAATAATAATAAAGTGGATTTTGCTGTTCAAGCTGATCACATGGTGAAAATCAAAGAAAACAAAAAGATTGGCAGATACTTGAACCTTGTCAGAAAACTGAAAAAGCCGTGAAACATGAGGGCTTGACTAGTACTAATGGTAATTTCTTTGCTGAGAACAGTCCCGAGGAGCCTGGAGAAAGGACTGGAGGAATTGGAAAACAGTGCCGAGAATCTAGACAAGAGCATTGCTTAGATCTGCCAGAATACTGAGAAGTGTCCTGGACACCTAAAGAGACTTGCACTCCCTCAGAATCCATTGATAGTTCATTAACTAATACTCGTGAAAAAACTCGTAAGGAGTAAAATCATAATAATAATAATAATAATAATAATAATGGAAGATAAAGGTGACGTTGATACCATTTGTATCTGGTGCACTTGGAACGATCAACAAAGGCTTGATAAAAAAGCTAGAAGCATTAGAAATAAAAGGACGAGCAGAGAAACCATCCAAACTACAGCATTGTTAAGATTGACCAGAATACTGAGAAAAGTCCTGGTGACATGAAGATACTTACAGTCACTAAGACTCTATTGAACGATCATCAGCTAATGCTGCTTTGAGAAACTCGCACAGAATAATAATAATAATAATAATAATAATAATAATAATAACGACTTAAAGACTAACTATATACAAAAACACGAAGGAGGACTCATTACAGCCACCAGAAACGAAACTGAGAACACGATGAACAACACAATGACTATAACTAGGAAACAAAAATGGGAAGAAAGATAAGTTTATGGGCGCTTTAAACGACTAAAAAACAATATCTCACACGACCAGACTTGGACCTGGCTAAGAAAAGGAAACTTTAAGAGAGAAACAGAATCTCTCCTAATGGCAGCACAAAACAGCGCCATAAGAACCAATCATATCAAATCGAGAATAGATAAGGCTCAACAAAATTGCAAATGCAGGCTATGTGGTGACAGAGATGAAACCATCAATCATATAATAAGCAAATGCAGCAAATTACCACAGAGGGAGTATAAGGCGAGACACGACTGGGTCGGTAAGATGATTCACTGGGAAATGTGTAAGAAACTTGAATTCGACCATACTAACAAATGGTATATGCAAAACCCAGCACCTGTCCAAGAAAATGCCATGCATAAACTCCTATGGGACTTTAACATACAAACGGATCACCTAATCCCGGCCAGAAGACCAGATTTAATAATAATCAACAACAACAACAACAACAAAAAAGAGAGAACTTGTAAAATAGTCGACTTTGAACACAGAATAAAACTGAAAGAATGTGAAAAGAGGGATAAGTACCTCGACATTGCTAGGAAATAAAAAAAAAAACTATGGAACATGCAGGTGACAATTATACCTATTGTAATTGGTGCGTTTGGAACAGTAACCAAAGGATTGCTAAAGGGACTAGAGAACCTGGAAGTTGGCGGACGAGTGGAGACCATCTAAACGACAGCACTGTTGAGAACGGCCAGAATACTAAGAAGAGTCCTGGAGACATGAGGAGATTTGCTGTCACTCAGACTCCAGTGAAAAACCATCGGCTAACGTTGATGCGAAAAGGTCTAATGAGATAATAATAATAATAATAATAATAATAATAATAATAATAATATTAATAATAATAATAAATAGTTCCCAGGGATTAACCGACCTCCCATCATATCGATATGTGACATGAGTTTGTTTTATTGTAGAAAACCCACACACGAATCGAGACTCATACCTTGCTCTACCAAAATTGCACTGTCCCCTCGGTATTCCCCTTTTGCGCTGAACAATAAACTCAACCCTGCTAAGAAGGTATAGCCTGGGGAAGGCCTCCAGAGACCAGGCAATTAACTTTCAATTACCCACCCGGCACGAATGCCAGATGGTCCTGCCTGGGGGCAGGCGGTCCAGCCAAAATTTTACTGAGACAATAAATGTTGTGCTAGTTGTTCTTCTGTTTATTTTTTCAAAAATAGTGAATTCACGTATCATTGAAGGAGAGAGAGAGTCAGACAGAGACAGAGACAGAACGAGAGAGACAAAGACAGAGACAGAGAGAGACAGAGACACACAGAGAGACAGAGAGAAGCAGACAGACAGATAGATAGACAGACTGAGCGCGCGAAGGAAAAAACGGAGAGAGAGAGAAAGAGAGAGAAAGATATCGTGAAACAGTGTATGATGAAGATATAAATTGGTTGGCACCCGAAGTAATTTCGTTGCATGCCTTACCATATTCTAAAGAGTCTGCTACCGCATGTCACTTACTATCAGGAAAGCTTCTGGCTATCCTGAAGAATTATCTTTATTCTTCCAGCTTTTTTTTTTTTTCGCTTCGTTTGTTTCGTTTCAACGTATTTATTTATTCATTTTTTTTCGCTTCTTTTTTGCTTCCTTTAACAGCAATCAGACTTTCAATGGAATATCTCCACCTTCCATACCTGATAATCATTTGGGTACCATGCTATTTAAATCTCTTTCATCCCATCTTTGATACAACCTGTATTATTTGGTGTTAACCATATCACCTCCTTGAAGCCAAATACTAAAAGAAAAACAATTCTATTTCTATTCTGTATATAAATATTGATTTTTTTTAAACATTTGAATTCCTTTTCACCCCATATGTTATTCATTCAATATTATTTTTTTAATCACCTGAAAGCTTTTGGCGAAAGTACTCCGTGGTTTATCTATTTAACGGCATATCAACTCCAAATAGGTTATTTAATGCCAAAATTTGATTATCTGTAAATTTGCACTCTCAGCGGAGCTTAGAATATGCTGACTGAGGGGTAAGACTCCCCCGCTTCAAAATAACATAGGTTTTAGTTCTGGAAGTCTTAGGAGTATGGAGTACCCCTTTATTGATAGATATTTTTGAATCGGAGTGATAGTACCTGTTAGTGTTCAATCTAAGAGTCAAATAGAACTAGTATGACACTTAACTAAATCTAATGGAGCTTTGAGGAATGTGGGGTAATTCCTCAGTCAGTTGGGAGATTTCTTTTAAACGTTGATGTAGCAGTGTAGCTATATGAGTGATAGCCTCTAGGTTTTACTTTTTGTTTTGGCAGTAGAACGTGGAGATATAGCAAACGTCAGAAGGATTAAAGTGGCAAAATTATCCACATATTCGACAAATATCATGATATCTGAAAAGATGCCACCACAAAAAGAGGGTTCCTGGCTAAATCTCATCTGATGGTGACTTCTGCAGATATGTGGAATACGGAGTACACCTTCATTTTGATAACTTCCAGGACCCTTCTGACTTGGAGCTATTGTGCCTGTAAGGTTTCCATCTTTGGGTCAAATAGATTTGTTTATAAAATATTCTATTGGATCGCGAGGCAAATGAAAACTTTTCAGTAACAACGGCTCAAAAACTGTAGTGTGAACGTGATTCCCTAACCTCTAGGTTTGAAATTAACTTAGAGAGCTTGACGTGCCGTTAAAATTAGTCAGTTGATCTATTTATAAATGGTTTATTATAATCATAAATACTTATATTTTCAACATTCCATTGGAATCATTTTAATAGCATTTTTTGTTTATATTAATTATTTATGATTGCAAGAATTTCTATCAAATACAACTAATATGTTTATATTTATATAGTTTCAAAGAACTATTCTCACATAATAATTACATATAGCTTTATGCTTTCGAGTATTTTCACATTTTCCCGCGAACAATAGCATGATGGTTTGAGTGTTCGCCAATGGCCCGGGAGACCTGTGTTCAATCCCAGGTCGAATCATACCAAAGAATCAAAAAATGGTACTTGATGCCTCCTTGCTTAACTCTCAGCATTATGAGGTACGGATCAAGGGTAAAGTGGAGCCATCTAGGGAAAGGAGTAACTCCCTCCCCTACACCTTGGTGTAGTAGCTATCGAAAAGGGAGGCTTCAGGTCATCCTCGACTAAAGGGAGACATCTTTACTTAAGTGTTGAATTAACTGACAAAATCCCGTGCGAAGACAATGTACATAATTTTAAATGTGACTTCGCACCAAGTCACATTTAACCTGGAGTCAATTCATGGTGGGAGTCTTCATACAAATTAAGAAGTCTCAGGAACCAAGCAATAAACTGAGCCCGCCAAAGCAGGCATTGCCTTGAAGTTAACCTCCCTGGGGCCATGCGATCAGCTTGATGACACCAATCTTGTACGAACGCCAAACGAACCCCACAAAAAAAAACACAGTGGATTGGGGGCAAGCAAGTGCAAAGTCTGGTTCCAAACGCTTAATAATAAATCGATAACGAAATGAAGCTAATTTGAATTTCATGAAAACATGTTAACGTCATTGGAAAATCGAGGTAAGGTTCAATGTAATTGAAGTTCAAGCGACTAATTTTATTGAAGTGGTAAGCCGAACCGTTAACCAAAGGAACGTTGTGTACTACTCGCAATTTTCGATTCGCGATCCCATCAATCGATTTACAATTTTCGTATGAGATTTACGCTGTTATCGACACAAGTGATCAACTTTATTGACATGGCTCTGCATTGTATTCTTTCGTGATGGTGTCATTCTACTCCCAAAGCGTGGGAGGGTATCCTATTTCTTTGTGACGTGGTATGAATTGCATGGTTTCTTCCAGCAATCGCAAGATTTCCTATAATATATATATATATATATATATATATATATATATATATATATATATATATATATATATATATACGCGTGTGTGTGTGTGTGTGTATTTGAGTGTAAGTGCTTAAATTTACTCAAGATTAAACAGATAAACCAGTTGGATTAGAGCAAATCTTTACATATATAGATCAATATGTGCACAGTATTATATATATATATATATGAATATGTGTGTGTGTGTGTGTGTGTGTGTGTGTGTGTTAAAATCAGCCAGTATACTTCGAGGAGACCAGGTCTAAGTAGACTTGTCGTTACTCAGTCTCCAGTGAAAAATTATCAGAGCTAGATTAAAAAAACTGCAAAAAGTAAAATGATAATTATAATAATAATGGTTCTTCAGCCTTGGTGAGGCAACTAGTCTAGGAGAAGGAAAACTCTGATTTCAAAACTGTTAAACTCCGCTTGATTATTGACATTGTGTCATATCCTGCCCGAGCGGAGAAATTGGTACACATGTATAATAATAATAATGAGAAGAAAAACAGCAGCCTGAAATTTTAAAATGACAAACTGGCAAAATCTCACACGAGAAAACTTGGAAACGTTTGGAAAGAAACTGAATCTCTTTTAAACAAACTGAAACTTGGAAACGTTTGGAAAGAAACTGAATCTCTTTTAAACCAACTGAAACTTGGAAACGTTTGGAAAGAAACTGAATCTCTTTTAAACCAACTGAAACTTGGAAACGTTTGGAAAGAAACTGAATCTCTTTTAAACCAACTGAAACTTGGAAACGTTTGGAAAGAAACTGAATCTCTTTTAAACAAACTGAAACTTGGAAACGTTTGGAAAGAAACTGAATCTCTTTTAAACCAACTGAAACTTGGAAACGTTTGGAAAGAAACTGAATCTCTTTTAAACCAACTGAAACTTGGAAACGTTTGGAAAGAAACTGAATCTCTTTTAAACCAACTGAAACTTGGAAACGTTTGGAAAGAAACTGAATCTATTTTAAACAAACTGAAACTTGGAAACGTTTGGAAAGAAACTGAATCTCTTTTAAACAAACTGAAACTTGGAAACGTTTGGAAAGAAACTGAATCTATTTTAAACAAACTGAAACTTGGAAACGTTTGGAAAGAAACTGAATCTCTTTTAAACAAACTGAAACTTGGAAACGTTTGGAAAGAAACTGAATCTCTTTTAAACCAACTGAAACTTGGAAACGATTGGAAAGAAACTGAATCTCTTTTAAACCAACTGAAACTTGGAAACGTTTGGAAAGAAACTGAATCTTTTTTAAACAACCGCAAAACAATGCCATAAGGACCAACTATCTCAATGTGAGAATAGACTAGACGCAGCAGAACAGTAGATGCAGGTTCTGCTGCGTCTAGTCTATTCTTATGGCGTTGTTTAGATGCAGGTTATGTGGTGATAGATAAGAAATGATTCATCGCATATGAAGTGAACACAGCAAACTAGACATGATCGGGTGGGGAAAGTAATCCATATGGGAACTGTTTAAGAAATTGAAAACTGACCATACGAACAAATGCTATATTACACAACCTAGAGAAGAACACGCACAAAATTCTCTGGGATTTTGAGACACAAACGGATCAACAAATCCCGGCCAGACTACCAGACAAAGTGATAGTCAACAAAAAAAAAAACTTGTCCGGCAGACCACATAGTGAAAACAAAAGAAAGCGAAAAGAGAGATAAATACCTAAACCTTGTCGGAGAACGGAAAATAAATTATTTGATACCCAAATACTTTCAGACCATCCTAATGATGGCCCAAGATGGGTCAGATATTTCTTGGGAACTAATTGCTAACGGAAAATTTATTTAACAATTCCGGCCAGATATTATAAAATCCATACGGCGACTTAAACGGATAAAGATAAAAATATATGGACAAAAGACGTCTATTCTTTTTAAGAAATATGTCCCAACGAAGAAATGCAACACACACACACACATGCAAACACACACACACACACACACACACACACACACACAAATATATATATATATATATATATATAATGACTTTGGAATTGAATAACACACAATAACTGATATGCCATTAAACAAAGAAAGCAATCAAAAAACACGCTCATATATACATTTATACACACGCAGACACACACACACTCACACGCATATATATATATATATATATTGAGAGAAACCGATGGATATATACATTTGTCTGTCTCCCAAGTATTTTTACTGCCTCTTATTGTCAATTATTCACGTCTATTTCATTTGCAAATTCATCCAATTCTTTTAAATATTGTAGCGGATCATCATTCCTCACCAAGTCGACGCCATTTTCACTCTTTTTTTTTAACCTCCTTCCCCATCCACTATCCCCATCAGTGTCATCAACCTTTGTCTTTTCTCATCATCGTTTTCCTGACACACTTAATGCCGTCCCACACCACTCCATTCCCCTTTCCTTCCAGCGTTTTAATGTTGCTTGATTATACCCTCGATTATTTTATCTGCCAAAAACCGAATTGATTTTCGTAAAATTAACCACGCGCACCTGTTCCAGTCAATACATTCAATCAATCAATCGATATATATATAGATATATAACTTGTTTCTATTCTTTTTTTGTTGTTGTTGTTTCTTGTTTTCTTTGCCTTGTGAATTTGTTGGCAACTTTGGATTTTCTTAGTTTGGTTTGGTTTGGTTTGATTTGGTTTTATGGCATATCAATTGTTGTAGGTTACTTAATGCTAAATCCATCTTTATACGTATAAACATTTATATTTCACACAATTCAGTTTAGTATGAGTAGAGTCGTATGATTACACTCGGTTAAATGCCAAAACAGTTCTATTTCAAGCAATTCAGTTTAGTATTAGTACGCTGTTTAAATGGCAAAACAGTACCATCTCAATCAACACAGTTTAATTCTACTGGACCTATAGATAAGACCCTATCAGATGCTACCACTCCGATCCAGAGTGGACCTGAGAGCGATGGCAATAAAGGGGTACTTCACATTCCTTAATGCTTCAGCATTACTGGAGCCTCACCATCAGATTGTTTAGTGCCATATACAAGACACTTACTGTGGGTATTATACCTCTGCATAAAGTATAATACCCACAGTATAATACCGGCAGTTTGCGTCGTCTACAGGGTTTTCTTAGAGTGTATTTTAGAGGTATCTTTATTTGATAAAAAAAGTGAGGATAGTGAATTACCACGGCAGATCCCAGTTTGTATATCAAGCGTTCCCTTTCGTGGATATTTTCCGCCACACAGTGTTTATCTCGACAACTGGTGTTCTTGTTTGTAAATCAGCGACCTATCCATCATTGTAGATCTTTTCTCCAAAATATGTCAGTATTTCTAAACATATAGAGATTTTTTAAGCGCTCGGGATGTTACGGCAAATACCATGAGAATACAAACGCGGGGACCAGAGTTCAGATCATAGACGAAGCTGTTTTGCATTTCGGAAAGGTAAACAACCAACTATTCTCCGTCCAGCAAAGGGTATTAGGGCAGACTGGTTCTGTATGACAACCACTCCAGTAGAAGGAAAAGTCTGTTAAACTCCACTTAAAAATTGACATTGCATCACGTACTGCACATACGGGAGGGGTTGGGTAAATATATACATTGGTATAAATTTAGATTCAGAAGAGGTACGTGTGTTGCACGCTTTATAAATAAGATCTATTGCGAAGGTGTTGATATATATATATATATATATATATATATATATATATATATATATATATCAACACCTTCACAATAGATCTTATTTATAAAGCGTGCAACACACACACACACACATATATATATATATATATATATATATAATATTGCCAGTAACCTGGGGCCGTAGAATTCGCCAACTGCATCTTTTCAGACGGAAAGATCCCCGCTGGATATGATACAAAACCATCTATCAAAAAAGGAGTATTTAAGGGTTTCCAGTACATAAAATCATTTAATAGTGTGTAAACAAATTGCATTACTAATATTACTTAGAAAAATATAAAAGATGTTAAAATTATAAAATAAAAGATCTTTTATAAGATGTTAAAAATATAGATGATTTGAAAAAATTTAAAAGATGTGTAAATATATTTTTAACATCTTTTACACATCTTTTAAAAATATATTGTACATATTTTTACATAAATGTTAAATGTTAAAAATATATTTTTACACATCTTTTGCGTAAAATATAAAAGATCGTTTTAACATAAAGATATTAAAAATATATTTTATTCTTTATAAAATATATTTTATTGAGAGAAACCGATGGATATATACATCGTTTTAACATAAAGATATATATATATATCATTTTAACATAAAGATGTTAAAAATATATTTTATTCTTTATAAAATATATTTTTAACATCTTTATGTTAAAACGATCTTTTATATTTTATATTATGTTAAAATATATTTTATAAAGATATTTATATCGTTTTAACATAAAGATATATATATCGTTTTAACATAAAGATGTTAAAAATATATTTTATTCTTTATAAAATATATTTTTAACATCTTTATATTAAAACGATCTTTTATATTTTATATTATGTTAAAATATATTTTATAAAGATGTTAAAAACATATTTTCTAAAAGATGTGTAAAAATATATTTTTAACATCTTTTTTTATATAATATATATATATATATATATATATATATATATATATATATATATATATATTGACACATCTTTTTAGTGTTCATTGACATTGAACACTAATTAACACAAAAAATATAAAAGATCTTTTATATTTTATAATATCTTTTATATTTTTAATATTTTGTATAAAAATGTATATTTGACAAAAAGATGTTAAACAAAAAAGATGTTTAACAAAAAGATGTTAAAATACAAAAATATAAAAGATGTATAAAAAACATTTTTAATTAGTATAAAAAATATAAAAATATAAAAATAAATATGTTAAAATTTAAAAGATCTATAAAAGATGTATAAAAGATATTGAAAATAAAAAACATGTTAAAATAAAAAAGATATATAAAAGACGTAAAAAAATGTTGTTAAAAATAAAAAAGATGTAAAAGATGTATTAAAGATGTAAAAGATGTTGTTAAAATGTATAATGTTGTTAAAGGTGTAAAAAGATGTATAAAGGTGTAAAAAGATGTTGTTAAGATGTATAATGTTGTTAAAGATGTATAAAAGATGTAAAAAGATCTTTTAAAGATGTTTAAAAAAAGATGTATAAAGATGTTGAAAATAAAAAAGATGTTAAGAAATAAAAATGATGTATAAAAGACGTAAAAAAATGTTAAAAATGAAAAAAAAATGTTAAAAATAAAAAAAATGAAAGATGTATAAAAGATGTAAAAAGATCTTTTAAAGATGTTTAAAAAAGATGTATAAAGATGTTGAAAATAAAAAAGATGTTAAGAAATAAAAATGATGTATAAAAGACGTAAAAAAATGTAGTTAAAAATAAAAAAAGATGTAAAAAGTTGTATAAAAATGATGTAAAAAGTTGTATAAAAGTTTTATAAAAAAAAGTTTTATAAAAGATGTAAAAAGATGTATAAAGTTTTATAAAAGATGTATAAAGTTTTATAAAAGATGTAAAAAGATGTATAAAGTTTTATAAAAGATGTATAAAGTTTTATAAAAAAAGATGTATAAAGTTTTATAAAAAAAAGATGTATAAAGTTTTATAAAAGATGTAAAAAGATGTATAAAGATGTATAAAGATGTATAAAAGTTTTATACAACTTTTATACATCTTTATACATCTTTATACATCTTTTTACATCTTTATACAACTTTTATACATCTTTTATACAACTTTTATACATCTTTATACATCTTTATACATCTTTTTACATCTTTATACATATTTTTACATCTTTTTACTTTTACTTTTTACATCTTTTTATACATCTTTTATATGTTTTATACATATCTTTTTATACATCTTTTTATACATCTTTTATATGTTTTATACATCTTTTATACAACTCTTATAAAAGATTTTTTATACATCTTTTTATACATCTTTTTATACATCTTTTATATGTTTTATACATCTTTTATATGTTTTATACATCTTTTATACAACTTTTATAAAAGATTTTTTATACATCTTTTATATTTTTATATAAAAAAATACGAAAAAAATAACCCTGCCGAGAAAAAAAAGATGTTTTTTTATCTTTTTTAAACATTTTAAACATCTTTTATACATCTTTTATACATCTTATATATTTAGCATCTTTTTTATTTTAAAAATCTTTTTAAAATAAAAATAATAATAATATTTTTAAATCTTTTTAAAATAAAAGATGTGTATAAAAGATGTTATATATATAAAAGATAGGAATAGATGTTAAAATATAAAAGATATAAATATAAAGTTATGCAGCTTTTATATTTAAATATAAAAGCTGCATAATATTGCCAGTAACCTGGGGCCGTAGAGATACACTCTCAGACGGAAAGACTACCCCTGTATAAAAGATGTATAAAACATGTTAAATATAAAAATGTTAGAAAGGAAAAAAATGTTAAAATATAAAAGATGTTAAAATTATAAAAGATGTTAAAAAATAAAAACGTAAAAAGTATAAAAGATGTTGAAAATATAAAAGATTTCAAAAATAAAAACAGATGTTAAAATATAAAACAGGTTAAATATAAAAGATGTTTAAACTATAAAAGATTTTAAAAATGAAAAAAAAGAATATAAAAGTTGGTAAAATATAAAAGATATTAAAAATATCAGAAACAATATATATTACTTGGTGTAGCTTGAGTATCATGCTTTTCTGTCTGATAAATGATTAAAGCATGAAACTCTGGGTCACAGACACCACTATGTCATATATATATATATATATATATATATATATATATATATATATGTGTGTGTGTGTGTGTGTGTATTTCTTATGTGTATAAAAGATTTCTCATTGACATTGAACACTAATTAACACAAAATTTAGTCCACCACTATGTCATATATATATATATATATATATATATATATGTGTGTGTGTGTGTGTGTGTATTTCTTATGTGTATAAAAGATTTCTCATTGACATTGAACACTAATTAACACAAAATTTAGTCCACCATTACCTTATCAAGTGAGGTTGTGAAAACCATATATATATATATATATATATATATATATATACACACACATATATATATATATAGAGAGAGAGAGAGAGAGAGAGAGAGAGAAAGCGAGAGAGAAATTTTAATCTTTATATTTAATCTATAATTCTGTTGGTGCCAAAAAAGAAACCCAGATTGAACAATTTGCAAATTCTACAAACTGGTATCTGGGGAAAAAATTCAGTAAAAAAGGAAAGACGAAAGACACACGTGCTACTTGAAAATGACCAAACATCAGTGGTTTGACGTGTCCGTCAATTTGCACGGTTAAACATTCTTATAGAATGCAGAGCTTTCGCTCTCATCAGAAAGCGATTTTTCAAAGTGACTAATTTAACCGAAAACATCAAAATAGATGACGTCCTGTCCTTCTTAGGAGAAACAGGGTTGTACGAAAAAATATGACGAATTAAAACTGATTAATCATGTGCAAGCAAATGAAATCCTGCTTATGGAAAATTTTACCTACTAAGTATTCATTGGTAAAAGGTATATATATATAGAGAGAGAGAGACAGAATTTGGCGTTAAATAACCTAAAAGGTTGATACGCCATAAAACCCAAACAAACAACCAACCAAGCATCACGTATATCAAGTCAAAGAAAAAAAACACTGACAGAATTACCTAAGCTAAAACGTAAAAAAGTGCCCAATACATCAGATAGAGCTAATATAATGAAAATGATAGATAGATAGATAGATAGATAGATAGAAAGTTATGTTCAAAAACCACTTTTGTATTTCGTTATTGATATTTCATTAAGACTTTACACCTTTTTTTAAATGGCACTCAATTCCAGGCATTTAAATATGATTCTTTTTCCATAGCATTTTCTCAGATCGCATTAAATCAAAAATCTATTAAAATTTTAGATTCGAAAATCCCAAAAAATTGCGAAAGTAAATTTCAGTTTTGATATATTTTATCACACTTCATATTTAAAACCTGGTTCAAAACATTATCCAGGGAATTCTCAAAGCAATCTCTATAGACCCCTGGAAGTGAACAAAATTTTAGCCACGTGCTTTGGTTTGGTTTTATGGCACATCAGTCATAATAGGTGATTAATGTCAAATCCGTTTTTATAAGAATAAACAGTTCTATTTCAAACAATTCAGTTAAACTTAAGTACATAGTTGAAATGACAAAAAACACTTATATTTCGAACGATTCAGTTTAGCATAAATACATAGTTTAAATGTCAAAAAACAGTTTTATTTCAAACAATTCAGTTTAGTATAATTACAGATTTTAATGTAAAAAAATAGTTCTATAGCAAACAATTTGGTTTAAGATAAGTACAGAGTTTAAACGTAAAAAGTGGTTCTATTTCAAGCAATTCAGTTTAGCATAAGTACACTAATTAGTTGTATTTGGCCCATTGATAGGACCTTATCAGGTGTTACCCCTTTGGGTCAGAGTGGACCTGGGAGTGATGGCAATGTAAAGGTACTCCGTATTTCCCCAAATTCAAGCATTAATGGAGCCTGGCCATCAGATTTTTTAGTGTCATATACTGGACACTCGTTGAAGGGGGTGGGCTCACCCATTTGCAGAGAAGCAGCCCCAGTTGACAGGGCAATTTAGCAGCGTGAGCGAAAGGGTAAGGGTCCATATCTGGCGAGTTTATTAGTTTACATTAGTAAATCCATTTATAAAACGAGATCAAAAATCGAATTGGAGCTCACATATATTTGCTCCCTGATTCGAATCCGGGACGCCGATTCCATTTTATCCTATTTACCCGACCCCTCCGCTCGGGCAGGATATGACACAAGGTCAATTTTTAGGCGGAGTTTAACAGGTTTGAATTCAGAGTTTTCCTTCTAGACTAGTTGCCTCACCAAGGCTGAAGAACCCGATCTGTCCTACTATTCACCCATAGCTGGAGGGAGAATAATTAGATTTTACCTTTCCCAAGGGTATTAGTGCTATGTGAAATGCAATCAGTCTCGTCCAGGATTTGAACTCGTGTTGCTTTGTCCAGTTCCTACGACGATAACCATTACACCACGGGCCGATTCCATTTTATACGTCGATATCCGTTATACTAACCACAATTCTAGGCAAGACAATAACCGATATTAGAAAAAAAAGAAAGAAAACATCAAGTAAAACAATCTTTATGTACAAGTAATTATTCTAAACTCTTATAAAAGCAACTGTAGATCCTTTAAATTTTTATAATCTTTTTTTACGATTAACTATGACTATCCTTTATAATTTTATTTCTTAATCTTCCAACCTGTACGTAATATGGGTGAGTACAGCTACTTCGTGTGATCGATTAGTCTGGTTGTTTGGTTAAAGTAAGAATAGTTAAATGCGTTCGATTTTCATCGTTCAGGTTTTAAATGAAAAGAAAAAAAAAATCGAGTTGAATAATGCCTCCATCCGGGCACGTGAAATCTCGTGGTTTATTGCGATATTTGTGAAGCAAGAGAGAAACGTCTCGTAATAAATATGGTTGTAAAAATGCCAACAGAAATAATGACCGAGGTTTTAATTTCAAGGGAATTCCTACTGGAATTTTGTGACTATTTATTTTCAATTCAAGTTGGGCAAATATCTTTTAAAAATCTACAAATTTCAATAAGACCTTATAGAGAATATTGTACTCCAGGCTGGACTCTAGTGTCTAGACGTGACAATTAGAGAGTAATATTGAGATTTGAGGGCATATAAAGAAGAGGGACAAAACTAATGAAAAAGTAAAAGATTACAGTTACATGGAGAGATTCAAGAATTTTAGCCTTAACTACCTGACTTGAAAGAAGAATAAGAGGTGATCTAATTGAAACTTTAAAAATGATTGATGCGATTTCTATTTATGGTAGATATTTTTTCAGTATTTCTTCTCGAACTAGAAAGTTTTCGATTAAGACGCATTTCATAAAACCCATGGATTAACCAATGAGATAATTTTGTCAATAGATTTATATTTTTTGGAAGAAATTGCTTAATCAGGTAAAAAAACCAACAGTAGAAAAATACCGTTTCTTTTTCTCACCATTATTTCCGAAATCATTCAGATTTCGGAAATAATGGTAAGAAAAAGAAATTAAGAGTAATATGGGGAACTATTATATTGAAATATTTTATGTATAGTGTATATGTTCTGTGCAAAGATTATTTTTTTAAAGTTTGATAGTTTAGTTTAGGGGCATCTCAACTATTGTAGGTTATTCAATGCCAAATTCATTTTATAAATATCTATTAAATATAGAGGATTTGCTTTGGTTGGATTTAATGACATATTAACTATTGCAAGTTATTTATAACAAATCCTCTTTATACACATATATTTAATATATAGGATTGTGTTGGTTGGATTTAATGGCATATCAACTATTGTAGGTTATTCAAAGCCAAATCCTCTTTATACATGTATATTTAATATATAAGATTTTTTGGTTTGGACTTTCTGGCATATCAACCACTGTAGGTTATTTAATGCCACATCCTGAATATATATATATATATATATATATATATATATAATAAACAAATATATATTAGTTTTTATATATGTTTCATAGCATCGATACTTATCTGCGAAACTGGTCTCATGTCGTTTTTAAAAGTCAATCATCAGGCAGAAAAATTGAAAAGATTGTCAGACAAAGGTGAAAGGGCCGAGTCTGACCAACTATTTACCTATCAATGTCAAGAGGATAGTTGGATTCATACCTTTTTCAGAAGTCTTATTACTATGGGAAATGCATAGACACTCCCTCAGGATTCGAACTCGGGTCACTGCATCCATATCCTACGAAAAATCTGACGCTGAAAGTGTTTTTAATCCGAAAAATCTTTACAGTGCTCAATTTACAGAAATGAAGAGCAAGATCGGAAAATATTTCAGGCTCAGAATAAAATTTAATAAAAAATCAGGATAAAAACTCACGACTCAAAGTTTCACGTTGCCGATAAAAACATCGTATTCAGCATCTTTGTTAGATGCTAAAAAACTGTCAAAATAAGACGTGTTCGATATCAGCTCACCAGCGGCCTGACATTGTGAATCACTAAAGTGAGAGTTTGTTTTTTTTCCTTTTAGAGTGTTCGCTAATGACCCGGGACACTGGTCGAGTCATACCAAAAACTTAGAAAATGATTCTTGATGCCTACTTGCTTAAATCTTAGCATTATAAGTTACGGATCAAGGGTAAATGGAGCAATCCAGGGATACAAGTAGCTCTCTCCCCAACACCTCTGTGTAGCTGTTTAAAAGGGAACTTTTGGGTCACCCTCAACTACGGTCGGTCAGCTTTTATATATATATATATATATATATATATATATATGTATATATCGTATTTACCGGCAAGACTCAAGGCTTAAAAAGGTATTTGAGGGACTTTGCTAACTTTTCTCTTTCTAAGCTGTATAACATGTGGATTTCAAATTTCAGTAGAGAATATGCTTTCCATAACCCCTACGAATTCGATACTGCGCAGAATAGGAACGTAATATTTTTTACCTAAACATGCGTCTTATACACTGAGAAATATGTTAATGGTCTACTCATAAAGAAGCCCTTGAGGCTATCTATCCTATTTATACATTTTAAAACTTCAACGTTTAGTACAAATTTCATAACTAATTGATAAAATACGAATGCAGTTTTTGGGTGGAATTCTCGAAACGTGGTGAATAGCGGCAACATCGTAGTAAGTAAAGTTTGCGACTGTAGTCGAGAGCGACTAGAAGGCTCCCAATTCAATAGCGCCCTCCCCTACACCTTTCCCTGGATTGCTCCACTTTACCCTCGATATGTACCTTATATTGCTAAGTGTTAAGCAATGAGGTATCAAGTACCATTTTTAAAGTCTCTGGTATGACGTGACCTGGAACTGAACCCAGGTCTCCCGGACCATCGGCGAACACTCTACCCACTCGGGCAATGAGTCGGTTTAACATTGTAGTAAGTTGTGCTATTATGTTCAATTTTTGACTAATACAACAGGGAAAAGGTTGGACCCGCTATTCACCCCTCCCAAGCTAAGGATTAGACTTTTCTAAAGGATATCTTTAGCGTCCAACATCCCATGAAGTTTGATATGTCAATAAAGAAAGAAACCAAACCAAACCAAACTAATACACTTTTTGTCGAGTGTCACCTCTGAAAAATTACATTTAAATTGTCGCTAGTTTTCGATTAATGATTTTAACCTGCCTTTAGATGGGCAAGTACGGTTAACTGTAAGTGACCACCGTTTTTTAAGCTTAGCAAAATTATAAGGGAAGCCTATACTTTCTGGTCATCCTTGAAATTCTGAACTCTATCGTGAAGAAAGGAGGAACTGCATTGGGATAATAATTTACCTTTCCTTCGTGACTAATGACGTTCATGGAAAGTAAGAAAATTATGGTGGTTTGTGAGGTAGAGCTAGTGCACCCTAAGTTAGCGGAAAGAATACTTTCTGGCATCGTTAGACTTTTCCAAGTTGATCGCGGCGACTTGAAGCGTCCAAGTTGCTGTAAATGCCATTTGTGTGAATAATTTCAGTCTTTTGCATCTAATGGCATCGGCCAACACTTTACACTCTGCTTCCAACGAAGTTGAAGAGGTCAAGCGATTAAAATACACCCGGTCTTAAAAGGGGGGCAAAATCTTCAAGCTAAGAACGTCTGGGACTACAAGCATCTACGAAGATTAAACTGATATTCTCATAAAAGGAGGTCGTTCATCGTATCCCTTTAGACTCCGACAAGACGATATTTTGGCTCCAACGATTGCCTTTCAATATCGGTCTAAGCAAGAAAAATTGGGACAGAAGAAAGTGAAGTAGTTAGGACGATTATTTTATGTAATTGGAGAGTAACTATCTAAAAAAATATTTGAAAACAGCATAAATAAATGTATGAAGAAATAGATATGTTTCTTTCTATCTATCAATCTATCTACCTATCTATCTTAATATGATAATGTCTATTAATCAATTGATGAATCTATCGATCTATCTATTAAGGAATACTTGATATCATATCATATTTACCAACCGCTCCGCCCGGGCAAGATATGACACAATGTCAATTTTTAAGGAGAGTTTAACAGGTTTGAGTTCAGAGTATCCCTTCTCCTAGACTAGTTGCCTCACCAAGGCTTAAGAACTCAGTCTGCCCTACTATTTACCCATAGCTGGAGGGAGAATAATTGGATTCATATCTTTCCCAAGGGTATTAGTGTTATGTGAAATGCAATCAGTCTCGTCCAGGATTTGAACTTGTGTCACCGTGTCCATTTCCTACGACGATAACCATTTCACCAAGATAGGAATACTTGATACCATAGAACTGTGAGCAAATCTTATATATTAGATAGGAATACTTGATATCAAATAACTGTCTACAGATTATTTGTATTAAATAGAAATACTTGCTATAAACAATCTTAAACTATCCACAACTACTAATATAAACTAAGACTGTACGCAATTCTTTAACCTCTCAGGCGAGTTAAATGCCGTTAAACCAATCACTCAATATATATATATATATATATATATATATATATATATATATATATATATATATATATATATAATAATAACCGGTTCATTGGCTTCGTGGGTAGAGTTTTCGCCAATGATCCGGGAGACCTGGCTTCAATCCCAGGTCGCGTCAAACCAAAGACTTTAAAAATGTTACTTGATACCTCCTTGCTTAACACTCAGCAATATAAGGTACGTATTGAGGGTAAAGTGGAGCAATACAGGGAAAGGAGTAGCGCCCTCCCCATTACCTCTGTGTAGTAGTTATTGAAAAGGGAGCCTTCTGGTCACCCTCGACTATATATATATATATTCTTTGAAAGTGAGAAAGAAACAGAGAGAAAAAAGCTAGAGAGAGAGAGAGAGAGAGAGAGAGAGTGAGAGAGAGAGAGAGCAGATATTCAGAAGAGAGCGAGAACAGTAAAGAAATAAGCAGTAAAAGTTGAAGACGAGAAAAGAGAATTGAGAATATGACAATTTCTCTTTTGGATTTTAACAGGTTTGACTTTCACTTTTGTTTTACTTTTACTTTCATTTTCGCTTTTCTGGGACAAAATAAATAAAAAAATGCAACTATGATACACAATTTATAATGTAAAGGATTTTCTTTCGATCAATTCCTAATTAGACTGATTGATTGAATTTAACAGCATATTAACCCGAAAAGTGTATTTTTTAACTAGAAGTTGTGGTTGGTTGGTTTATTTGGTTTTATGGCATATCAACCTTTGTAAGTTATTTAACGCCAAATCCATTTTTATGTAAATAAACTGTTCTCTTGAAAACAGTTCAGTTTAGTATAAGTACACAGTTTAATGGTCAAAAACATTTCCATTTCAAACTATTCAAGCAGTTATATGTAATAATTCAGTTAAGTGTAGATACCGTTTTAATGTCGAAAAACAGTTCTATTTTAAATAATTCAATTAAGCATAAGCACATAAGTTATATACGGTTTAATTGTCAAAAACGTTTCTATTTCAAGCTATTCAGTTTACTCAATTCATTTTAGCATAAGAATGCTGTTAGTTCTATTTAACCCATAGATAGGGCCCAATCAGGTGCTACCACTCCGGCCAGATTGGACCTGGGAGCGATGGCAATGAAGGGGTTCTCCACATTCCCCAAAGCTCCAGCACTGCTGGAACCTCACCATCTGATTGTTTAGTGTCATATCCAGGACACTCGTTGGGGGGTCTTCCTCCTCTGCTGAGAAGCAGTCGGTATATTCTACAGCCCCAGCCGACTGGGCAAAATTAGGGAACTGCATGCATTATTCGTATATATTTGCATTTTGTGTTGTTAATTCTCATGAGTTTTTAACACGATCGAAAAAAAAATACAATAAAAAAAATCTATTTGATCCATAAATAAGATCGTAATAGGTACTATCTTTTCGAGTCAAGTGGACCCAGGAATAATGGCTTTGAAGAGGTACTCCATACTTCTCAGAGTTCACGAACTAGAGCCTTACTATCAGATTAAGTTTAATGTCAAACGTTGGACACCTTTTTGATGGGGTAGTTGCGTGTGTGCTGAGGGTAGAGTCAGCGCTTTCTTAGCTCCTCTGATAGGGTACTCCTAATTATAATTCAAACGTTAGTACGTAGCTTACTACTCGACCTTAGTAGGGCTTAGTTTTTTACGAGTAACTCACGTGGTATAACGTCTAATATGTATGTCATCATCATCATCATGTCATGCCGCCAGCATGGATATCCCTGACACTTTCTCGCCACTTCTCCCTATCGTTCATCGCCTCTAGCAGGTCTTCAGGGCTACATCCCGTATCCTTACATTGCTGCTGTATGTATGTTCGAGCTGGTCATCCTGCTTTTGCTCAGCCATATGTAGGGGTCCATAGGAGTACATCACTCATGAGGTCGTCCCTGCTTCTCCAGCTGTGTCCTGCATGTCTGGTTCGTCTAACTTGAAAAGTTTTCGTGATGGGAGGTAGGTGGCCGTGCAGCTGGTGCCTTGTTGGGTGTTGCCGCCAGGACTTGTTTAATATTGCTCGCAGCATTCTTGTGTAATTGCAGTCTAGCTTCTTCTCCAGTCGTTTAGTTAGCGTCCAAGTAATGCATCCATACAGCAGTATCGATACGACCGCTGCCTGGAAGAAACTGCGTTTCATTTTATCGCTCAGGTCTGATTTCCATATGATCGATCGTCTATCGATAGCTGTCCATGTCTTCGTTAGCCGCGTGTCGATGTCCTTTTCGGTTGATGAGACACTGCTTCCTAGGTAGGTGAATTTGTCTACTAGTTTCAGAGGGTTCCATCTAGTGTTGTGATGTTGCCTGTTTGATTAGAGCACATATATTCCGTTTTGTGTGCATTGACATGGAGGCCAATGCTAGCTGCGGTTCGTTTCAAACTATGCAGTAGTGTTTCGGCTTGGTTGGATGTATTTGCCAGTATCACTGTCATCGGCGTTTTTGTGGGGTACCTTCTGCTTCTTGGCCAATAGCTACTACACCGTGTTGCAGGAGAGGTCACTACTCCAATCCCTGGATTGCTCCACTTTACCCTTGATCCTTGTAAAATCTAGTACTAAGCAAGGCAGCATCATGTACCATTTTTGAGTCTTTGGTATACTTTGACCTGCGATTGAACCCCAGTCTCTCGAACTATTGAAGAAGAATCAATCCATTAGACCATTGTTCGTGTATTCAATGCTATCTGGGAGTTTCATGCTGTCGACTTCGTGTCACATTTAAACTTTTCTGAACTTTTAATTAGAGCACGTGGTACTATCTACCAACCCCTCCGCTCGGGCAGGATATGACACAAGGTCAGTTTTTAAGCAGAGTTTAACAGGTTTGAATTCAGAGTTTTCCTTCTCCTAGACTAGTTGCCTCACCAAGGTTGAAGAACCTAGTCCGTCCTACTATTTACCCATAGCTGGAGGGAGAATAAGGGGGTTCATACCTTTCCCAAGGGTATTTGCCCGAAAGTGAACGTAATAGCGCGACTGGAGTACGAACTCGCGTACTACGATTCCGCAGTTCATCGCTTTAACCATTACACCACGAGGACACCCTCAAAATTAGAGCACGTGGTAATAGCTATTCTCGTCAGATCCGAGTTAAGCATTGATGAGTCGGTTCAGAATTGAAATGGTGACCAAATAAGAGAAGAAAGTACGGTAAATATGCCAGACTTAAAGCTTATTGATTGCTTTTTTTTTTTTTTTTGTTTTACGGTATATCAACCCTTTTCGTATCATTTAACACCGAATTAAATTTTACACAATTCAGTTTTTGTTTACAACAAATTCAATGTCAAAAAACAGTCCTATTTCAAACAATTCAGTTTAGCCTGAGTACACACTTTAAATATCAAAACAGTTCTATTTCAAACAATTCAGTTTAGCATAAGGATACAGTTTAGTTTTTTTTTAAAACAGTTCTATTTCAAACGATTCAGTTTAGCATAAATAGGAAGTTTAAATGTCAAAACAGTCCCTTTTCAAGAAATTCAGTTTACCCATAGATAGGACCCTATTAGGTGCTGCCACTCCGGGAAAGAATAAACCAGGGAACGATTGCTATGAAGGGGTACTCCGCATTCTCCAAAGCTGTAGATTTACTGGAGCCTCACTATCAGATTTTTTAGTGTAATATCTAGGACACTGATTGGGGAAGACTTACCCCTGCTCCCTGCAGAGAAGCAGTCGGTTTATTCAGCAATCTCAACCGACTGGTCCACAGGACACTCGTTGGGGAAATTTTACCCGTCTGCAGGTATACAGTCGCTGTATTTATTAGCCCCAGCCGACTAGGCCAACTTAAAGCAGAGGAAATTTTAAACAGAACAGAAAAAATGTTTGTCTGTGGAGGACAGCAATTTTTTTTCTTTTAAGATTCATTATAATACAGTCAAATATGCAAATTTATGGGGACCTCTTTACATGAAAATAATTCAAAACGTAATTTTAAAGATAATTGCCTGGATATAAAATGTAAATGAAGCCTCTAATCTGATATTTGAGGATCGGCGAACAGTAGCTGAATCTATAAACGTATCCCAGGACTCATTTCAGTGCTTAGAAATTCAAGTCTACACTAGCGTAAATAATTATAAAAATATCAAGTGATCACTCAAATAGATTTATTTGATCAGAGAAAAAAATAATTTTGATTTGGGTGACTTGTTTAATAGCACATCAACCTTCGGTAATAATTTAATGCAAAAACCATTCTTGTAGAAAAACAGCTGGGATACTATTTAACCTTTAGCTGGTGGGGAAGGGGGTTTCAATACCTTCCCCAAGGTTATCAGTCCGAAACTAAACGTCGTAGCGATAATGGAGCTCAAACTCGGTTACTGCTCTATCAGATTTTTTGTTTTGTGGTATATCAACCCTCTTGGGTTATTTAACACCAAATCTCGCTTTCTAGAAGAACAGTTGTGGTACTATTTAACCTCTGAGAGGATAAGTGGGTCCATACCTTTCCTAAGGGTATTTGTTTGAAAGTGAACGTAATAGCGCGATTGGAGTACGAACTCGCTTACTACGATTCCGCAGTCCAGTGTTTTAACCGTTACACCCTGAGGACACTCCATCACGTTTCCTATTACGCCACTGAGACTAATTGTAACCAAAAGGGAATACATTTTTATTATTCATCAATGTAAGGTGAATTTTTGGGGGTTTGGTTAAGTTTCTTTGTTTAATGGCATATCAACCTTCGTGGGTTATTTTATAGCAAAGAAATTCTTGATTAACAACAGTAGTGGTATTATTTAACCAACGGTTTGTGCTACCACTCCATTACTACTGTGTGTCAGTCAAGCACATCAACAACTTCGGTAAGGAAACTCATCCAAAACTTTATTCGTAACATCTCAATTCGGAATACCACTTGTATAAAACGATGAATGACCTTATTGGGTTTATATTCAGAAGAGCTGGAGTCATGGCTAATGAGTCAAAGAGATTTGTTTGCAAATTATTTGTATTAGATTGGAATACTTGATACCATAAAACTGTGTGGAAATTATTTGTATTAGATAGGAATACTTGATACCTTATAACTGTGAGCAAATTATTTGTATTAGATAGGAATACTTGATACCATAGAACTGTGTACAAAATATTTGTATTTGATAAGAATACTTGATGCCACAGAACTGTGTGCAAATTATTTGTATTTGATAGGAATACTTGATACCATAAAAATGTGTGCAAATTATTTGTATTAGTAAGGAATACTTGATACCATGTGCAAATTTTATATATTAGTCTCCAAATTATTTGTATTAAATAGAAATACTTGATATAAAAAACAAATTCTTAATAAACAATCCTAAAATACGAATATAAACTAACATTGTATGCAATTCCCTAACCTCTCAGCACAAAATATCCCCAGACGAGTTAAATGCCGTTAAATCAATCACTCAATTAATACCCCTAAGCCTAGAGTAATAGCAACCATTAGGTTACCCTCTACAAGTCAAACTTTTCTTTTTGAAAATCATTACAATTAGATAGGAATACTTAAAACCATTTGACAGCGTGCAACTTATATGGATTGGGAATAATTACTGGAAGGTGTAATTTTTTGGCAAAGGTTTATTATCATTATTATTATTATTATTGTTATTATTTACTCCTTTAGAGTTTTTCACATCAGCGTTAACTGCTGGTTTTTCACTGGAGTTTGAGTGACAGCAAGTCTCAAGTCTCCAGGACTCGTCTCAAGATTCTGGCCGTTCTTAGCAGTGCTGTCGTTTGGATAGTCTCTACCCGTCCGCAAACTTCCAAGTCCTCCGGGCCTTTTAATAATCCTTTAGTTATTGTGCCTAACGCACCGATCACAATTGACACAATCGTTACTTTCATGTTCCACAGCTTTTTCAATTCTCTAGCAAGGTCGAGGTACTTATCTTTCTTTTCACTTTCCTTCAGATTTATTCGCCGGGACAGCAAAGTCGACAATTTTACAAATTTTCTTTTTTGTTGTTGATTATTATGAGGTCCGGTCTTCTGGCCGGGATTAGGTGATCCGTTTGTATGTTAAAGTCTCATTGTAGTTTATGCGTGGCAGTTTATTATTATTTACTTGAAAAGGTCTAACGTTAACCACTTGAGACGATATAAGTAAACATGGCGACCTTAGTCAAGGGTTACCCGAAGGCTCCCTTTTCAAAAGCTACTACACCGAAGTGTAGGGGATGGCGCTACTCCATTCCATAGATTTCTCCATTTTACCTTTGATCTGTACCTTATAATGCTGAGTGTTAAGCAAGGCTGCATCAAGTACCCTTTTTGAGTCTTTGGTATGACTTATTTATTTAATACCAAATCTTTTTATACATATATATTCAATAGATTATTTCGAAACACATTTTGTGGATAACATTTTAGACGAGCCGAAGCTCATATTTTCACACAGTTAAATTGTTTCATCTATTTCGATCTATATGAATAATTCTATCACTATTAACCATTGCTTTGCACACAGTTTAATTCTTTCAAGTATTTCAATGAATCACTAACAATCCATCGAACATCAGTCATTTGTTTACACACAGTTAAACGATCAAAGAGTTTTATTTCAAACAATGTAGCATGGCAACAATGTTAATTATGTCAACAAAGTTAAATAGTTCTAAGTATTGCTATGTATCACTACCTATTCCATTAAACATCAGTCATTTGTTTACCCAAAGTTCAATGTAAAAAACGTTCTATTTCAAACACTTCAATTTGCATCATTACACAGATTTTGTTTACATAAAGTAAAATATAAAAAACATTTCTATTTCAAACAATTCAATTTAGCATAAATACCCAGTTTAAATGTCAAACAATTCTATTTGAGTCACAAATAGAACCATATCAGTTGCTACCACTCCGAACCAGATTAGACCTGGTAACGATGGAACAAAGTGGGTACTCCGCATTTCCCAAAGCTCCAGCGTTACTGAAACCTCACCGTCAGATTGTTTAGTGTCATATCCAGGACACTAGCAGGGGAAGTCTGACCCCATCTACAGATATGAAACCGGTGTATTCAGCAGCCCCAGTCGACTGGGGCAGTGTGTGAAGAATCGCTTGTATTTTTTTTTTATATATCACCAAGAATTAACAAGCACTTTCATCCCACTAAATACCACTTCTCAATACAGATATTATATGTAATTCTCATAAAATAGTTTTGATAAATTTCATTCTTATTTTTATGGGAGTCCATGAGATCTCATTTTTATTTATATGTAAATCCACGAAATCTCATTTCTGTCTATGAGGTAACCACGAAATTTCCTTTTTGTTTATATGGCAAACTACCAGATATCATATTTTTTATCATATTTACCAACCCCTCCGCTCTGGCGGGATATGACACAAGGTCAATTTTTAAGCGGAGTTTAACAGGTTCGAATTCAGAGTTTTCCTCACCAAGGCTGTAGAACCCAGTCTGTCCTTCTATTTACCTATGGAGGGAGAATAATTGGATTCATACCTTTCCCAAGGGTATAAGTGCTATGTGAAATGTAATCAGCCTCGCCCTGGTTTTGAACTCGCGTCGCCGTGTTCATTTCCTACGACGATAACCATTACACCACGGGCACCTCTATCATATTTTTTATGTGGGGTTCTACATGATATATCTTGAAATAGAAAAGGGGTTCCGGGTCTGAAAAGTTTGAAAACCTCTGCATGAAATGCTATAAAACAGAACAATTATTGAATGGAATTTTCATTCGATATTTTTGATAAAGTTAATTTTCGTTTCAATTGGAGTCCACAAGATTTAATTTTCATTGATAAAAGGCTACACTCGACAGAACGTGAAATAAAATGGCGACCCAGCTCAAAAGGTTTGATAGCTGCAGTTCTAAACAAACCAGCCAACTACTAAACTACGAACTAATCAATCAGCCAACCAACCGACCGTATTAGTCTGTTTTATTGCATAATTAATAAAATTATAAATATATATATATATTACACACACACACATATATACATACATATATAACATATATATACATATATTACATATTATATATATATATATATATAAGTATTAATAGGTCCAGTGAAACCGGAGTTGGGAGTAATTCCATCAGGACAAAAAAAACATTCAAGTGTGACCATTTAAATTTCCCTTTTTTTTTTTTTTTTTTTAACCATAAGCTCTGAAGAAGTCCTGTTAGTTTTTTGGTTGTTTTTGATTTATATCAAAACTTATAACAGGATGGAAATAAATTTATAATCCTAACGTGACCGGGTTTGTTTTTTCTTAAAGATATATATATATATATATATATATATATATATATATATATATATATTGCATTTAATATAAATTCTGTTGTGTTTAAAAAGATCTTTGTACTTATACAATGTATTACTGAAGTCATTACAATTAGTATATCACTTGCTAACAGACCCCCACTCATTATATATATATATACATATATATATATATAAGCTTCATAAGATTACAAACTAAATAAAATTATGTTGCCAAAAAAATCTCTTATTCCACACCTAAACAAGTTTCCGAGTAGCCTGCTATATAACTTGACAAAGGTAGAAATATTTTTCCTAATAAAGTTTGCAAATTTCCATATTTTGTTTAAGAAAAGAAAAAAAATAACAAATAGGTTATTAGAAAAAAAAGAACAAAACTTTTAGCCATGTTTTACTATGGTGAGTCAAGATTTTTCTGGTTTGGGCTTATACTATTTGTTAGTGGTTCCAAATTCCCAGTGAATTGCCTTTTCCACCCAGTCGTGCCTACTCTGATATTTATTTTCTGACAGTTTGTTGCATTCGCTTATTATGCGATTATCTGTTTCATCTCTCTCACAACATAAACAGTACATCGTATTTAAATGCATTTTATCAATTTTTGTTTGGATATAATTTGACCTCATTGAATTAATTCGGTTGCTATTTATAGAGAATCGATATTTCTCTTGGTTTTTACATTTCGTAGCCATATCCATTTTTCGCTCGATAGATTAGAGAAATTGCACACAGTTAAAGGGTCAAAAAGTTTTATCTCTAACAATTCAATTTGATGTAAGTCACTTGTTTGGACTCAGTTTAAATACCAGACAGTTCTTTTTGACCCATAGATAGTATCCTATCAGGTGCTACAACTCCGGACTAGAGTGAGCTTGGGAGTGATAGCAATGAAGAGGTAATCCATATTATTCCAAACTTTAAAGCTGGAGGCTCGTTATCAAATTGCTTACAGTCATATCTAGCGCATATTTTTGGGTAATCTTACCCCTCTGAATTCTACCTTTCCAGCCAACTGGAATGTGGAGTCCTGAAGTTCTGGCTATCGCTCAGACTTCAGTGATAAAAGATAAGTTAAAGCTGGTGTGACGAACTCTCAAGGCGTAAGATAAATAAAAATAATAATTATTTAACTCCTTATGAGTTTTTTTTAAGTAAGCGTCATTCACAGCAGTTTGAGTAACAGGAAGTTCCCTCAGATTTCCAGGACACTTCGAACTATTCACATCGATATAAAAAATGTTGTAGTCTGGATAGATTAGATTCTTCCTCTGATTTCTAGTTCCTCCACGTTTTTTGACTCGCCCAAGAATTCCCCAGCACGCTGGGGCTGTAGAATAGATTGACTGCATCTCTTCAGAAGAGCAAGACACCCCAACGATCTGATGGTTAGGTTCCAGTGATGCTGAAGCTTTGGAAAATGCGGAGTACCTCTTCATTGCCATAGCTTCCAGGCCCACTCTGATCCTTATTATGCTAAACTGAATTGTTTCAAATAGAACTGTTTTTGACTTGTAAACTGCGTAGTTATGCTGAAGTGAATTTTTTTGAATTTGAACTGTTTGACTAAACCGAATAGCTTGAAATAGAAATGTTTTTGACAATTAAACTGTGTACCTATGCTAAACTGTTTGAAATAGAACTGTTTTTTGTATAAAAATGGATTAGGCATTTAATAACCTACAAAGGTTGATATGCTATAAAACCCAAACAATTAACCAGCCAACCAACCAAACAAGCCATTGAAGACCGTTCGAACTGTACCAATTCCAATTGGTATCACTTTAATCCTTCGTTCAACAGCTTTTTCAGTTCTCTTGCAAGATTCAAGTACATGTAATTCATATCGATCTTGTTTATTTTTCCTCTGTGGTCTTCTTGAACGGCAAAATCCAAATCCTCATTTTTTTTTTATACAAACACTATGTCTGGTAATTAATTTTTATATATTGTGGACTTTTTGTCCTCACCTTGGTAGTTTTTGTGTTGTTTCTTCTTTCACTACGTTTCGGTCAATTCCTATCCGAGGTCGCTGTAAATCACCTGAAGAAGGCCAGTGGTGAAATTTGGCCGAAACGTTGGGAAAGATGAAACAACACACACAAAAAAAAATACCAAGATGAGGACAAAAAGTCTGCAATAAATAAAAATTAATTCTCAGATTAAGAAACCTTATCTCAAAAATGATTCCAATTAAAGACAATTACTGTCTGGTCTTTTGACAGGGATTAGGTGACCCGTTTCTATCTCAAAATCCCAGAGAAGTTAAAGAATTTCGTTCCCCAGGACGGATTTTGGTTTCTGTATGTATTATATGGTAGCATGGTTAAATTTCAATTTTTTGCTCAATTCCCAGTGTATTTGTTTTCCCACTTAGCCGTATCCAGTTTTGTATTCTCTTTGAACTACTTCGCAATATTCGCTTATGATGTGATTAATGGTTTTTTTCTATATCACCACAAAATCTACCTTTACTTATTATTATAGAGTTTTTCACACCAGCGTGAGCTGATGTACTTTCGTAGGAGTCTGAATGACAGCAGGGCTTCTTAAATCTCCAGGACTCTTCTCAGTATCTTGGCCGATCGTAATGATGCTGTCATCTGGATTGTCTCTACTTTTCCTCTTATTTCGAAGTCTTTCAATCCATTTAAACAATCATAGACAACTGCTTCTTTAGATTGAATTAGAAAGACACACACACATATATATATATATATATATATACACACGCACTTGAATATTTTTCTAGTGAACTTGGAACGGTGCACTTGTAGAATGTAAGTGAGTAAAGTTGTCTCCCTTTAGTTGAGAGTGACCAGAAGGCTCCCTTTTGAATAACTACTACACCGAGGTGTAGGAGAGGGCGCTACCTTTTTCCATGGATTGCTCCACTTTACCCTTGATATGTATCTTATTTTGCTGGGTGTTAAGCAACGCAATATCAAGTACTATTTTTAAAGTCTTTGGTATGGCGCGACCTGGGATTGAACCCAGGTCTGTCGGACCATTGGCGAAAACTTGTAGAATAATGTATTATTATTTATTCTTTGAGAGTTTTTCACAGCAGTTTTAGCTGATTATCGTTTACTGAAGTTTAAGTGACAGCAAGTCTCCTCAAGTTTCCAGGACTCTTCGGCTGTTCTCAATAATAAAGTAGTTTGGACGATCTCTACTTATCCTTTTATATCCAAAGCCTCCAGTCCCTTTATTAATCCTCGGGTGACTGTACCAAGAGCACCAATTATAATTGGTACAAACGTCACTCTCATGTTCCACAGTTTTTTCAATTCCCTAGCAAGGTCGCTGTATTTATCCTTCTTTTCACTTTCTTTTAATTTTACTCTGTGGTCAGCCAGGACAGCAAAGTCCATAATTTGGCAAGTTCGCTTTTCTTTCTTTCTTTCTTTCTTTCTTTTTTTGTTGATTATTACTAGGTCTGGTCATCTAGCCGATTATTAGATGATCCGTTTGTAACTTGTTGTAATTATTATTATTATTATTATTATTAAGTAGAGGAGTTTAGGTTATTTGGCCGCGCAATTAACATGTCAAGTTAATTTGGCGCCTTTTGTGTACGATATGAATTGGTGGCCCAGTTGTAGAGTTTCAGCACTGCAATCTGTGGTCGCTCTCCCGTGGTGGAGATTACGGTATACACTACTGATGAGACCTAATAAGGTCGAAACAGCAGTCTAGTGTTCCCGTATATCATGCATAGGCGTTCTGCAGATATTCTGCTCATGGTAATTCAGTTCATGATATAAATTCTTCTATTATTTACTCAAGAGTTTTTCACATCAGTGTTAGCCGATGGTTTTTCACTGGTGTCTAAGTGACAGCAAGTCTCCTCACGTCTCCAGGACTCTTCTCAGAATCTTGGCTGATCTCAGTAATGCACTCGTCCTTTTATATCCAAGTCCTCCAGTCCCTTTTTTCATCCTTTGATGAATGTACCAAGAGCACCAATTATAATTAGTATAAACGTCAATCATGTTCAACTTTTTTTTCAATTCCCTAGCAAGGTCGATGTATTTATCATTCTTTTCACTTTCTCTTAATCTTAATTTGTGGTCAGCCGGGACAACAAAGTCTATAATTCTGTAAGTTCTCTTTTTTGTTCATTATTCTAAGTTGTGGTAGTCTGGCCAAGATTATGTGATCTGTTTCTATATCAAAATATCATTGGAGTTTGTGTCTCATTCTCCTGGACAGATGATGGGTTGTACATATACCATTTGTTCGTATGGTCAAATTTAAATATCTTGCACAATTCTCAGTGGATCACCTAACACACTCAGGCGTATTTACTCTTATATTCTTTTTGTGCTAATTTGTGTCTGGCCTGATTGTCTGATCGTCTTCTTCTTCTTCTTCTTCTTCTTCTTCTTCTTCTTCTTCTTCTTATTATTATTATTATTATTATTATTATTATTATTATTATTATTATTATTAGAGCTTTTCACATCAGCGTTAGCCGATGGTTTTTCACTAGAGTCTGAGGGACAGCAAGTCTCCTCAAGTCTCCAGGACTCTTCTTAGTATTCTGGCCGTTCTCAACAATGCTGTTGTTTGGATGGTCTCCACTCGTCCGCCAACTTCCAAGTCCTCTAGTCCCTTTAGCAATCTTGTAGTTACTGTTCCAAACGCACCAATTACAATTACAGTTTTTTTTCAATTCCTTAGCAAGGTCGAGGTACTTTATTATTATTATTATTATTATTATTATTATTATTATTATTATTATTATTTATCTATTTATTTAATTATTTATATTTTGGGTTATTTTATTCTATTTCATTTTTCGCTTTTTCATCATCGTGTCTATAATTTATCAATTTGTTTGAGCCATCAGTCAATTGATACACCGTCCATTTTTCCTCTTGGGTCTTCAGTGACACTCATAGTATTTACTCACTCAGTTGTATTTCATAGATCATAAAAACTAAAACTAAATAAAAACAATCACAAAACTATGTGTCTCTTTACATCCGGGACATATTCTATTAATCATAGTTAATATAATCTTTATCTCCAAATTGATCTCGCAAACAAATTGGAACTTTTACGGTTTTATTAGTTGCTGTTGTTATTTTTTTCATTTGAGAATTCTTCACATTGGCGTCAGCTAATGGTTTTCCACTGGAGTCTGAGTGACAGCAAGTCTTCACAAATCTCCAGGACTCTTCACTGTATTCTGGCCGATCTTAACAATGCTGTACTTTTGATGGTCTCCACTTATTTCCATCTCCTCCAGTTCCTGTATCAATCGTTTGGTGACTGTACCGAGTGCTCCATTTATAATTTGTATCACTGCTACTTTCATGTTCCATAATTCTTTCTGTTCTCAGGCAAGGTCTTGATATTTATCTCTCTTTTCGCTTTCCTTCAGTCCACTATTAGGCCGTTTTTTTTTATACCAGTTTTAACTGGTTGGTTTTAACAGAAGTCTGGGTGACAGCAACTCTCCTTACATCTACAGGACCCTTCTGAGTATTTCATCAGATATTAATAGTGCCATGGTCTGCTTAGACATGATTCCTAATCTCCAGTTTTCCAGTCCTTTGGAGACCCTTACCATGGTTCCAGATAAAAGTGGTATCACTGTTTACCTTGTATTCCATAGATCTTTTAAGCCTCCGGGCAAGATCCAAAAATCTGTCAATTTTTTCGCTATCTTTTATTTTCTCTCAAGAAAAAAATTTAGAATAGGCAATAAAAATGTGATTTGTTATTTTATTCTTGATAATGAACGTTAGGTCTGGTCATTTGACCGGGATTTTGCCATCAGTTTCTCTCTCAGACTCCTAGAGAATATTCAGAGTCACACTTACTAGGACAGTTTTTGTAGATGTTGTTCTCCGTCACTTTCACAGTTCACAATGGATTAGCTTTCCAGCCCAGTCATATCTATTCATTATTATTATTATTATTATTAATACTTTTTGCGATTTTTTTACACTAGCATTAACTAATTGTCTTTCACTGGAGTCTGAGTGATAGGAAGTCTTCTTAAGTTTCCAGGACTTTTCTCAGTATTCTAGCCGACCTCAACAATGCTGTAGTTTGGATAAGCTCCGCCCGTCCTCCGATTTCAAACCCAGCCCACTTATCTAACCTTCAGAGATCGTTCCGAGAGCATCAATTACAACTGGTATCACCGTCACCCCTATGTTTCACAAATTTCTTTGTTTTCTGTCAGGATCTAACAGCCGGTTTCTATTTTCGTTTTCTTTATATTCTTTGGTTTGGTTTCTTTGTTTAATGGCATATCATAATCAACCTTTGTAGTTTATTTTATGCCAAATCTATTCTCCTAGAAGAACAGTAGTGGTACTATTTAACCCATAGCTGGGAGGATAAAGGGGTTCATACCTTTCCCAAGAGTATTTGCCCGAAAGTGAACGTAATAGCGCGACTGGAGTACGAACTCGCGTACTACGATTCTGCAGTCCATCGCTTTAACCATTACACCACGAGGATCCCCCACTTTTTTTATATTCACTCTTGGGCTCATTGGCAACAAACCTCCATATGAGCAGGTCTTAATATCTTCAAGATCTGTTAGAGGATCCAGTAATGTTGAAACTTGAACGGTGCTCATGTACTGAGGCCTTATGACAGACTACATTAAGCATATTGAATTAACATAGCAAACTTTTTTTCCGTTCTGTTTGTGACTATTGACTTATTAATTTCTATCTAGACTGTCTGTCTATCTCTCTGTCTGTCGGACTGTTCGTGGACCTCATAACTTTTTACTTTTTTCATTCTTAACATCCTTCGTGTTTGTTTTTTTTCACGTTTGTTATCTTCTTCCTTCTCTACTTTCCCTTTCATTTCCTCACTTCCATTAATGTTCGCTCTATATCTATCTTTCAATCTATCTATCTGTTTATTTTCTCTATCTTTCTCTCCATCTCTCTCTCTCTCTCTCTCTCTCTCTCAGTTTTTTTTTCTTTTTCCCACCTCTACATTGGCAGTCTGTGTTTTTGTTTTTATTCTCAACGACACCATTAGAAGCACTTTTATAAAGTCATGATCTCACAGCGTCCTGTATTGATTAGCATCAAGGCAACCCAGCAACTTCCGGGAACAATACACTTTTTGGAACCATTACGCTTTTAAAGTTGATCATCATGAGAAAGACCAATATATATTCATTGTCACTCCCAACAAAATTTCGCATTATAACTATCAAACCGCTACTTATATATAAAACGCAAAATATTTTTCCATACACTCACGTACACGCACGTGGGTATTGTAAATGTCAACAACTTAAAGATATTCACCGAATTCGAACAAAGCAAACAAAGATGGGAAGACTTTGTCGCGCCAATCGTTTAAATGACAGACTTTAAAATGAGCATAGGGAACTCTAGTTTTTGGCTGCGTTCTACGTCAAACTCAGCCAGGATGAAAACATACGTTGCTAACTGGATTTTAAAAATAGAACTGTCATTGTTTATTTAATATTTAGCATTTTTTGTTGTAATATATACATTCTACAATATATATAGTATATAAAATGCATAAACGTTAGACACACAAACACATACACACGCATTCACACGCATATATATATATATATATATATATAAGAATAATTGGCGATTGCAGTCGTGGGTGACCCGAAAGCTACCTTTGCATTCGCTACGACATCCTGTATTGTTCCACTTTACCCTTGATTCCTATCTTATAATGCTGAGTGTTAAGCAAGCAAGCACCAGATATCATTTTTTTTAGTCTTTGGTATGACTTAAGTGGGGATTGAACCTCGGGCTCCCGCGGCGTTGGCGAACACAACCCACTACGCAAATTCACCGGTATATACATATATATGATAATATATAAAATATGTACTTAGAGTATTATCAAACATATGAGTATTGTATACGGTATCCATATAGTATAAACACACACACACACGCACACAAACACACAAACATATATATATATATATATATATATATGCAAATTTCATTAAACATAATAGACATTTTATGTCTACATATTTTCTTTTGGATCCGTTCGAATTCCCGTATTACTTTTATTGTATTCTGGGGGAATTGATTTATGTATTGTCCATAGTTGCATGTATCCCTAGTACTTTCTGCCCGACTTTGGGCCATCATCAGGGGAGGATCTACTACAAAAGTGATGTAACTTTTGTTTTAGCATATTACAACTGTGGATGTTATTCTTACAGAGTGTAATTTGTCTCTTCACGAGATCACGTCTGTATTCCAAAGTGCTGTTATATTTATGAGCTGCAGGATCATGAAGTTTAAAATATGTATATTTAGGCAGCATTTCTTTGTTAATGCAAATTTCATTAAACATAATAGACATTTTATGTCTACATATTTTCTTTTGGATCCGTTCGAATTCCCGTATTACTTTTAT
>OY757946.1:45562423-45569923 GCA_963585895.1 Sepioteuthis lessoniana | reverse complement strand
AAGGACTACTTGCCAGATTTGAAACTATAATTGGCACGTCAATATCACCAATTATAGGCATTTATCGATGTATGTGGTATTCATTGAAACTACCACCAGTTTTTCCCCTGATATGCATTAGGCTTTCCAAAACGATAGCGCAACACAGAACATTTCGATTAGGAAAAACAAAGTCCATTGAGACAAAAGTGACATATTTTATACACATATGATATTACACACAATTATAAAGCGGGGGGGTGTTCTCGTAGTGTTAATGGTTAAAGCGATGGACTGCGAAATCTTAGTACGCGAGTTCGTACTATTACGTTCACTTTCGGGCAAATACCCTTGGGAAAGGTATGAACCCCTTTATCCTCCCAACTATGGGTTAAATAGTACCACTACTGTTCTTCTAGGAGAATGGCTTTGGAATTAAATAACCTACAAAGGTTGATATGCTATTAAAAAAAGAAACCAAACAATTATAAAGCATGACAAAACGTCCCAAAACATGAAAAGGTATAAAAGCTGTTTCTATAGAACAAGCAGTTTTGATAGCAACGGGTAGAAACTTGCATTTCTTCTGGTCTAGTGAAAAGTTTCATATAAGGTAATTTGCACGCATGTGCTGCTTGGAAAGCGGAGACGAAAGACAGGAGTCCTCTGTGACCTAAAATACAAGAACTCGCTTCTCGAAATATCTCATGACCAACGGTCACGTAATTCTCTGAAGTTCCACCCATAACTCCCCAAACGAGAGACCACTATATTTAGTTCCCCAAATTCACACTTTTAGGCCTATCTGATCTTCGTGCTTCTCGCAACATGATCGAAAGTTTCTGGATCGTCTGATTACTGTTCTGTTCGACGTTGTTTGCGCGGCTTTATGGCCTGGTTGTACATTCAACCTTGTCGTTTTCAAATCATTCACGGAGTGAAACAATGCAGAACGATACAACAAACTACAGCGAGTACCAACCATGGCTTGAACTGATTCGGTCACGTGATATATACGCCAATTACTTGCGTATACCGAAATATTGTCAAAAAATTCGACTCACCTAAGTGATATCAGACAAATAAATTTGCTGTTTTATGCATCGTAAGGGGCCTATTAGATACTTTGATACTTAAATACCAAGGGCTGCATCAGTACTTCTCTACGGTTGCACCAGTTGGATTCCAACCATACCAAGGTGCCGCGGAGTTTAAAAAAGATTCTTGACGCAGAACCCAACAAAACTGTGGGACGTGACTGCGATTCTAAGGAAAACTGGATATCAGAAATCTTTTGCGCATCAGCGGAGCAAGCGGAAGTTGATCTTTCAGCTTCGGACACGACTGGTGGAAGTGAGGGGTCGGCTTTGGCCAGTTGACGGCGAGACGTAAGAATGTGAAGACGTCAGCAGAACACGAGCCACAAAGATGTAAGAAGAAAGTTTACGAGATCCAAGTTTGGTGGGTGGGGGGAGTCCAAAGGGCGTCAGTACCAGTGGACAAGCATGTTAGATCCAGGAAAAAATCTAAGGTGTTGGTCTACTCTGTCTTTCTCTCTATGGTATATTGCTTATAATTGTCTAGTTGAGGCGGTTGTCCCATGTTTCCATACTTCTTTTCTTTCTCCCGGGGACTGCTTGCTACATAGTTGTAAATAAACCTTAACAGAGTTTCGCGTTCAGTGACTTTTACTTTCCAACAAAGGTCGAAAAAGTCTCGCTAGTTCCGCAATGGTATATTCGCACACAAGCAACACTATGGTATTAACGGGAATATAGGTTTAACGTTAATACTCAAACACGACATGAAACGAGTCTGTTGGTTTCTTGATACGAGAGTTTATTTGTGATCTGCAACATTTACAGCAATCGTGATGTTGCATGTTGACCCCGGCCGAGCTGTCAAAATAGGAAATGCACCTGTGTAAATAACAGGTGCATCCGGTCGAAGGTATCAAGGGGATAACCTTTACAGTCGATAGGTTGAATTGAGCGGACGTAAAACAATAATATAATTCGGTGCACAATAAGTTCGAGTTAGTTGTAGATAAGATGCCGTAGAGAGAACCAGCACCCAGCAGAGGGGGCCCTCAGGATCCCCAGTTGAGCAGTTGGAGTTCAGAGCCTCAGATCAGTTGGATTTAAGATGCGGTAGAAAGAACCAGCACCATGCAGAGGGGGCCCTCAGGACCCCCGATTGAGCAGTTGGAGATCTGATGCCGTAGAGAGAACCAGCACCCAGCAGGCCCACGATTGAGTAGTTGTAGTTGGGGGGAGGTATATTTTTCTAAAGACCTGTGTCCGCTCGTCTTCATTGCATCGTTATGATTCTGTATGTATATGTGTATGTATAGTTGGTCATGGCTATACAACAGTGACAAGAGAGTGGCAACTGATTTAGATATGCAAAGAGAAATAGTCACGGCTGACAGAAAATGTAAAAAGGGACATTTACACTGACCCGGTCGTTTAAGTTCTTGCTAATCGAGCTTGACTTTTTTTTAGGGTGCCGTCTGATCTCTCCATTTGCTTCAGCTCCAGCTAACTCTGCGTCCGAGAACTCTTCTAATATACCTTATGCTAATTATTCTGTTGACTAATCCATCAATAACACGAAAATATCTTTAATTTTCCAGTCTATGTCATGCCAATATCAGCTGACATCGTATCCACTTATTTATTTTTAATATTTCGCTCGCTGCCGATTTCAAAACAAACCCGTCAGTTTCCTATTTTGATAGGATCTGAAATCGAATACATCCAAGGTCCACTCGCCTGACCTTTCCAGCGTGAACTTGTACTAATGAAGTCAAACTCGAAGATTTTAACTTGCACTGAATTTGTCGCTAAAAAAGAATAATTAACAAAAATAATTAGTTAGAATTCCTAATTAAATTAAACACAATTATATGGTATTAAATATTTTTATCCTTTACTAATTGTTCCTAAACAATTCTATTTGATCAATAGATATACTGTTTTAGGTTTGATATATGAAACAGCAATACAGCGAATAGATTTTGTAGATTCACAAGGAAGAGTTCTGACAAAACTTCAAATTTAAAGACCAAAAAAGTTTTTGAATGTTATCGTAATTGGAGGATCAATTTTTCCCCAGAATGCAACATCAATTCGATATATTTTTCCGACAGGAAGTTGTTTATGGTTTATTCCCAAGACACAATCCGACAGGAAATTTAACAGCTATAACCACTCCGAGTGGACCTGAGAATAATGGAAATGAAGGGGTATTCTATACGACCAAGTGTTCCAGAGCTGGAACCTCACCATCGAATGATGTTTCACGTCATATTCAAGGTACCACTTTTATTTGAGGTGGGGTTCTTCTATCATATCAAATGATATAAAAGTTGGGTGGGGGACAAACAATAAAAACGTGTTGTAAGGATTTAAAGTTACATGGCTTGTGCATGTCCGCTGGACTGGTTTAAGAGATGGCACAAGGCCAAGCATTAGAGACGATTATGGTGGAAGCACATCGGAAAATAAGAATCAAAGCAGAATATTGCATACTAAAAATTCTTTTTTATTGTTTAACATTTTGGTTTGGTTTGGTTTTGTTCAGTTTATGGCATATCTACTATTGTAGGTTATTTAATGCCAAATCCATGTTTATAGATATACACAGATATATATATATATATATATATATATATATATATATATATTTTAGACATTTCATTTTAGTATGAGTACGCAGTTTAAATGTCAAAACAGTTTTATTTCAAACAATTCAATTTAGCATAAGTAGCCCATAGATATGACCTATCAGATGCTACCACTCCGGACCAGAGTGAACTTTGGAACGATGGCAATAAAGGGGTACTCCACATTCCCCAAGACTCCAGCATTACTAGAGCCTCGCCATGAAATTGTTTAGTTTCATATCCAGGACACTCGTTGTGGGAGTCCTACCTTTCTACAGAGATGTAATTGATGTATTCTACATCCCCAGCCAACTGAGCCATCAAAATTTTAGGATGATTTAAAGCAATCAAATGATTGATTCTGACGGCATATCAAACCGTTTGGGCTTTCTTATGTCGATATGTTAGGGAATCGCTTTATTGGATAATGTCTTATTGAATACGATAAATTCTTAAACAGGTCCGTTTTACTCATAGATAGGATCTCGGAGAAATGGCAATATAGGGGTACCCCACATTTTCTTGAGCTTCAAAGGATGCAATTAAGTACCAAGCCAATTTGGGTGGTCTTATCCCTCAGCAGAGGGATGCAATCAGCAGATCCTAAGTCCTCATGACAAGATGATTGTTTCTTAATTGCTTTCTTTTTTGCAAACACGTGTGTTATATCAAGTTTAATAGTTTCAAGTATTCCTTTCTAATACAAATAATTATATGGTTTCAAATAACTTATAATAATCCATAGTAAACAATTATCGCTTTGATTAACTATTCTGAATATAAACTAACAACTCTTTTTTAGTGGAGTTTGCCAGGTTTGAATTTAGAGTTTTCCTTCTTCAAGACTGGTTACCTGACCAAAGCTAAGGAACCCAGTTTGCCCTACTGTGTACGCATAGATGGAAGAATAATAATTGGATTCATACAATTCCGAAGGGTAATTAGTTCAATGTAAAATGCAATCAGCCTTCTTCAGGATTTGAACTCCTATCACCGTGTCCATTTCATACGACGATAACTATTACAGCACCGGCATCTCCTCCATACAAATTATACGGTATCCAGTTTTCCAACTGAATGCAGATCTTCTTTGATCCATTGATAGAGCACTAACAGTTTGTACTCCAGATCACAGTGGATCTGGGAGTAATGGGTACCCCACTCTTCTGATATCTCCGGAACTTAAACCTCACCATCATATTCAGTTTAATATCATACTCAGAACTACGTTTTCTTTGGTGGACAGGGGGTCTCATAAGAGGATAAAATCATTGTATACTCCCCCACCCAACAAGTACCTGATTAAAACATTTTAATGCATGTATTTACCCAGCCCTTCGAACATAAGCAGGATACGACCCAAGGCCAGTTTATCAGCAGAGCATAGCATTTTTTTTTCTGATTTTTCCTAAACTGATCGTTATGCCAAGGTGTGACAGCCAAATCTGGCCAATCATTTACTCCTAGCTAGGGGTAAGCAAGAAAAGATGCCTTCCGGATATCTAACTTTTTATTAAAAAAAACCAGTTTGTTTGTGGAATGGAAAAGGTGTTAATCCTATTTACCCAACCCCTCCGCTCGGGCAGGATATGACACAAGGTCAATTTTAAGCAGAGTTTAACAGGTTTAATTCAGAGTTTTCCTTCTCCTAGACTAGTTGCCTGAAGAAATCAGTCTGTCCTACTATTTACTCATAGCTGGAGGGAGAATAATTGGATTCATACCTTTCCCAAGGGTATTAGCTCTATGTGAAATGCAATCATTCTCGTCCAGGATTTGAACTCGCGTCGCCGTGTCCAATTCCTAGGACGATAGCCATTACACCATGGGCACCTCCATGGAAAAGGTGTTAATGAACATTTCCGAAAAGAGCATTACCGTACCACGTCCTCATTAATATCATAACAGCAAGATATGCATTTAAGAAGGAAATCCGCTGAAAATGCTTCTAGCACTGTTTTATGACCACATAAAATATGGATGAGAGATTAAAAAGCAAACAAAATACAAACATATAAAAAAACAACCCACTGTCCATTAGAGAGTTCCGTAAAGTCTTCTAATTATTGACAATACCTTTATCTCACATCGGTATTTCTAAGGTGAATGGAGTTTGGCACAAGGCCAATATAATCAGGGATTGCTATACGCATTGGTCAGAAAACAAGAGAATCCACGTTTGCTTTATAACTGAGACCTCATAACCAGTAGCCGAGAGTGGCTTAGCTGGAAACCCGCCCTTATGATCAAGTTGGAATTCGCTTTTAATTTAATTCCAATTTTGAATTTGAAAAACGAAAAATACAATATTGCCTTTATTTGTAACAATAAATCTAAGATAGGATTTGTAATTTCAACGAATATTAGAATTTTGAGCTAGCACCACCAACCTATATTCTTTGGACACCTCGGGTGGTGTAATGGTTTGCAAGCTAGACGAGGAAACCTTCACAAACGAGTTCATGAAGCCTCGTGCCACATTCAACCAAAAAATCTTAGTAAATTACTTTGGGGACCTTGAGTGGTGTAAACTAGACTAGCAAACCTTCACGAACGAGTTCATGAAGCCTCGTGTCATATTCAACCAAAAAATCTTAGTAAATTACTTTGGGGACCTTGAGTGGTGTAAACTAGACTAGGAAACCTTCACGAACGAGTTCATGAAGCCTCGTGCCACATTCAAACAAAAAATCTTAGTAAATTTCTTTGGGAACCTTGAGTGGTGTAAACTAGACTAGGAAACCTTCACGAACGAGTTCATGAAGCCTCGTGCCACATTCAACCAAAAAATCTTTGTAAATTACTTTGGGGACCTTGAGTGGTGTAAACTAGACTAGCAAACCTTCACAAACGAGTTCATGAAGCCTCGTGCCACATTCAACCAAAAAATCTTAGTAAATTACTTTGGGGACCTTGAGTGGTGTAAACTAGACTAGGAAACCTTCACAAACGAGTTCATGAAGCCTCATGCTACATTCAACCAAAAAATCTTAGTAAATTACTTTGGGGACCTGGAGTGGTGTAAACTAGACTAGGAAACCTTCACAAACGAGTTCATGAAGCCTCATGCCACATTCAACCAAAAAATCTTAGTAAATTACTTTGGGGAACTTGAGTGGTGTAAACTAGACTAGCAAACCTTCTCGAACCAGTTCATGAAGCCTCGTGCCACATTCAACCAAAAAATCTTAGTAAATTACTTTGGGGACCTTGAGTGGTGTAAACTAGACTAGCAAACCTTCTCGAACCAGTTCATGAAGCCTCGTGCCACATTCAACCAAAAAATCTTAGTAAATTACTTTGGGGACCTTGAGTGGTGTAAACTAGACTAGCAAACCTTCTCGAACCAGTTCATGAAGCCTCGTGCCACATTCAACCAAAAAATCTTAGTAAATTACTTTGGGGACCTTGAATGGTGTAAACTAGACTAGGAAACCTTCACAAACGAGTTCATGAAGCCTCGTGCCACATTCAACCAAAAAATCTTAGTAAATTACTTTGGGGACCTTGAGTGGTGTAAACTAGACTAGGAAACCTTCACAAACGAGTTCATGAAGCCTCGTGCCACATTCAACCAAAAAATCTGAGTAAATTACGGACCTTGAGTGGTGTAAACTAGACTAGCAAACCTTCACGAACGAGTTCATGAAGCCTCGTGTCACATTCAACCAAAAAATCTTAGTAAATTACTTTGGGAACCTTGAGTGGTGTAATTGTTAGTAAACTAGACTAGGGAACCTTCACGAATGAGTCCCAGTGTCATTGGGTGCCCCAATCACGCAGCCTCGAGCCAAATCTTAGCAAAAAAGCTTTATAAACTACTATATTAAACAATATCATGCTGTTGGTTGAGT
>OY757946.1:45527423-45554923 GCA_963585895.1 Sepioteuthis lessoniana | reverse complement strand
AATTCTTTACAAGTAAGACAGTCTGTTTTAATTCTGATTCCAATCTTTGACACAAATTTGGGTCCTTCTTTGAGTATCGAGTCGTAAACATTTATGAGCGAGGAGTATAAACGCCCACGTGTGTCGGTGCGTGAGTGTGTTTGTTTATTTAATGATCAAATCATTTAGAAAAAAAATTCTATCGACTAGCATCTCTCTCTCTCTCTCTCTCTCTCTCTCTCTCTGTTTGTCACTCTGTCAGTCTTTCTGTGTGTGTGTGTCGCTCTCTCTCTCCCTCTGTCTCTCTGTCTCTTTGTCTCTCTCTCACATGCACAGTCTCAGAATAAATATACGAAAATATATATATATATATATATATATATATATATATATATATATATATATATATATATATATAATTATCATTATTTTTATTATTATTCCCGTATGTGCGTGTAACGACTGAGAACAAGTATGTCTCTGTCAGTACGTGGATCTTTGTCTCACGTAAAAAAAACAATTCTTTCTCCTCACTTCTTTCTTTCTTTCTTTCTTTCTTATATATATATATATATATATACTCCAGGGCGTACATTTTTTTAAGAAAATCTATCTCTCTGAGAAAAAGAGCCATTGCTGAACATATCTGTTGTGGCAAATCGCTACCACTTCTTAAAGAATTAGAAAAATCTGAATTAATTTTCTTAGTTTTATAAGAAATCATTGAGCCCTATCTCAACCATTCTCTTCGTTCTGGGTGAGGCTTTTTGAAACACACACACACACACACACACACACACACACACACACACACACACACACACACACACACACATATATATATATATATATATATATATATAAAGATAGAGATGGTGAGAGACGGACTGACCGACAAAGAGAGAAGCAGAGAGTGAGTAACAGAGAGAAAGATACGTGGTGCATTCAATAACTTTACAGAATTTTTTTGTAAAGGCATATAAAATAGTTGTAGACTCTTGAAAATTCACTATGTTATTGCTATACATTTTATGAGATGACTGACCAATTTTTATGATCTCAGGTTCAAATCAACAGCTACAGCAGGAATTGGAATACACCCTACTAAAGTCTGATTGTCACAGCTGGTGAATTTAGAAAAATACAATCTGGTCGTGAGGGCACATTAGAAGAACGATATGCAATAAAATTCTGTTTTAAACTTGGAAAAAATGCCACAGAAACCTATGGAATCCTTCAGACTGCTTTTCGACCATCTTGCATGATTCGAGCATCGGTTTTTGAGTGGTATAAGAGATTCAAGGAAGGCAGGGAGTCTGTGAGGGATGATGAGAGGTGTGGGAGGAGTAAGGAAGTCAATTCACCAGAGTTGATTGGCCAAAGGTTTAGGGTTAGGGTTATTATGTTAAGGTTTTAAGGGAGTTTGGGAAGAGATTCCGGCGGAAGAGGCCAGCACTCTTCAAATCGGGTCAGTGGCATTTCCACCAGGACAATGTATCAGTCCACAACTCCATCCTTGTCACAGACTATTTGACCAAAATGGGCATCAAGACAGTTCGTCACCCTCCCTATAGTCGAAACCTTGCTCCCTGTGACTTTTGGTTATTCCCTAAGCTCAGAGGCTGTCCTTATGAGACAATTGAGGAGATGAAAAAGGCTGTGACGGAAGTCATTGACACGCTCACACAAGAGGACTTCCATGGGGCCTCGCATAAGTTGTTTGAACTGTAGAACAAGTGCATTGCAGCTGGAGAAGATTACTTCGAAGGGGACTAGAGTTCCATGCGTGTAAAATCAATAAAAGTGCCCATACGAAAAAAAGTCTGGAAATTTATCGTATGTACCTCGTATATATATTCATGTGAGTGTGTGTGTGTGTGTGTGTGTGTGTGTGTGTGTGTGTGTGTGTACTCAAGGTGTAATGGTTACGATACGAAAATATTCACGAATCCATTTATTCAAGAATTCAGAAGCTTATGAATCTACTTTTAGCAGCCATTGTTCAGACGATTTTTCGCTGTTTGACACAAGGCTCGAACAAAAAAATCTCAACATTCATAAACCTGTTATAGTCACTGTGTGGCGTTCGTGTTAATGTAGGCAGAAGGAACTCACTCCCATATCGGACTTATTTAAGGATCTGTTATCATGACCCCCTAGCAGTTTACTTCTTTCCTCGTTTTTTTTTTTTTTTTAGATCACGTCCTTCATTGTTTTAATGGACCCTTTCAATTATTTTACTTTATTTTACTTTTAAAATGTTTCAGACGAGACTTAAATCTGGAATTATTTCAGTCTATCAAATATTATTACTTCTCATGATCCTACCTCGTTTACTTTTAAAGCTTTTATTCCATTGTAATTGTACCACCAAACACCGAACATTTTGTATATATATATATATATATATATATATATATATATATACACACACCCATATATATATATATATATATATATATATATTTATCAAGATCCTACCTCATTTTCTTTTAAAGCTTTTATTCCATTGTAATTGTACCACCGAATACCGAACTTTTTGTATATATATATATATATATATATATATATATATATATATATACCTATATATATATATATATATATATATATATATATACACCCATATATTTATATATATACACCCATACACACACACACACACACACACACATATATATATATATATATATATATATATATATATATATATATATATATATATATATATTCCCACTTATCAAGATTCTACCTCGGTTTCTTTTAAAGCTTATATTCCATTGGAATTGTACCACCGAACACCGAACTTTTTGTATATATATATATATATATATATATATATATATATATATATATATATATATAAATTGTTGGTGTTTATCCATTATATTTCCAGCAGTGAAAAACACTGTTAATGAACTTAAGGCTAATGAAGCAAATTGCCTTCTTGGTCAGTGTATTTTTAATTGCTTTAATCACCTTTGGTTTGTAGTTCATTTACGTCGTTTGGTGAAGTGTTGATACTTTAGCCAACATGTAAAAATCCATTTGATCATTTTGTTTCAGTGAGGAAGTAAATGATAAAACTAACATACATACATACATACATACATACATACATACTACATATAAAGAGATTTTGGTAGATATGAAGAAGAAAAATATCTATGTGACTAGTGATTATAAAGGCACACACACACACTCACACACACACACACACACACACACACACACACACACAGATAGATAGAAAGAAGTAAGTATAAGTCGCTATTGTTAGATATAGATGTGAAGAAAAAGGATAAATAGTTTAATAGATACGAGGCGAACCTCGATATGAATTACACGCACACACACACACACACACACACACACACATATATATATATATATATATATATATATATATATATATATATATATATATATACACCCATATATATATATATATATATATATATATATAATTTGTGTTGGGAGACTCTTTGATGAAAACTAAGCTTAATAAGGTACGAATCAAGAGTAAGTGGTGCAATCTAGGCAAAGGAGTAATGCCCGGTCTACCAACTTACTTATTTACTTACTGTATATATATATATATATATATATATATATTAGTAGTTCATATCTCGGTTCTTATCTAGCAATCAATCTATTCATCTTGTAATTATATATATATATATATATATATATATAACTAGATTATTCTAGGGATAGATAGATATATAGATAGATAGATAGATAGATAGATCAGACAAAAAAGACAGATAGATTGCTTGATATAAAAGTTAGATAGACTTTTAAACTCGAAGAAATATAAATATAACCACAAATACACACGTGCGTATACATACATACATACATACATACATACATACATTCATACATACATACATTAATATATATATATATATATATATATATATATAGAGAGAGAGAGAGAGAGAGAGAGAAAGAGAATGAAGATGGAGAGGAGAAAAAGCGAGAGAAATTGAGATAATTCATTTGACGGACCACATACATCCTGTCAACTTGAAAAGGCATTTATATAAAAGCCCCCATGACACCTTGTTACCGCTAAAGGGCTAAACCTTTAGGATACCAACACGTGCCCCTTCGTTAATTACAGCTCATATTACCCACACTGATTAAGAAAGAAATGTTTACTTTAAATGACACGAATTTGATATATGCTATAAACTTATTTTGTCTAGTTTTAAGCAATATTTTTCTAACCACAATAGATATCTTGTATGAACCTGCACCACGAGATCAATAGATTACATTTTTCGTTCCGTTTTCTTCTGGATTCTACTTTGAACTCTTTATATATATCGTATATAACAGCAAAATTTGTTGGTTAGTTTCACGGCAAATCAAAATGTATTGGGTTATCTAAAGCTAATGTCAGAATCAAATGGCATTACGTGTATTGTTTGGGGAAACAGAATCGACGAGCAGGGCTCCCGTGGGGTAGTACTCGTTGTGTAATGGGTAACGGGCTAGACTGTGACATCGTTACACTTTCACGTTCATTTTAAGAGTAATACACTTGTGAAAGTGATGAAACTCTTTATTAATATTGGGTTAAAGAGTTCCACAACTGTTCTACTACGAAGATCGTTTCGGCTTTAGATAACCTATGAAGGGTTGATACTCGTGTGAAAAACGCTCAAGGAGTATCAAATCAAGAAAGAATCAGAACACTTGGAGGAAAAGAAAACTTCTTGTACTTGGGGTTATTAGAAGTGGATACCATCAAACAAACGGAGATGACAGAAAAAATTTAAAAAGAGTATCCGAGACGAATTTTTTTAAAACCAAGCTCGGCAGCAAGTATCTCGTCAAAGGAAAAAAATAGTCTGGGCATTCCCGCCCCTTGAGAGATACTCTGTAATATAATGGTCGAGGGATTTCGTTTTATGCCTTTGGGTTTAGTTAGGCTGAGAACCTTTCGGCTCAGTGCATGGGTAACTTAGGTGCAACATTAATGTAGGTGTTCACGCGCGCGGGCGGAGCGGGCGTGTTACCCAGAGATGTCACAATAGCCCAGATGGGAAACGGGACAAGAGAGTGCGGATGACGTCACGCACCGGAAGCACGCGGATGATTTTGGGGATTTGGAAAAGTTAGTTGCGTTAAGTTGTGCCCCGGGAGAAGACGGTCGGCTTTCGCTTGCTCGCTGAAGACAGGCCAGTGGCCTTGTGGCGGGTGCCACACGTGTTGAGGGGGTGCACATGGAAAAAGTCATCATAGAAAGATTGTGCATCTCTGTTCCTTATGTCGAAACCTTTAACTCAAATATAATAGAAGGTTTCGTACCTGAACTAAGAAGTCGTTATGTGTTTTTCGTGTTTCGAGAATCCTATGTTCTATGTATATATGTTATGAACATTCTATGTACGTTTCACGTGCCATATCATGGCTATGTTACAACTCGGGACAAACGAAACAACAAAGATGAGAAAACAGAAATGGGAAGAAAAACAACTGTATGGATATTTCGAGCAACAAACTGACGAAATCTCACACAAGAAGACTTGGATATGGCTAAGAAAAGGAAACCTGATGAGAGAAATTGCATCTCAACACAAAAGCAAGCCATAAGCTATGGTAATGTAAAAAGAGATAATACGCAACAGAACAGCAAATCTAAGTTATATGGTGAAAGAGACAAACAGTAAATCACATAATAAGCGAATGCTACATGTTAGCGTAAAAAGAATACAAGTCTAAATAAGACAGGCTGGGCAAAGTGAAAGAAGTTTAAATTTGATCATCTGAAAAAATGGTATATGCACAACCCGGAATCCGTCCTGGGAAAAGAAACTCAAAAGTTCTCTAAGTATTTGCAATACACACGGATCATCTAATCACGGCCTGACGACCAGACAAAGTGATTGTCAACAACAACAATAACAACCACAAAAAGTACCTGCTGAAAAGTGGATTTTACCGTTCTGGCATACCACAGGGTAAAACTAAAGGAAGGCAAAAAGAGAGATAAATACCTGGACCTTGCAGGAGAATTGAACAAAAAAACCTATGGAACACTACGAGGGCTCGAAGACAACATAAAAAAACGCAAAAAAGACCATAAACAACGACCAGACACAATACAGTCAAAAAATAAAACAACAATAATTTGGAAGCAGAAATGGGAAGAAAAATAACTGTATGGATATTTCAAGAAACAAATTGACGAAATCTCACTCAAGAAGACGAGACATGGCGACAAAATAAAACCTTCTGAGAGAAACTGAATCTCTCCTTATAGCAGCACCAAAAACGCTATAAGGACAATTTATATCATAGTCAAAATCGATGATGTGCAATAGAATTGCAAATGTAGATAGAGACAAAAACATTAATTACGTAGTAAGCAAATGTAGCAAACAAACGCAGAAGTCTTGCTTTGTTTTATGGCATATCAACCACTGTAGGTTATTTAATGTCATAAATAGTTCTATTTCAGACATATCAGTTTAGGATAAGTCCGCAGTTTAAATGTCAAAAGAGATTTATTACCAGCAATTCAGTTTAGCAGAAGTACAATTTTTTTTGTTTACACATAGCTAAATGTGAAAAACAGTTCTATTTCAAAGAATGCCGTTTGGCATAAGTACACAGTTTTAATGTCAAAAACATTTCTATTTCAAACTATGTAGTTTAGTTTACAAACTTAAATGGTTCCAAGTATTGCTATGTATCACTAACAATTCAATAAAACAAATGTCATTTATTTACACACAAATAAATGTAAAAACAGTTCTATTTCAAACAATTCAGGTTAGCATAGGTACGCAGTTTAAATGTCAAAGCAGTTCTTTTTCAAGAAACAGTTTTATACTATTCGATCCATAGATAGGTCCCAGTCAGGTGCTGCCATTCCGGGTTAGAACGGACATGGCAGGAATGGCAATAAAGGGTAGTCCGAATTCCCCAAATTATTTGTATTTGATTAGAATACTTGATATATAAGCGTATATAAAGTCTTGAAGAAACTGTGTTAAAACTTTGATTAAAACGTACAATGTTTGCAATTCTTCAACCTCTATACATCAAATAACACCCGGGTGGTAAAACGCATTTAATAACATATTTCCATGAGAAAATTGAAACCGGTTCATATCCTAGTGGGTAGAATGTTCACCGATGATACGAGAGGCCTGGGTTCAATCCCAGGTCACGTCATACCAAAATCTTTAAAAATAGTATTTGATACCTCCTTGCTTAACACTCAGTATTATAAGGTAAGGATCGAGGGTAAAGTGGAGCAATCCAGGGAAAGGAATAGCGTCCTCTCCTCCTCCTCGGTGTAGTATCTATTATAAAGGGAGCCTTCGGGTCGCCCTCGACTACGATCGCTAACTTTTTACTTATGAGAAAATTATCAATTGAATCGATGATTGGTTACTGATGTTTCTTGAAAGTATACCATTGTTTGCAAAAAATTGTCTTCGGCTTTAGATAACCTGTCAAAGTTTCACACGGCCGAAACCTTCGAACCAACAATTTTCGGTACTCACTTGAATTGATCCTCGGTTACTCAGCTAAATTTATTCAATATCAACATTGATCAAGGTGACCAACCTGAAAAATAAAACCAGTCTCATTACGTTCTAGACTTATTTCGTATTATTCTTCGCTTAATAACAGTGAGTGGAGTCAAACGAATAGGTCTGCGAGACAGACTATATTCGGCCATTATTTTGCAATCTAGGTCGTGAGCAGATAGTCACGACCAGTGCTATGTCGATAAATATATGCTTATTTTGAAAGTGATGGCCCCTACTTGGGTGTGCTACTTTCCCGAGAAGCTGTCAGAATATCATTAATCCAGAAACGGTTGTATTATAATCTTTTAATCAGCGATTTCTTCGTACGACCTTGAGAGGGAGGTAGGGAAATGTAACGCTCGTGACAAGTGTGAGGAGCTTTATCCTTTTCCCTTCTCGTTATATCACAAGAAAAGATGCAACTGCTAATTTGACATTTTTGTCGACAATTTTTTTCTCGCTTGCACCCATTAACAAATATGGCCGCCCATATTGGGAGTAGGGTTCGTATGTGGCGACATCTATGACGAGTGAAAGGAACCTGTGTGGCACCATCAAATCATAAAAAAGAATTTCGCCAGAGACAAAGATGATATTACACCAGGCGACACGATCAACGAAGTAACCTGATATCTGATTAAAAAGATTACTGCAGGGAGATAAATATTTGATTACTCCTTGTTTTATTATACCCAAAGGGTTTGCCAAAAGTGTCTATAAAATCATTTTTCACTGGGATTTCTCGTTCCTAGTCTCCATGAAGAATTTTAATAAGTTGTTTTTTTTACAAATGGTTTCTTAACGTTCTATCTATCTATCTATCTATCTATCTATCTCATTCTGTTAAAATTTATCTATCTACCGAGAGAGAGAGAGAGAGAGAGAGAGAGAGAGAGAGAGTGTGTGAGAGAGAGGCAAAGCGAGATAGACAAAAAGACATATATATATGTGTATATATATATATATATAAACACGCACACACAGACCCACACTCGTATATATATATATATATATATATCAGTCTGCTCAGGTCTATCAATGTACCTATCAATCTATGTCAGAATATATATATATGTTCTATATATATATACTATTTTTCATATAAAAATTCTTTGGTATCATTATAAATTTATTTCAAGTCTATGATGACCCTCTTCAAAAGGCATTAGAAGAATACTGTTTTATATTTGAAATCATTTATATATGTTTATATTGCTTCTGGCGAGAAGAGAATTTAGAAAAATAATTCTTTAATCAAAAATGTTCATTCATCATAAAAATTCAAAAGTTATATATATATATATATATATATATATATGCATGTTTGATTAAATAGTAAAGAGACATTTTGTCTATATAATCTAATTAAGTTCCTTTCCAGTTTCCTGATAAGTGTCTTGGTTTCCGAATGGAATTGCCATTGCTCCCGGGTCCACGCTGGCCCAGAGCGGTATCACCAGATAGGGTGCAAACAAATGCCTTATGCTCCAATGGACTATTTAATCATTTAACTGTGTTTGAACTAATGATTCATATTTAATAGAATTGTTAGTGATACATAGCAACTCTTAGAACTATTTAACTTTGACTTATGCTAAAAGGAATAGTTTGAAATAGAACTGTTTGATCATTTAACTGTGTGTGAATAAATAAAAAATGTTTAATTGAATTATTAGTGATGCTTAGCAATATTTGAAAACGTTCAACAATGTGCAAAAAATGATTAATAGTAAATAAAAATATTCATGTTAGATAAAAGAATTGAAACCATTTAACTGTGTGCCAAAAAATGAGCTCAGGCTTGTTTAAAAATGTTATCAACGAAATGTGTTTACAAATAATATATTTGATATATATGTATAAAACAATTTGGCATTAAACAACCTACAACGGTTTATATGACATAAAACCAAACAAAACCAAAAACATATCATGGATGGGACGTTAACAGATATTTCCACTCCCAATAGAGTTGCAATGAAGGGGTAACTCCGCATTCCCCAAAAACTCTGACTAACTGGATGCAGTTGGATTTTATACGAAAGCTATCTATTTAGAGTTGCTGTCCATTCTCCTTGTGGCGTATGCAGTCAGCTAATTCTAGTTATCTGTCAACCAGGAGTAAACGAAGTGAGCTGTGTTTCATAAACTAAACACTCACCCACTACTAAACAAACAGTCTGCGGTTTGCTATCAGAACATTTCTAAGTTCACTAAAATAATGAATTCCCCAGTATATTTAAATAAATGTTGGTATATTAAATTCCACTATTCGTCAAACAATGAGTGCGCATGCGTATTTGTTTACTGTTCCATTTCTTAGCCAATATCAAGTCTTACATCGAATATTCCTAATGGGTGAGAAAAAGAACATCTATATTTAATCAAATGGAATGAGACAACGTAGAAAGGTAAAAACAACAACCGTTATCTTTTTGATCTATGAGTCGATCATTGAATATGTATATGGAGTTATATTTTCTTGCTGTAGGAACAATCTTAAGGGTCCTGGCTGATAAAAAAAGATGGCAGGGGAAACATTTTGTCTAATTATATGAATCGCATTGTATTTTGGAGTCTTTTCCAAAGACGTCCTACGAAAATTAGTTTTGTATTTTTGGCTTAAATGAAAATAGACTGAGAATCAAGGAAGCCATTTTTTAAGATATAGAAGTATTCGGTAATAAAAGAATAAAATGTTAATAGTAGAAAAAAAAAAGAGTGAAAGAAGGAAAGAAAGAAAGAATAGAGGCAAATAATATGGAGTTTAAAAATATAGAAAAGGGTAATATAATTGCGGAGGGATTTCGTTTTGTGTATCTTGCCTTTCGGTTTAGTTAGGATGATTGGTTTGGTTTGGTTTCTTTGTTTAATGGCATATCAACTCTTTTTCGGTTATTTAATGCCAAAGCCATTCTCCTAGAAGAACAGTAGTGGTACTATTTAACCCATAGCTTGGAGGATAAGGGGGTTCATACCTTTCCCAAGGGTATTAATATGAAAGTGATTGTGACATATCAAGTTTGGTTTGGTTTCTTTGTTTAATGGCATATCAACTCTTTTTCGGTTATTTAATGCCAAAGCCATTCTCCTAGAAGAACAGTAGAGGTACTATTTAACCCATAGCTGGGAGGATAAGGGGGTTCATACCTTTCCTAAGTGAACGTAATAGCGTGGCTGGAGTACGAACTCGCGTACTACGATTCCGCAGTCCATCGCTTTAACCATTACACCACGAGGACACCCCCCCTAGTTAGGATGAGAATCTTTTGCTCAGCGCATGGGTTAGTTAGGTGCAACATTAACGCAGGTGTTCACGCATGTGCGGAGAGGATGTGTCATTCAGAGATGTCAAAATAAAAAATACCAGATAGGAATTGTGACCAGGGGATGTGCGTGACGTCACGCACCGGAAGCGTGGGCTAAAGATTTTGGGATTTGAGAAAAAGCAGTTACTTGAGTTCCTGCGTCCGATCGGGAAAGTTGAGATTCAGACCTGGGTGAGGCCAGACGACTTTGTGCGCTACGGGCGCCACGCGTTGGTTGGGTCGGGAACTGACGATGTAAAAGCAGTCACCATAGAAAGATTGCATGTCTCTCTCTCCTCATATCGAATAACCTTTAACTCAAATGTAATAAAGTTTCGTATCTGAACCAATTTCGTGAATGTCGTGTATTTCGGATTCACACATCCGTATATTATTGGTATGTTACAAAAGTATAAAAATAAAAAAAAAAATGATGTTTAATTGAATTCTTAGAGATAATATTAGATAGTACTACTTTGAACTATTTAACTTTGTTGACTTATATTAAATTGAATTGTTAGAAATAGAACTGTTTGATCATTTAACTATGTGTATGCAAATGACTGATGTTTAATTGAATTGCTAGCGATAATATTAGATAGTAATACTTTGAACTATTTAACTTTGTTGACTTATATCAAATTGAATTGTTAGAAATAGAACTGTTTATTCATTTAACCGTGTGTATCTATGAAATGTGTTTACAAATCATATATTTGATATATATATTTTTTTAAATTCAGCATTGAATAACCCTCAATGGTTGATATGCCATAAAACCAAACCAAACTAAATCATCTTATCACCGAATTTCAACTATGACTTATCATCAGTTGTTCAAATAGATCTGTTAGATAGAAATACATGATAGCATATAAGCCTATAAAAATGAGTGAATGAGCAGGCGACCGTAATCGAAGGCGACCAGAAGGCTCCCTTTACAATAGATACTACACCGAGGTGTAGGGAAGGGCGCTACTCCTTTCCTTGGTCCTGGTGATTTTTGAACACCAGCTTTTGCGGATGGTCTTTCAATAGAGTTTGAGTGGCAGTAAGTCTCCTCAGGTCTTCATAACTCTTCACAGTATCCGGGCCGATCTTAGTAATACTGTACTTGAGATGATCTCTGTTCGTCCTCTGGTTTCTGATTCTTCCAGACCCTTAACCAAGCCTTTTGGTACTGTTCCGTGCGAACAAATTACAATCGGTATCACCGTCTCTTTCATGTTCTATAACGATTTTAGTTCTCTGGCAAGGTCTAAGTACTTGTCACTTTTTTAGTTTTCTTTGATGGTTCCTTTGTTGTCCACCGGAATTATTAAGTGTACTATTCGGCAGATTCTTTTTTTTTTCCAGTCTCATTCTACAGGAATGATTCTGATTTGTGCATATTATTGTCATTTAAATTCTCTTTTGATAGTTTCCACATCAACGTTAGTTAATGGTTTTTCATTGGAGTCTGAGTGACAGCAAGTCTCCTCAAGTCTCCAGGACTCTTCTCAGTATTCTGGCCGATCTCAATAATACTGTAGTTTGGATGATCTTCACTCATCCGCCTATTTCCAAGTCCTCTAGTCCTTGTACCAATTCTTTGACTGTGCCGAGTGCACTAATTACAACTGGTATTACCGATACTCTCATGTTCCATTTTTTTTTTCAGTTCTCTCGCAAGATCTACGTAATAATCACTCTTTTTGCTTTCCTTTAGTTTAACCCTGTAGTCAACCGGAAGAGCAAAGTACACAACTCTGCAGGCTATCTTTTTTTTTTAGTTTATTATCACTTGGTCTTGTCGTGTAGCTGAGATTAGATGATCCATTTGAAGCTCAAAATTGCAGAGAATTTTATACGTCTCATTATGGCCAAATTTAAGCTTCTTGCACAATTCCCAGTGAATTACCTTTCCCACCAAGTCGTGTTTACTCTTATACTCTCTTTGCGCAAATTTATAGTTTTTGTTATTTAATAGAAATAGATATTTTAAATCATATAACTGTTGAGAAATTAGAATACAAATATTTGATAACAGGCAATGACGCAGGGCATGAAAATCAACTGTGTATCAGATGATGGACAAAGTTAAAAAAAAAATATTTCATTCGTTCACAATTAATGTGAGTATATTGGTCAGTCAATAAACTTTTCATCTGAAGCGATATATATATATATATATATATATATATATATATATATATATATATAACCAGACAGGAAAAATAAATGGTCGGGTCTTTACTTAATAAAGAATAATAAGGAAAAAAGCAAACGAAGTCTGGGTTTGGGAAATAACCTGAATTTTGTGTGTTTTTGTAAATCTTCATAAGAAAGTTGTCATTATTTCTTTGTCTGATGATGCAGATTATCTAAAATATCATGTCTGCTGAAATTAACTTTATTACAAAAAATAAGAGTAATTTTTTAAGTTTTTCCCTTTCTCTCTCTCTCTGTCTGTCTGTCTCTCTCTCTCTCTCTCTCTCTCTCAATATATATATATATATATATATATATATATATATATAAGAAAAATCTTTAGAAATTACTCTTCTTTTTTGTAATAATATTTGTTTCAGTATATATATATATATATATATATATATATATATATATATATATATATATATATATATAATGATTTTATTCTGGTGTTCTCAAGTTTAAAATTAATAAGATATTTTAAAAACGATTGAAATATTTTAAATACTTTTCAGAGAATAGAAACCGTGACACTTAATATGAATAATGAAGACTTCAAATTTTAGGTAGTGACCGGTAGAGGGCAAGGAGGAGAAAAAAAATATTTATATTACCGTAAATATTTTTCGCCCCTTCTTGCCTTTTTTCGGACAATACCCATCGTTATAATTCTCTGAAGAGATGTGATTGAAACTCTTTTTGAGAATTTTAAAATATTCTAACCGCTTTAAAAATATCTTATCAATTTTAAGCATATGCACGCTATAAAAAGTATTGTTCAAATTATAGCACAAATATATATATATATATATATATATATATATATATATATATATATATATATATTTGTGTTTGTCTGTGTCTGAGTGTGTATATATATTTGTATAAGTTGCAGTACAAAGAATGTTGTAGGAATATTTTCCTTTTAGCTATGAAACATGTTAATATTTTCATATAGTTTATCAAATTAATATATATATATATATATATATATATATATATATATATATATATATATATATATAGAATCTTCTTCATATGAGGAAAAAAATTTTCTTTTTTTTAAGAGATCGACAAAAGAAAAGATAATTAATCCCGTTGCAGTTAACCATTTCTGCTGTCGTTTTCATGCCGACAGGAACACGGCGTTGTTAGAAAGAAATGTATTTGGTTGTTTTAATCAATTGTCTTTTTTCCTTCGTTCGTTTTCTTTTTCTACTTATGTATTGTTGTGCCTATATTTATTATTCATTATTTTCTTCAGCGAATTTATTTGTGATTTTATTTATCTTTCTTTCAGTTTTCTTCTTCTTGCTCTCTCTTTTTATGTCTTTTTCTTCTGATTAAACTCTTTCCTTTTTTTTTTCTCCAATTTTTCTTTCTTTCTTTTTACTCATTCAGTCTCATTCTTTCTACTAAACTTAATTCGCTGAATTAGAACTGTTTGAATAAACTGAATAGCTAGAAATAGAAATGTTTTTGACAATTAAACTGTGTACTCATGCTAAACTGAATTGTTTGAAATAGAACTGTTTTTGACATTGGAACTATGTGTAAACAACATCTATACTAATACTAAACTTAATTCGCTGAATTAGAACTGTTTGAATAAACTAAATAGCTAGAAATAGAAATGTTTTGACAATTAAACTGTGTACTCATGCTAAACTGGATTGTTTGAAATAGAACTGTTTATTTGTATAAAAATTGATTTGGCATTAAAAAACTAACAAATTTTGATATGCAATGAAACCCAAACTACCAACCAACCAACAGTTCTTCTTCTTCTTCTTCTTCTTCTTCTTCTTCTTCTTCTTCTTCTTCTTCTTCTTCTTCTTGCCCAGTCAGCTGGGGCTGTAGTATACACCGACTGCACCTCTGCAGAGGGGTAAGACCTCCCACAATGAGTGTCCTGGATATGATACTAAACAATCTGATGGTGAGGTTACAGGGATTCTGGGGCTTTGAGGAATGCGGAGCACCCCTTCATTGTCATTGCTCCCAAGTCCACTCTGGTCCGGAGTGGTAGCACTTTATAGGGCCCTATCTATGGGTTAAATAGAACTAAACTGCGTACTTATGATAAACTGAATTGTTTGAATGAAAAAATGTTTGACTAAATTGAATAGCTTGAAATAGAAACGTTTTTGACAACTAAACTGTGTTCTTACATTTAAACTGCGTACTTTTGCTAAACTGAATTGTTTGAAATGGAACTGTTTTTGACAAAACAAACAAACCAACTCTTCTTCTTCTTCTTCTTCTTCTTCTTCTTCTTCTTCTTCTTCTTCTTCTTCTTCTTCTTCTTCTTTCACTCTCATATTTCTCTCACTCTTTTTTCTGACCACTTTTCTCTGTCCACTTTTTCTATTTCTTCTTCTGCGTCCCCCACTTTTTCTTCTTTCTTTCTATCTTTTTCTTCTCTTCATTCACTCTTTTTTTTTCTTTGTCTATTTTCTTTGTTCTTTAATTTTCCTGTTTTCATTCCCTTTTTTTTTCTGAAATTGATTTTTCGAACTAATTATTTCATTTTTCCTTCAAAACGTTTTCGATTATTCTTTTTACTCTATTTTTTTTTTTATGTCTAACGTTAGTGAGACATTTGCTATTTAGGTTGATGACGTCTTTCTTAGAATATGTCACATTTTGTGATCAGAATCTTCGATCAAGTATTGGCGTTGGTAACGGTGCCAAATCGTTCTAGTTATTTAGTGGGTTAATACTGAACTTGTTACAGTTAGTTTTGTCACGGGCCCAAATCTCTCACACTTTGAACGCTAGGATCATGATCTAAACAATCACATAAATTACTGACGAAATAAGAATCAACTCAAACCAAGTTTACACTATTTTGGTTTTAAGGGCTCTACAAATAGAGTGTGTATTGGGAAATACAAATATAAATATATATGATTTGGTTTCGTTTGGTTTTATGGCATATCAACAATTGTAGGTCATTTAATGCCAAATCCTCTTTATACATATATATTAAACATATATGATTTGGTTTGGTTGGCTTTTATAGCATATCAACCATTGTAGGTATTTTAATGCCAAATCCACTTTATACATATATATTAAACATATATGATTTGGTTTGGTTGGGTTTTATGGCATATCAACCATTGTAGGTATTTTAATGCCAAATCCACTTTATACATATATATTAAACATATATGATTTGGTTTGGTTGGCTTTTATAGCATATCAACCATTGTAGGTATTTTAATGCCAAATCCACTTTATACATATATATTAAACATATATGATTTGGTTTCGTTTGGTTTTATGGCATATCAACAATTGTAGGTCATTTAATGCCAAATCCTCTTAATTCATATATATTAAATATATAGAAATTTGTTTGGTTTGTTTTTATGGCATATCAACCATTGTAGGTTATTTAATGCCAAATCCTATATATATATATATATATAAACGCATTCTTAAACGAGTCTGAGTTGTTTTTTGCACACAGTTAAATGGTTTCAAGTATATAGAGCGAACTTTATCAGATTCAAACACTCCGGGCTAGAGTGGACCATGGAGCAATGGCAATGAAAGGGTTACTACACTTCCTGCAAATCTCCAAGGTTCGACTATTACCATCGGATGATTCAATGTCACATACAGGATATTCTTTAGAGGTCTTATCCCTCAGCAGAAATGCATTTGGTGTATTTTACATCCCCAGCCGACTGTGCAGAACATTTTCTGATTGAAGGATTAATTTAAATGTCATTTCAACCCGTCTAGGGTTATTTTTTGCCTCAAGGTTAAGAAATCACTTTCCTTGTATAATTATATTTACATTTTGAGAGTACTTTTTTTTTAAGATTATTTTTGCTGATATTTATATGATATTAAGTATTCTTATCTAATATAAATAATTTGAACACGGATGTATGGTTTCAAGTATTCATATCTCATACTTTTATTGTTTCATGTAAATATTTCTATTTAATAATGGTCATTTGTTTGTATACATTTGTATAATTTCAAGTACTCAGTAATGCTTGCCTGTTATCAATTATTGATTCTGGTATATTTTCATACTACAGATAATTTTCACTCAAACGGAATCAAGTATACGCAGTTTAGAGAATTCGGAATGGAGAGAGAGAGAGAGAGAGAGAGAGAGAGAGAGAGAGAGAGAGAGAGAGAGAGAGAGAGAGAGAGTTTGGTTTGGTTTGGTTTGGTTTGGATTAATGACATATCAACCACTGTTGGTCATTTAATGCTAAATCCACTTTTATACATAAAAATGTTCTATTTCAATCAATTCAGTTTAACATAAGTATACAGTTTAAATGTTAAAAACAGTTCTGTTTCAAACTATTCAGTTTAGTCTAAGTTAAATGGTTCCAAGTATTGATATGTATCACAAAAAAATTCAATTAAACGTCAGACATTTATATACACACTGTTGACTGTAAAAACAAGCTCTATTAAAAACAATTCAGTTTATCAAAAGCACACAGTTACTTTTTATTTGACCGACAGATAAGACCCTATTAGGGGCTACTACTTCAGGCCAGAATGGAGCTGTGAGCAATGACAATAAAGGCGAAAATAGCCTTCCCCAAAGTTCCAGCATTGCTGGAGCCTCACCTTCAGGACACTCGTTAGAAGGAGTCTTTAAATGGACACACCCCACTTATCTGATATCCAGAACTGTAGCTTCACCATAAGATAAAGATTAGAGTCATAGCCAGAACACCTTTTTATTGAGTGTGTGTGTATGTGTTGGGGTGGGTTAACTCTTTGCAGGTTATACAGTTCTAAGCTTCGTTTACGGGCTAAAACTGTTAGATAACTTCACTTTACAATGCTTGCCAAGTTGGCAGAGGGATAAGAACCCCTCCAACGAGTGTCCTGTTGGTGACACTAAACAATATGATGGTGAGACTCCAGTACTGGTGGAGTTTTGGTGATGCTGAGTACTCCTTTATTGCCATCGATCCCAGGTCCACTCTATCCCGCATTGGTAGCACTTGTGAGGGTTCTATCTCTGGCTCAAATAGAACTGTGTACTTCGGCTAAACTGAATTGTTCGAAATGGTACTGTTTTTAACATTTAAACTGCGTACTTATGTTAAATTGAATTGTTTGAAATAGAACTGTTTATATATATATATATATATATATATATATATATATATATATATATTTATATTTATATATTTATATATATATATAAATTTGGCATTAACAACCTACAACGGTTGATGTGATATAAAACGAAACCTTTACCATGGAACATAACTTTAATATCCACTACTGCATTTTGTAAACAATGATTTCGGAAGTGTTCATTCTTAAATATTTTAAAGTGCATTAAAAAATAACGTGTTTGTTTGTCAGTATTAGAACCACAGAACTCTCTGTCTCCACACGTACTTTCAAGTGAAGTAAATGACAAAAAATGCTTTCCAATATTTTGGCGTTTGAAACGGAAATTGATCAGACAAGAAAGCAGGATGAGAAAGACGCAAAACGGAATCTAATTACGCGTTGGTAGACACGGGTGGCGTCACGACTGCCGTCAACGAAAACAGTATAAAAGTTTGTGCCATGTTTTAAAAGCGACTTTCTTTAGCAATTTTGTTTTTGTTTTTGAGAAAAAATTAAATTTAAAAGGGAGGTGATCGTAAAGTGTAGGGTCAGGGAGCAATATGATTGACTTTAAGAATTTGTTGGTCATAAGTCAAGTCTGACGACAGGAGAACAGTTTGTGTTCCTTCGGCATCTTGTATCTGTTTATCTGTCAGTCTTTGTCTCTGCATATCTGGTTTATCTTCGAATATCTTAATTTTTCAAACTAAGTTCTGACTCCAGGGTGCTCTTTCTGAGCTTTGTCCGTCCGAGGGACTCTTTTTACTAAGTTTTCATTGATATAAGTATACACAGCGAGAGAGAGAGAGAGGTGGGGTTCCGATTTTGCTCTCAGGCAAATGCAATATGCCATTCTCACTAGCGCCCACCGGGTGGTTGGTAAAAAGTGTTTCGTCACCCTTTCATGGTCTCGGATGGGTGGGTGGTCAATCTCGCATGCAATAGCTGCTTTTAAGGGCCGAGTTCCTGTAACCCTAACCCATACATGAATGTGTTGAACGTACATATAATATTCATAAAATGTTCATATATAACATAGGAATCCCGAAACACAAAAACACTTACGACTTCTTAGTTCAGGTACGAAACTTTTTATTACCTCTGAGTTAAAAGGTTTTTCGACATAAGGAGAGAGGCATAATCTTTCTCTGCTGACTTTTCCATCTGCCCCCCATCAAATGCGGCATCCGTAGCGCACAAATTCGTCTGGCCTCGCCCAGGTCTCAATTTCAACTAACTGACTTTTCTCAAATCTCAGCCCACACTTCCTGTGCGGGAGGTCACGCACATCCCTGGTCACATCCTCTATCTGAGATTTTTATTGTGACATCTCTGAATGACACGTCCGCTCCGCGCGCGCGTGAACACCTACGCTCATGTTTGCCCCTAACTAACCCATGCACCGAGCTGAAATGTTCTCAGCCTAACTAAACCCAAAGGCAAGATATATAAAGCGAAATCCCTCGGCCATTATATCACATTCCTTGCTTGGCACCTGAGGCACCCAATAGTGAAATGGCGATAAAATCAAACATTTTTTGTGACCTCGGGGCATGATTCTCAATTTGTGCATGGCTCCCCACATTAAAATGACCTTGTGTCAAATCTTTGGATAAATATCAGTCATAGCAATAAAATTAGTAGTTGGGAAAATAGTAGTATTTGTAGTAGTAGTAGTAGCAGCAGTAGCAACAACAGCCGTAGATGTAATACTAGTATTAACAGCCATAGGAACAACAGAAATAATCATCATCATCATCATCTCGCGCTGGTAGCACGGATATCCCTGACCCTCTCTCGCCACTCCTCCCTATAGTTCATCGCCCTAGGTAGGTCTTCGGGACAACATCCCGTATCCTCACATAGCTGCTGGATGTATGTTCGTGCTGGTCGTCCTGCTTTTGCACAGCCATGTGTGGGGGTCCATAAGAGTACATCTCTTATGAGTTCGTCCCTGCTTCTCCAGCAGTGTTCTGCATGTCTGGTTCGGCTAACTTGAATAGTTTTCGTGATAGAGGGCAGGTGGCCGTACAGTTGGTGTTTTGTGGGGTGTTGCCGCCAGGACTTGTTTAAGATTGCATGTAGCATTCTTGTGTAATTGCCGTCTAGCTTCTTCTCCAGCCGTTTTGTTAGCGTCCATGTAGTGCATCCATATAGCAGTATCGATGTGACCGCTGCCTGTAAGAAACTGCGTATCATTTTATCGGTTAGGTCTGATTTCCATATAATCGATAGCCAATTCATAGCTGTCCATGCTTTCGTTAACCTCGTTTCGATGTCCTTTAGGATTTTATTGTTTATATTTTATATTTATATTTATATTTTAGTATAATTGCAAATTTGTAGTAATAGCAGTAATAGTAACAGTACCAGTAGCAGTAAGTTAGCGACCATAGTCGAGGGTGACCCGAAGGCTCCCTTTTCGATAGCTACTACACCAAGGTGTAGGGGAGGGCGCTACTCCATTCCCTGGATTGCTCCACTTTACCCTTGAACCGTACCTTATAATGCTGAGTGCTAAGCAAGGTGGTATCAAGTTCCATTTTTAAAGTCTTTGGTATGACTCGACCTGGGATTGAACCGAGGTCTCCCGGGCCATTGGCGAACACTCTAAACGCTAGACCAATGTCCGGACACCAGTAGCAGTAATAATAATAATAATAATAATAATAATAATAATAATGACCATGCCAACAAATCGTATAAGCACAACCCAGCACCTGTCCTAGAAAATGACACTCACAAACTCCTATGGGACTTTGATATACAAACGGATCACCTAATCTCGGCCAGAAGACCAGACCTTATAATAATCAACAAAAAAAAAAAAAAGGAAAATCTGACAAATTGACGACTTTGCTGTCACGGCTGACCACAGAATAAAACTGAAAGAATGTGAAAAGAGAGATAAGTACCTTGACCTTGCTAGAGAATTGAAAAAACTATGGAACATGAAGGTGGCAATTATACCAGTTGTGAGTGGTGCCTTTGGCAGGGTAACTAAAGGATTATTAAAGGGCCTGGAAGATTTGGAAGTTGGCGGCCGAGTGGAGACCATCCAAACAACAGCATTATTGAAAACGGCCAGAATACTGAGAAGAATCCTGGAGACTTGAGGAAACTTGCTGTCACTGAAACTCCAGTGAAAGACCATCAGCTTACGATGATGTGAAAAACTCTGATGAGTAATAATAATAATAATAATAATTAACACGATGAACAACAGAAAGACAATAACTTGGAAACAAAAGTAGGAAGAAAAACAACTCTATGGACGTTTTAAACGACTAATAAACAACATTTCACAACAGAAAACCTGGACCTGACTAAGAAAAGGAAACTTTAAAAGAGCAACAGAACCTCTCCTAATAGCAACAAAAAACAACGCCATATGAACCAATTATATCAGAATGAGAATAGATAAGACGCAACAAATTAGCAAATGTAAGCCAAGCGGAGACAGAGATGAAACCATCAATCACATAATAAGCGAATGTTGCAAATTAGCACAGACGGAGTATAAGACTAGGCACGACTGGGTGGGCAAGGTGATCCACTGGGAGATGTGCAAGATGTGCAAGAAATTTAAATTTGACCATACGAACAAATAGTATAAGCACAACCCAGCACCTGTCCTAGAAAATGACACAAACTCCTACGAGACTTTGACGTACAGACGGGTCACCTAATCTCGGCCTGAAGACCAGACCCTATCATAATCAAGAAAAATAAAAGAGAGAATTTGCAAAATCGTCAATTTCGCTGTTCCGGCTGACCACAGAATAATACTGAAAGAATGTGAAAAGAAAAATAAATACCTCGACCTTGCAAGGGAATTGAAAAAAAACATGAAGGTGACGATTATACCAATTGTGATAGGTGCTTTTGGTACAGTAACTAAAGGACTATTAAAGGGACTAGAGGGCTTGGAAGTAGGTGACCGAGTGGAGACCATCCAACATTATTGAGAACGGCCAGAATACTGAGAAGAGTCCTGGAGACTTGAGGAGACTTGCTGTGACTCAAACTCCAGTGAAAGACCATCAGCTGACGCTGTGTGGAAAACTCCAATGGAGATAATTATAATAATAAACGAAGAAGTAGTAACAACTCGCAAAGTAGTAGTAATTGTAAAAACGGTAGTAGTAGTAGTAGTAGTAGTAGTAGTTGACTTTTTTATTGTTACTGAAAGTTTTCGTGAAGATTTTGACTCAATCTTTTCTCTTTACGAGCATCTGGGAATTTTAATTTAATCTTTAAATGTTTTTTCGTATCCGCATCATTTTTTACTCCTTAACAGTTTTTCACATCAGTGTTAGCTGATGGTCTTTCACGGGAGACTGAGTGAGAACAAGTCTCCTCAAGTGTCCAGGACTCTTCTCAGTATTCTGGCTGATCTCAGCAATGCTGTAGTTTGGATTGTCTTTACCCGTCTGTTTATTTCCAAGTCATCTAGTCCTTTTTACTAATCCTTTGGTGACTGTACCAAAAGCACCAATTACAATTGATGCAACCATCATTTTCATGTTCCACAGCTTTTTTCAATTCTCTAGCAAGGTCCAAGTACTTATACTTCTTTTCACTTTCTTTCAACTTTGCTGTGTGGTCAGACGATACAGCCAAGTCCACAATTTTGCAAGTTATCTTTTTTCTTGTTGATCATTATAAGATCTGGTCGTCTGGCCGAAATTAGGTGATCCGTTTGTATCTCAAAATCCCAGAAGTATTTGTGTCTCATTCTGACAGATATTTGGTCAAATTTTCTTCTTCTTCTTCTTCTTCTTCTTCTTCTTATTATTATTATTATTATTATTATTATTATCTCACTCCTTGAGAGTTTTTCATACCAGTGTTAATTACTGATATTTCTCTGGAGTCGGAATTACAGAAAGTCTCCTCAGATCACCAGAACTCTCCAGAGTAATCTCGCTGATTTTAATGGATGCTGTCGACCGGTTGGTCATTATTATTATTATTATTATTATTATTCTTATTATTATTATTATTAATTCTGAAGTTTCTCACATCATTGCTAGCTGATGGTCTTTTGCTGGAATCCGAGTGACCGTAAGTCTCCTCAGGTCTCTAGGACTCTTCTCGGTATTCTGGCCGTTCTTAACTCTTTCCCACTATTCCAGCCTCCTTACTAAACTTTTGGGGACCATTCAACATCCTAATTACAGTTGGTATCATCAGACACTCTCATATTCCACAGCTTTTTAAATTTTCTAGTAAGGTCCTCGTACTTCTCTCTTTTTTGTTTTTTTTAATTTTTAATTTTCTGTCTTTGGTCATTCAGGATCGCTAACTTCACTATACAACAGTTTCTCTTGGTTTTTGTTTATTATAACTTGGTCTGGTGGTCTGGCCAGCATTAGGTGATCTGTTTCCATCTCAAAATTGAAGTTATTATCATTATCTTTATTATTCCTTCCCAGGTTTTACAGCCAAAAGTGATCGAAAGTCTCCTCAGCTCTGCAAGATTCTTCTAAAAATTATAGATTATCTTAAAATTGCCCTAGACTTTAGGCTTTAATTTTTCCTGTAATCTTTAATTCCCCCACCTCAATTTTTGTTTCAAGCCTTTGAGGACCGTTCCGAGTACACCAACTATTTCTAGTATCACTGACTTATTCACGTACCAGTGCGTTTTCTGCTTTCTAGCAAGATGCAAGTAACCATTTATCTTTTTGCTTTTTTTTATTCACAAATTGACAAGTGTTTTTTTCATTTTTTCACTAACATTACGCCTGGCCTTGTAAACAGGATTTGGTGATATGTTTTTGTTCATAGATAAATATATGCATCTATTTTTCAAGGTTATATTTTGCTTTGTGCATATACCATTTGGCTGCATCGTTAAATCTTAATCTCTCCCACTATTCTGACAGTTCATGAAAACTAATAGGCATTAAATTTGATCCAAGTATTCCTTTATCTCTTGTGTTTTTTTTATCCACAAATTGACAAGTGTTTTTCTATTTTTTCAAATATCATCTTGTCACATATTTCTTTAAAATGTGACCAACTACCTTACTCGGATTGGTCGTAGAGGGGCTCTTCGCGTAGCCTCTCTTGAGCTGCAATGGCCTGGCTGATCCCATACCTTTCCAGGTTTTTTGTGGTGTGATGAACCACCCCCACAAGAATGGACTGATCCAAGCCCATAGAGAACCCCAACTGGAGTAAGGCTTTGTCGCTCGTGTTGTAACGTACGCAGTTCGGCTGGTCTCGCTAGTAGGCCATGGTAGTGACTGCTTGACCTCAGGGACCTTCTCCTCCGGCTTTCCTCCGCTTCGACAGGACTAAGTTTATTGGGTGGTGTTTGAGGCGCCCTAATAAGGGATTGCAGATGAAGCTAAGATTTTCTGCTACCGACTATCGGCTCCCGCTCTAAAAAGGCTTTTTGCCATACTTCATCTTGGATGGGAGATGAACAAATACCATATCAATTACTGCCACCTGACATGCGTGCAGGGGAATTCCCAGCATTCGTGCCTGGTGGCTGTGTCTGATAATTCCTTTGGTCTTAGGGAACGTCTTCCAGGCTTTAGCTACTTTGCAGGACCAAGGTCATCTCTTGGTGCCTAAAGCGGCGCTTTTGGGGAATGCTTATGGAGTAAAGATTTTTACACCAGCCTGCGCATGAGTTTTTACCTGTGCAAGGCCCCCGCTGAAAACGGCCTTGTACCATATTGTATCAATTGATTGTATTGTATCAATAGTAATTGTATTGTATTTCCTTCCTTGTACATTCATTCCAAGAATAAAGCCCTATCATCTCATATGTATCTTTGATTATACTTTATCATATTTACCAACCCCTCCGCTCGGGGAAGGATATGACACAAGGTCAATTTTTAAGCGGAGTTTAACAGGTTTGAATTCAGAGTTTTCCTTCTCTTAGACTAGTTGCCTCACCAAGTCTGAATAACTCAGTCTGCCCTACTATTTACCCATAGCTGGAGGGAGAATAATTAGATTCATACCTTTCCCAGGGGTATTAGTGCTATGTGAAATGCAATCAGTCTTGCCTAGGATTTGAACTCGTGTCGCCGTGTTCATTATACTTTATTGATACAGCATCTTTATATTTATGGCCCTGGCGTTCGGGGCTGCAGAATATACCGACAGCATCCTTGTGGAAAACCTACCACACCAAGCTGTGTCTTGTCTTATACACGATTGGCGCTTGGCCCAGTTGGCTAGAGCTATGGGATACACCGACTGCTTCACTGCTGAAGAAGCAAGACCCTTCCAACTAGTGTCATTCCTGGATATGACACTAAACAATTTGAAGGTGAGACTTCAGTAATATTGGAGCTTTGCAGAATGTGGAGAACCCCTTCATCGCCATTGCTCCCAGATCTAATCTGGCCCGAAGTAGTAGCACCTGATAGGGTCCACTCTATGAGTCAAATAGAACTGTTTGACATTTAAACTGTGTAATTAAACAAAACTGAATTGCTTGGGATAGAACTGTTTTTACATTTAAAAGTGTCAACTAAAACTGTGTACTTATGCAAAATTAAATTATTTGAAATAGAATTGTAAGATCATTTAATTGTGCGTAAACAAAAAAGCTCATGCTTAATTGAAGTTTTAGTGATATATAGTTATCCTGGGAACCATTTAACTTTGGCATGCTAAAGTGAATTGTCTGAAATAGAAATGTTCTTACTTTTAACTTTGTATTAGTATTAGATAGAAATGATTGAAGATATTTATCTTTTTGAGAAAAAGAGCTCAAACTCGTTTAAAAAAAATGAAACGTGTATTCAATATATATGTATGAAAAGGATTTGGGCGAGAGTGACCTATAATGGTTGATATGCCATAAAACCAAATCAAACTAAACCACTGTTTGAATTTAGTTTTCCGTCTCGCAGACTGGTTGCAAAACCGGGTTTAAGAAATCCAATCTACCCAGCTATTTATCCATTGCTGGAGGGAGAAAAGTTGGATTTTTATGTTTCTCAGCGCAATTTGAAATGCAAATAGCCTAGCTCAACATTTGAAACCCCGTAACCAAATTCACTTTTTATGGTGATAACAGTAGGCAGAGATTTTCCCTGTATATTTCTTTTGTTTGCATAAACGTTTGCTAAACGTTAGACAATATAATTAAACAATAAACTTTGTACAATAACGACCAGGACGTGCAATATATATATATAAATGTATAAGATTTTATTCAATCCAGTAAATTAGGAGTAGGGCATATATATATATATATATATATATATATATATATATATATATATATATATATTTAAAGCTATGAATACACATCCTAGAAACCCTACATATAAAAAAAAACAAAAAATTAAAATTAATAAAATTATTTTGAAAATACCAACAATGTTTTGAAATGCTTTTAGTATTTTTTAAATCCCGTATTCCTATGTATTTTATTTCCGTTAATAGCTTTCCCTTTTTAAATAGCGTTCCCTTTTTTAAATATACCAGTTACCTTGTTTTATCCAACTCTGCGTTACCATATTTTCGTTATGGTATTGTTAAAATGTTTTTCAAAACTCTTTAAAAAAAATACAAACACCTTAAACAAGCAAGCAACCCTTGATGATGGCCTATGAAGGCTTCAAAAGCGCTCAGGACAATTTTGGGAAATTCATCTACCAATTCCAACCTGAAACTTAGACACTTATCAGAAACTTAAAAGGATCTTAAATAAATTATATGGACAAAATATGTCTTCATCATTTTATGTAACATGCTTAAATGAACGACTGCTGCCTAACTCCATAAAGGAGTGGCGCCCTTCCGTACATCTTGGTGTAGTAGCAATCGAAAAGGGAGCCTTTGGGTCACCCTCGACTACGGTTGCCAACTTTACTTACTATAAAACAAGCTTTAAACCAGATAGAATTTTTAGTCTTCTATATGTAACATAGGTCTCTCTTTCATAATGTTGATGATGCTACGGTTTTGTAGCAAGTATGTTTTTATGGCTGGAATAGTTATCATCTTCTGCCTGGTATTGAATTGAATGTTATACCTTCACCTAGATTAGTTTGTTTGCCTAAATGACTAAAAGAGGTTTACTTAGTATCACGGTCATCATTATAAGAAAAGGAAGTGGTGAACCGAGTTCAAATCCTGTACGAGGCTGTTTGTATTTCACTTTTTCACTAATGCCTTTGGAAAAGGTATGAATCTATTAGTTTTTTACTCAGCTATGAGTTGCCAATGGCCTGAGAGACCCAGGTTCAATGTCAGGTTGAGTCATACCAAAGATTCAAAAAATGGTACTTGATTCCTCCTTGCTTAACACTCAGCAATATAAGGTATGTATTAAAGGTAAAGTGGAGGAATCTAGGGAATG
>OY757946.1:45465423-45525423 GCA_963585895.1 Sepioteuthis lessoniana | reverse complement strand
TATTCTAGGGATAGATAGATAGATAGATAGATAGATAGATAGATCAGACAAAAAAGACAGATAGATTGCTTGATATAAAAGTTAGATAGACTTTTAAACTCGAAGAAATATAAATATAACCACAAATACACACGTGCGTATACATACATACATACATACATACATTCATACATACATACATTAATATATATATATATATATATATATATATATATATATAGAGAGAGAGAGAGAGAGAGAAAGAGAATGAAGATGGAGAGGAGAAAAAGCGAGAGAAATTGAGATAATTTATTTGACGGACCACATACTTGAAAAGGCATTTATATAAAAGCCCCCATGACACCTTGTTACCGCTAAAGGGCTAAACCTTTAGGATACCAACACGTGCCCCTTCGTTAATTACAGCTCATATTACCCACACTGATTAAGAAAGAAATGTTTACTTTAAATGACACGAATTTGATATATGCTATAAACTTATTTTGTCTAGTTTTAAGCAATATTTTTCTAACCACAATAGATATCTTGTATGAACCTGCACCACGAGAGCAATAGATTACATTTTTCGTTCCGTTTTCTTCTGGATTCTACTTTGAACTCTTTATATATATCGTATATAACAGCAAAATTTGTTGGTTAGTTTCACGGCAAATCAAAATGTATTGGGTTATCTAAAGCTGATGTCAGAATCAAATGGCATTACGTGTATTGTTTGGGGAAACAGAATCGAAGAGCAGGGCTCCCGTGGGGTAGTACTCGTTGTGTAATGGGTAACGGGCTAGAGTGTGACATCGTTACACTTTCACGTTTATTTTAAGAGTAATACACTTGTGAAAGTGATGAAACTCTTTATTAATATTGGGTTAAAGAGTTCCACAACTGTTCTACTACGAAGATCGTTTCGGCTTTAGATAACCTATGAAGGGTTGATACTCGTGTGAAAAACGCTCAAGGAGTATCAAATCAAGAAAGAATCAGAACACTTGGAGGAAAAGAAAACTTCTTGTACTTGGGGTTATTAGAAGTGGATACCATCAAACAAACGGAGATGACAGAAAAAATTTAAAAAGAGTATCCGAGACGAACGAGAAATTTTTTTAAAACCAAGCTCGGCAGCAAGTATCTCGTCAAAGGAAAAAAATAGTCTGGGCATTCCCGCCCCTTGAGAGATACTCTGTAATATAATGGTCGAGGGATTTCGTTTTATGCCTTTGGGTTTAGTTAGGCTGAGAACCTTTCGGCTCAGTGCATGGGTAACTTAGGTGCAACATTAATGTAGGTGTTCACGCGCACGGGCGGAGCGGGCGTGTTACTCAGAGATGTCACAATAGCCCAGATGGGAAACGGGACAAGAGAGTGCGGATGACGTCACGCACCGGAAGCACGCGGATGATTTTGGGGATTTGGAAAAGTTAGTTGCGTTAAGTTGTGCCCCGGGAGAAGACGGTCGGCTTTCGCTTGCTCGCTGAAGACAGGCCAGTGGCCTTGTGGCGGGTGCCACACGTGTTGAGGGGGTGCACATGGAAAAAGTCATCATAGAAAGATTGTACATCTCTGTTCCTTATGTCGAAACCTTTAACTCAAATATAATAGAAGGTTTCGTACCTGAACTAAGAAGTCGTTATGTGTTTTTCGTGTTTCGAGAATCCTATGTTCTATGTATATATGTTATGAACATTCTATGTACGTTTCACGTGCCATATCATGGCTATGTTACAACTCGGGACAAACGAAACAACAAAGATGAGAAAACAGAAATGGGAAGAAAAACAACTGTATGGATATTTCGAGCAACAAACTGACGAAATCTCACACAAGAAGACTTGGATATGGCTAAGAAAAGGAAACCTGATGAGAGAAATTGCATCTCAACACAAAAGCAAGCCATAAGCTATGGTAATGTAAAAAGAGATAATACGCAACAGAACAGCAAATCTAAGTTATATGGTGAAAGAGACAAACAGTAAATCACATAATAAGCGAATGCTACATGTTAGCGTAAAAAGAATACAAGTCTAAATAAGACAGGCTGGGCAAAGTGAAAGAAGTTTAAATTTGATCATCTGAAAAAATGGTATATGCACAACCCGGAATCCGTCCTGGGAAAAGAAACTCAAAAGTTCTCTAAGTATTTGCAATACACACGGATCATCTAATCACGGCCTGACGACCAGACAAAGTGATTGTCAACAACAACAATAACAACCACAAAAAGTACCTGCTGAAAAGTGGATTTTACCGTTCTGGCATACCACAGGGTAAAACTAAAGGAAGGCAAAAAGAGAGATAAATACCTGGACCTTGCAGGAGAATTGAACAAAAAAACCTATGGAACACTACGAGGGCTCGAAGACAACATAAAAAAACGCAAAAAAGACCATAAACAACGACCAGACACAATACAGTCAAAAAATAAAACAACAATAATTTGGAAGCAGAAATGGGAAGAAAAATAACTGTATGGATATTTCAAGAAACAAATTGACGAAATCTCACTCAAGAAGACGAGACATGGCGACAAAATAAAACCTTCTGAGAGAAACTGAATCTCTCCTTATAGCAGCACCAAAAACGCTATAAGGACAATTTATATCAAAGTCAAAATCGATGATGTGCAATAGAATTGCAAATGTAGATAGAGACAAAAACATTAATTACGTAGTAAGCAAATGTAGCAAACAAACGCAGAAGTCTTGCTTTGTTTTATGGCATATCAACCACTGTAGGTTATTTAATGTCATAAATAGTTCTATTTCAGACATATCAGTTTAGGATAAGTCCGCAGTTTAAATGTCAAAAGAGATTTATTACCAGCAATTCAGTTTAGCAGAAGTACAATTTTTTTTGTTTACACATAGCTAAATGTGAAAAACAGTTCTATTTCAAAGAATGCCGTTTGGCATAAGTACACAGTTTTAATGTCAAAAACATTTCTATTTCAAACTATGTAGTTTAGTTTACAAACTTAAATGGTTCCAAGTATTGCTATGTATCACTAACAATTCAATAAAACAAATGTCATTTATTTACACACAAATAAATGTAAAAACAGTTCTATTTCAAACAATTCAGGTTAGCATAGGTACGCAGTTTAAATGTCAAAGCAGTTCTTTTTCAAGAAACAGTTTTATACTATTCGATCCATAGATAGGTCCCAGTCAGGTGCTGCCATTCCGGGTTAGAACGGACATGGCAGCAATGGCAATAAAGGGTAGTCCGAATTCCCCAAATTATTTGTATTTGATTAGAATACTTGATATATAAGCGTATATAAAGTCTTGAAGAAACTGTGTTAAAACTTTGATTAAAACGTACAATGTTTGCAATTCTTCAACCTCTATACATCAAATAACACCCGGGTGGTAAAACGCATTTAATAACATATTTCCATGAGAAAATTGAAACCGGTTCATATCCTAGTGGGTAGAATGTTCACCGATGATACGAGAGGCCTGGGTTCAATCCCAGGTCACGTCATACCAAAATCTTTAAAAATAGTATTTGATACCTCCTTGCTTAACACTCAGTATTATAAGGTAAGGATCGAGGGTAAAGTGGAGCAATCCAGGGAAAGGAATAGCGCCCTCTCCTCCTCCGCGGTGAAGTATCTATTATAAAGGGAGCCTTCGGGTCACCCTCGACTACGATCGCTAACTTTTTACTTATGAGAAAATTATCAATTGAATCGATGATTGGTTACTGATGTTTCTTGAAAGTATACCATTGTTTGCAAAAAATTGTCTTCGGCTTTAGATAACCTGTCAAAGTTTCACACGGCCGAAACCTTCGAACCAACAATTTTCGGTACTCACTTGAATTGATCCTCGGTTACTCAGCTAAATTTATTCAATATCAACATTGATCAAGGTGACCAACCTGAAAAATAAAACCAGTCTCATTACGTTCTAGACCTATTTCGTATTATTCTTCGCTTAATAACAGTGAGTGGAGTCAAACGAATAGGTCTGCGAGACAGACTATATTCGGCCATTATTTTGCAATCTAGGTCGTGAGCAGATAGTCACGACCAGTGCTATGTCGATAAATATATGCTTATTTTGAAAGTGATGGCCCCTACTTGGGTGTGCTACTTTCCCGAGAAGCTGTCAGAATATCATTAATCCAGAAACGGTTGTATTATAATCTTTTAATCAGCGATTTTCTTCGTACGACCTTGAGAGGGAGGTAGGGAAATGTAACGCTCGTGACAAGTGTGAGGAGCTTTATCCTTTTCCCTTCTCGTTATATCACAAGAAAAGATGCAACTGCTAATTTGACATTTTTGTCGACAATTTTTTTCTCGCTTGCACCCATTAACAAATATGGCCGCCCATATTGGGAGTAGGGTTCGTATGTGGCGACATCTATGACGAGTGAAAGGAACCTGTGTGGCACCATCAAATCATAAAAAAGAATTTCGCCAGAGACAAAGATGATATTACACCAGGCGACACGATCAACGAAGTAACCTGATATCTGATTAAAAAGATTACTGCAGGGAGATAAATATTTGATTACTCCTTGTTTTATTATACCCAAAGGGTTTGCCAAAAGTGTCTATAAAATCATTTTTCACTGGGATTTCTCGTTCCTAGTCTCCATGAAGAATTTTAATAAGTTGTTTTTTTTACAAATGGTTTCTTAACGTTCTATCTATCTATCTATCTATCTATCTCATTCTGTTAAAATTTATCTATCTATCTACCGAGAGAGAGAGAGAGAGAGAGAGAGAGAGAGAGAGAGAGTGTGAGAGAGAGGCAAAGCGAGATAGACAAAAAGACATATATATATGTGTATATATATATATATATAAACACGCACACACAGACCCACACTCGTATATATATATATATATATATATATATATATATATATATATATCAGTCTGCTCAGGTCTATCAATGTACCTATCAATCTATGTCAGAATATATATATATGTTCTATATATATATACTATTTTTCATATAAAAATTCTTTGGTATCATTATAAATTTATTTCAAGTCTATGATGACCCTCTTCAAAAGGCATAAGAAGAATACTGTTTTGTATTTGAAATCATTTATATATGTTTATATTGCTTCTGGCGAGAAGAGAATTTAGAAAAATAATTCTTTAATCAAAAATGTTCATTCATCATAAAAATTCAAAAGTTATATATATATATATATATATGCATGTTTGATTAAATAGTAAAGAGACATTTTGTCTATATAATCTAATTAAGTTCCTTTCCAGTTTCCTGATAAGTGTCTTGGTTTCCGAATGGAATTGCCATTGCTCCCGGGTCCACGCTGGCCCAGAGCGGTATCACCAGATAGGGTGCAAACAAATGCCTTATGCTCCAATGGACTATTTAATCATTTAACTGTGTTTGAACTAATGATTCATATTTAATAGAATTGTTAGTGATACATAGCAACACTTAGAACCATTTAACTTTGACTTATGCTAAAAGGAATAGTTTGAAATAGAACTGTTTGATCATTTAACTGTGTGTGAATAAATAAAAAATGTTTAATTGAATTATTAGTGATGCTTAGCAATATTTGAAAACGTTCAACAATGTGCAAAAAATGATTAATAGTAAATAAAAATATTCATGTTAGATAAAAGAATTGAAACCATTTAACTGTGTGCCAAAAAATGAGCTCAGGCTTGTTTAAAAATGTTATCAACGAAATGTGTTTACAAATCATATATTTGATATATATGTATAAAACAATTTGGCATTAAACAACCTACAACGGTTTATATGACATAAAACCAAACAAAACTAAAAACATATCATGGATGGGACGTTAACAGATATTTCCACTCCCAACAGAGTTGCAATGAAGGGGTAACTCCGCATTCCCCAAAAACTCTGACTAACTGGATGCAGTTGGATTTTATACGAAAGCTATCTATTTAGAGTTGCTGTCCATTCTCCTTGTGGCGTATGCAGTCAGCTAATTCTAGTTATCTGTCAACCAGGAGTAAACGAAGTGAGCTGTGTTTCATAAACTAAACACTCACCCACTACTAAACAAACAGTCTGCGGTTTGCTATCAGAACATTTCTAAGTTCACTAAAATAATGAATTCCCCAGTATATTTAAATAAATGTTGGTATATTAAATTCCACTATTCGTCAAACAATGTGTGCGCATGCGTATTTGTTTACTGTTCCATTTCTTAGCCAATATCAAGTCTTACATCGAATATTCCTAATGGGTGAGAAAAAGAACATCTATATTTAATCAAATGGAATGAGACAACGTAGAAAGGTAAAAACAACAACCGTTATCTTTTTGATCTATGAGTCGATCATTGAATATGTATATGGAGTTATATTTTCTTGCTGTAGGAACAATCTTAAGGGTCCTGGCTGATAAAAAAAGATGGCAGGGGAAACATTTTGTCTAATTATATGAATCGCATTGTATTTTGGAGTCTTTTCCAAAGACGTCCTACGAAAATTAGTTTTGTATTTTTGGCTTAAATGAAAATAGACTGAGAATCAAGGAAGCCATTTTTTAAGATATAGAAGTATTCGGTAATAAAAGAATAAAATGTTAATAGTAGAAAAAAAAAAGAGTGAAAGAAGGAAAGAAAGGAAGAATAGAGGCAAATAATATGGAGTTTAAAAATATAGAAAAGGGTAATATAATTGCGGAGGGATTTCGTTTTGTGTATCTTGCCTTTCGGTTTAGTTAGGATGATTGGTTTGGTTTGGTTTCTTTGTTTAATGGCATATCAACTCTTTTTCGGTTATTTAATGCCAAAGCCATTCTCCTAGAAGAACAGTAGTGGTACTATTTAACCCATAGCTTGGAGGATAAGGGGGTTCATACCTTTCCCAAGGGTATTAATATGAAAGTGATTGTGACATATCAAGTTTGGTTTGGTTTCTTTGTTTAATGGCATATCAACTCTTTTTCGGTTATTTAATGCCAAAGCCATTCTCCTAGAAGAACAGTAGAGGTACTATTTAACCCATAGCTGGGAGGATAAGGGGGTTCATACCTTTCCTAAGTGAACGTAATAGCGTGGCTGGAGTACGAACTCGCGTACTACGATTCCGCAGTCCATCGCTTTAACCATTACACCACGAGGACACCCCCCCTAGTTAGGATGAGAATCTTTTGCTCAGCGCATGGGTTAGTTAGGTGCAACATTAACGCAGGTATTCACGCGTGTGCGGAGAGGATGTGTCATTCAGAGATGTCAAAATAAAAAATACCAGATAGGAATTGTGACCAGGGGATGTGCGTGACGTCACGCACCGGAAGCGTGGACTAAAGATTTTGGGATTTGAGAAAAAGCAGTTACTTGAGTTCCTGCGTCCGATCGGGAAAGTTGAGATTCAGACCTGGGTGAGGCCAGACGACTTTGTGCGCTACGGGCGCCACGCGTTGGTTGGGTTGGGAACTGACGATGTAAAAGCAGTCACCATAGAAAGATTGCATGTCTCTCTCTCCTCATATCGAATAACCTTTAACTCAAATGTAATAAAGTTTCGTATCTGAACCAATTTCGTGAATGTCGTGTATTTCGGATTCACACATCCGTATATTATTGGTATGTTACAAAAGTATAAAAATAAAAAAAAATGATGTTTAATTGAATTCTTAGAGATAATATTAGATAGTACTACTTTGAACTATTTAACTTTGTTGACTTATATTAAATTGAATTGTTAGAAATAGAACTGTTTGATCATTTAACTATGTGTATGCAAATGACTGATGTTTAATTGAATTGCTAGCGATAATATTAGATAGTAATACTTTGAACTATTTAACTTTGTTGACTTATATCAAATTGAATTGTTAGAAATAGAACTGTTTATTCATTTAACCGTGTGTATCTATGAAATGTGTTTACAAATCATATATTTGATATATATATTTTTTAAATTCAGCATTGAATAACCCTCAATGGTTGATATGCCATAAAACCAAACCAAACTAAATCATCTTATCACCGAATTTCAACTATGACTTATCATCAGTTGTTCAAATAGATCTGTTAGATAGAAATACATGATAGCATATAAGCCTATAAAAATGAGTGAATGAGCAGGCGACCGTAATCGAAGGCGACCAGAAGGCTCCCTTTACAATAGATACTACACCGAGGTGTAGGGAAGGGCGCTACTCCTTTCCTTGGTCCTGGTGATTTTTGAACACCAGCTTTTGCGGATGGTCTTTCAATAGAGTTTGAGTGGCAGTAAGTCTCCTCAGGTCTTCATAACTCTTCACGGTATCCGGGCCGATCTTAGTCATACTGTACTTGAGATGATCTCTGTTCGTCCTCTGGTTTCTGATTCTTCCAGACCCTTAACCAAGCCTTTTGGTACTGTTCCGTGCGAACAAATTACAATCAGTATCACCGTCTCTTTCATGTTCTATAACGATTTTAGTTCTCAGGCAATGTCTAAGTACTTGTCACTTTTTTAGTTTTCTTTGATGGTTCCTTTGTTGTCCACCGGAATTATCAAGTGTACTATTCGGCGGATTCTTTTTTTTTTTTCCAGTCTCATTCTACAGGAATGATTCTGATTTGTGCATATTATTGTCATTTAAATTCTCTTTTGATAGTTTCCACATCAACGTTAGTTAATGGTTTTTCATTGGAGTCTGAGTGACAGCAAGTCTCCTCAAGTCTCCAGGACTCTTCTCAGTATTCTGGCCGATCTCAATAATACTGTAGTTTGGATGATCTTCACTCATCCGCCTATTTCCAAGTCCTCTAGTCCTTGTACCAATTCTTTGACTGTGCCGAGTGCACTAATTACAACTGGTATTACCGATACTCTCATGTTCCATTTTTTTTTTCAGTTCTCTCGCAAGATCTACGTACTAATCACTCTTTTTGCTTTCCTTTAGTTTCACCCTGTAGTCAACCGGAAGAGCAAAGTACACAACTCTGCAGGCTATTTTTTTTTTTTAGTTTATTATCACTAGGTCTTGTCGTGTAGCTGAGATTAGATGATCCATTTGAAGCTCAAAATTGCAGAGAATTTTATACGTCTCATTATGGCCAAATTTAAGCTTCTTGCACAATTCCCAGTGAATTACCTTTCCCACCCAGTCGTGTTTACTCTTATACTCTCTTTGCGCAAATTTATAGTTTTTGTTATTTAATAGAAATAGATATTTTAAATCATATAATTGTTGAGAAATTAGAATACAAATATTTGATAACAGGCAATGACGCAGGGCATGAAAATCAACTGTGTATCACATGATGGACAAAGTTAAAAAAAAATATTTCATTCGTTCACAATTAATGTGAGTATATTGGTCAGTCAATAAACTTTTCATCTGAAGCGATATATATATATATATATAACCAGACAGGAAAATAAATGGTCGGGTCTTTACTTAATAAAGAATAATAAGGAAAAAGCAAACGAAGTCTGGGTTTGGGAAATAACCTGAATTTTGTGTATTTTTGTAAATCTTCATAAGAAAGTTGTCATTATTTCTTTGTCTGATGATGCAGATTGTCTAAAATATCATGTCTGCTGAAATTAACTTTATTACAAAAAATAAGAGTAATTTTTTAAGTTTTTCCCTCTCTCTCTCTCTCTCTCTTAATATATATATATATATATATATATATATATATATATATATATATATATATATATATATATATATAAGAAAAATCTTTAGAAATTACTCTTCTTTTTTGTAATAATATTTGTTTCAGTATATATATATATATATATATATATATATATATGATGATTTTATTCTGGTGTTCTCAAGTTTAAAATTGATAAGATATTTTAAAAACGATTGAAATATTTTAAATACTTTTCAGAGAATAGAAACCGTGACACTTAATATGAAAAATGAAGACTTCAAATTTTAGGTAGTGACCGGTAGAGGGCAAAGAGGAGAAAAAAATATTTATATTACCGTAAATATTTTTCGCCCCTTCTTGCCTTTTTTCGGTCAATACCCATCGTTATAATTCTCTGAAGAGATGTGATTGAAACTCTTTTTGAGAATTTTAAAATATTCTAACCGCTTTAAAAATATCTTATCAATTTTAAGCATATGCACGCTATAAAAAGTATTGTTCAAATTATAGCACAAATATATATATATATATATATATATATATATATATATATATATATATATATATATATATATATATATATATATATATTTATATATATTTGTGTGTGTCTGTGTCTGAGTGTGTATATATATTTGTATAAGTTGCAGTACAAAGAATGTTGTAGGAATATTTTCCTTTTAGCTATGAAACATGTTAATATTTTCATATAGTTTATCAAATTAATATATATATATATATATATATATATATATATATATATATATATATATATATATATATATAGAATCTTCTTCATATGAGGAAAAAATTCTCTTTTTTTAAGAGATCGACAAAAGAAAAGATAATTAATCCCGTTGCCGTTAAACATTTATGCTGTCGTTTTCATGCCGACAGGAACACGGCGTTGTTAGAAAGAAATGTACTTGGTTGTTTTAATCAATTGTCTTTTTTCCTTCGTTCGTTTTCTTTTTCTACTTATGTATTGTTGTGCCTATATTTATTATTCATTATTTTCTTCAGCGAATTTATTTGTGATTTTATTTATCTTTCTTTCAGTTTTCTTCTTTTGCTCTCTCTTTTTATGTCTTTTTCTTCTGATTAAACTCTTTCCTTTTTTTTTTCTCCAATTTTTCTTTCTTTCTTTTTACTCATTCAGTCTCATTCTTTCTACTAAACTTAATTCGCTGAATTAGAACTGTTTGAATAAACTGAATAGCTAGAAATAGAAATGTTTTTGACAATTAAACTGTGTACTCATGCTAAACTGAATTGTTTGAAATAGAACTGTTTTTGACATTGGAACTATGTGTAAACAACATCTATACTAATACTAAACTTAATTCGCTGAATTAGAACTGTTTGAATAAACTAAATAGCTAGAAATAGAAATGTTTTGACAATTAAACTGTGTACTCATGCTAAACTGGATTGTTTGAAATAGAACTGTTTATTTATATAAAATTGATTTGGCATTAAAAAACTAACAAATTTTGATATGCAATGAAACCTAAACTACCAACCAACCAACAGTTCTTCTTCTTCTTCTTCTTCTTCTTCTTGCCCAGTCAGCTGGGGCTGTAGTATACACCGACTGCACCTCTGCAGAGGGGTAAGACCTCCCACAATGAGTGTCCTGGATATGATACTAAACAATCTGATGGTGAGGTTACAGGGATTCTGGGGCTTTGAGGAATGCGGAGCACCCCTTCATTGCCATTGCTCCCAATTCCACTCTGGCCCGGAGTGGTAGCACTTTATAGGGCCCTATCTATGGGTTAAATAGAACTAAACTGCGTACTTATGATAAACTGAATTGTTTAAATGAAAAATGTTTGACTAAATTGAATAGCTTGAAATAGAAACGTTTTTGACAACTAAACTGTGTTCTTACATTTAAACTGCGTACTTTTGCTAAACTGAATTGTTTGAAATGGAACTGTTTTTGACATTGGAACTATGTGTAAACAACATCTATACTAATACTAAACTTAATTCGCTCAATTAGAACTGTTTGAATAAACTAAATAGCTAGAAATAGAAATGTTTTTGACAATTAAACTGTGTAAACTGAATTGTTTGAAATAGAACTGTTTATTTATATAAAATTGATTTGACATTAAAAAAACTTACAAATTTTGATATGCAATGAAACCCAAACTATAAACAAAACAAACAAACCAACTCTTCTTCTTCTTCTTCTTCTTCTTCTTCTTCTTCTTCTTCTTCTTCTTTCACTCTCATATTTCTCTCACTCTTTTTTTCTGACCACTTTTCTCTGTCCACTTTGATTCGTTTCCTTTTTCTATTTCTTCTTCTGCGCCCCCTCTTTTTCTTCTTTCTTTCTTTCTTTTTCTTCTCTTCATTCACTCTTTTTTTTTCTTTGTCTATTTTCTTTGTTCTTTAATTTTCCTGTTTTCATTCCCTTTTTTTTTCTGAAATTGATTTTTCGAACTAATTATTTCATTTTTCCTTCAAAACGTTTTCGATTATTCTTTTTACTCTATTTTTTTTTTTTATGTCTAACGTTAGTGAGACATTTGCTATTTAGGTTGATGACGTCTTTCTTAGAATATGTCACATTTTGTGATCAGAATCTTCGATCAAGTATTGGCGTTGGTAACGGTGCCAAATCGTTCTAGTTATTTAGTGGGTTAATACTGAACTTGTTACAGTTAGTTTTGTCACGGGCCCAAATCTCTCACACTTTGAACGCTAGGATCATGATCTAAACAATCACATAAATTACTGACGAAATAAGAATCAACTCAAACCAAGTTTACACTATTTTGGTTTTAAGGGCTCTACAAATAGAGTGTGTATTGGGAAATACAAATATAAATATATATGATTTGGTTTCGTTTGGTTTTATGGCATATCAACAATTGTAGGTCATTTAATGCCAAATCCTCTTTATACATATATATTAAACATATATGATTTGGTTTGGTTGGCTTTTATAGCATATCAACCATTGTAGGTATTTTAATGCCAAATCCACTTTATACATATATATTAAACATATATGATTTGGTTTCGTTTGGTTTTATGGCATATCAACAATTGTAGGTCATTTAATGCCAAATCCTCTTTATACATATATATTAAACATATATGATTTGGTTTGGTTGGCTTTTATAGCATATCAACCATTGTAGGTATTTTAATGCCAAATCCACTTTATACATATATATTAAACATATATGATTTGGTTTGGTTGGGTTTTATGGCATATCAACCATTGTAGGTATTTTAATGCCAAATCCACTTTATACATATATATTAAACATATATGATTTGGTTTGGTTGGCTTTTATAGCATATCAACCATTGTAGGTATTTTAATGCCAAATCCACTTTATACATATATATTAAACATATATGATTTGGTTTCGTTTGGTTTTATGGCATATCAACAATTGTAGGTCATTTAATGCCAAATCCTCTTAATTCATATATATTAAATATATAGAAATTTGTTTGGTTTGTTTTTATGGCATATCAACCATTGTAGGTTATTTAATGCCAAATCCTATATATATATATATATATAAACACATTCTTAAACGAGTCTGAGTTGTTTTTTGCACACAGTTAAATGGTTTCAAGTATATAGAGCGAACTTTATCAGATTCAAACACTCCGGGCTAGAGTGGACCATGGAGCAATGGCAATGAAAGGGTTACTACACTTCCTGCAAATCTCCAAGGTTCGACTATTACCATCGGATGATTCAATGTCACATACAGGATATTCTTTAGAGGTCTTATCCCTCAGCAGAAATGCATTTGGTGTATTTTACAGCCCAAGCCGACTGTGCAGAACATTTTCTGATTGAAGGATTAATTTAAATGTCATTTCAACCCGTCTAGGGTTATTTTTTGCCTCAAGGTTAAGAAATCACTTTCCTTGTATAATTATATTTACATTTTGAGAGTACTTTTTTTTTAAGATTATTTTTGCTGATATTTATATGATATTAAGTATTCTTATCTAATATAAATAATTTGAACACGGATGTATGGTTTCAAGTATTCATATCTCATACTTTTATTGTTTCATGTAAATATTTCTATTTAATAATGGTCATTTGTTTGTATACATTTGTATAATTTCAAGTACTCAGTAATGCTTGCCTGTTATCAATTATTGATTCTGGTATATTTTCATACTACAGATAATTTTCACTCAAACGGAATCAAGTATACGCAGTTTAGAGAATTCGGAATGGAGAGAGAGAGAGAGAGAGAGAGAGAGAGAGAGAGAGAGAGAGAGAGAGAGAGAGAGAGAGAGAGAGAGAGTTTGGTTTGGTTTGGTTTGGTTTGGATTAATGACATATCAACCACTGTTGGTCATTTAATGCTAAATCCACTTTTATACATAAAAAATGTTCAATTTCAATCAATTCAGTTTAACATAAGTATACAGTTTAAATGTTAAAAACAGTTCTGTTTCAAACTATTCAGTTTAGTCTAAGTTAAATGGTTCCAAGTATTGATATGTATCACAAAAAAATTCAATTAAACGTCAGACATTTATATACACACTGTTGACTGTAAAAACAAGCTCTATTAAAAACAATTCAGTTTATCAAAAGCACACAGTTACTTTTTATTTGACCGACAGATAAGACCCTATTAGGGGCTACTACTTCAGGCCAGAATGGAGCTGTGAGCAATGACAATAAAAGCGAAAATAGCCTTCCCCAAAGTTCCAGCATTGCTGGAGCCTCACCTTCAGGACACTCGTTAGAAGGAGTCTTTAAATGGACACACCCCACTTATCTGATATCCAGAACTGTAGCTTCACCATAAGATAAAGATTAGAGTCATAGCCAGAACACCTTTTTATTGAGTGTGTGTGTATGTGTTGGGGTGGGTTAACTCTTTGCAGGTTATACAGTTCTAAGCTTCGTTTACGGGCTAAAACTGTTAGATAACTTCACTTTACAATGCTTGCCAAGTTGGCAGAGGGATAAGAACCCCTCCAACGAGTGTCCTGTTGGTGACACTAAACAATATGATGGTGAGACTCCAGTACTGGTGGAGTTTTGGTGATGCTGAGTACTCCTTTATTGCCATCGATCCCAGGTCCACTCTATCCCGCATTGGTAGCACTTGTGAGGGTTCTATCTCTGGCTCAAATAGAACTGTGTACTTCGGCTAAACTGAATTGTTCGAAATGGTACTGTTTTTAACATTTAAACTGCGTACTTATGTTAAATTGAATTGTTTGAAATAGAACTGTTTATATATATATATATATATATATATATATATATATATATTTATATTTATATATTTATATATATATATAAATTTGGCATTAACAACCTACAACGGTTGATGTGATATAAAACGAAACCTTTACCATGGAACATAACTTTAATATCCACTACTGCATTTTGTAAACAATGATTTCGGAAGTGTTCATTCTTAAATATTTTAAAGTGCATTAAAAAATAACGTGTTTGTTTGTCAGTATTAGAACCACAGAACTCTCTGTCTCCACACGTACTTTCAAGTGAAGTAAATGACAAAAAATGCTTTCCAATATTTTGGCGTTTGAAACGGAAATTGATCAGACAAGAAAGCAGGATGAGAAAGACGCAAAACGGAATCTAATTACGCGTTGGTAGACACGGGTGGCGTCACGACTGCCGTCAACGAAAACAGTATAAAAGTTTGTGCCATGTTTTAAAAGCGACTTTCTTTAGCAATTTTGTTTTTGTTTTTGAGAAAAAATTAAATTTAAAAGGGAGGTGATCGTAAAGTGTAGGGTCAGGGAGCAATATGATTGACTTTAAGAATTTGTTGGTCATAAGTCAAGTCTGACGACAGGAGAACAGTTTGTGTTCCTTCGGCATCTTGTATCTGTTTATCTGTCAGTCTTTGTCTCTGCATATCTGGTTTATCTTCGAATATCTTAATTTTTCAAACTAAGTTCTGACTCCAGGGTGCTCTTTCTGAGCTTTGTCCGTCCGAGGGACTCTTTTTACTAAGTTTTCATTGATATAAGTATACACAGCGAGAGAGAGAGAGAGGGGGGGGGGTTCCGATTTTGCTCTCAGGCAAATGCAATATGCCATTCTCACTAGCGCCCACCGGGTGGTTGGTAAAAAGTGTTTCGTCACCCTTTCATGGTCTCGGATGGGTGGGTGGTCAATCTCGCATGCAATAGCTGCTTTTAAGGGCCGAGTTCCTGTAACCCTAACCCATACATGAATGTGTTGAACGTACATATAATATTCATAAAATGTTCATATATAACATAGGAATCCCGAAACACAAAAACACTTACGACTTCTTAGTTCAGGTACGAAACTTTTTATTACCTCTGAGTTAAAAGGTTTTTCGACATAAGGAGAGAGGCATAATCTTTCTCTGCTGACTTTTCCATCTGCCCCCCATCAAATGCGGCATCCGTAGCGCACAAATTCGTCTGGCCTCGCCCAGGTCTCAATTTCAACTAACTGACTTTTCTCAAATCTCAGCCCACACTTCCTGTGCGGGAGGTCACGCACATCCCTGGTCACATCCTCTATCTGAGATTTTTATTGTGACATCTCTGAATGACACGTCCGCTCCGCGCGCGCGTGAACACCTACGCTCATGTTTGCCCCTAACTAACCCATGCACCGAGCTGAAATGTTCTCAGCCTAACTAAACCCAAAGGCAAGATATATAAAGCGAAATCCCTCGGCCATTATATCACATTCCTTGCTTGGCACCTGAGGCACCCAATAGTGAAATGGCGATAAAATCAAACATTTTTTGTGACCTCGGGGCATGATTCTCAATTTGTGCATGGCTCCCCACATTAAAATGACCTTGTGTCAAATCTTTGGATAAATATCAGTCATAGCAATAAAATTAGTAGTTGGGAAAATAGTAGTATTTGTAGTAGTAGTAGTAGCAGCAGTAGCAACAACAGCCGTAGATGTAATACTAGTATTAACAGCCATAGGAACAACAGAAATAATCATCATCATCATCATCTCGCGCTGGTAGCACGGATATCCCTGACCCTCTCTCGCCACTCCTCCCTATCGTTCATCGCCCTAGGTAGGTCTTCGGGACAACATCCCGTATCCTCACATAGCTGCTGGATGTATGTTCGTGCTGGTCGTCCTGCTTTTGCACAGCCATGTGTGGGGGTCCATAAGAGTACATCTCTTATGAGTTCGTCCCTGCTTCTCCAGCAGTGTTCTGCATGTCTGGTTCGGCTAACTTGAATAGTTTTCGTGATAGAGGGCAGGTGGCCGTACAGTTGGTGTTTTGTGGGGTGTTGCCACCAGGACTTGTTTAAGATTGCATGTAGCATTCTTGTGTAATTGCCGTCTAGCTTCTTCTCCAGCCGTTTTGTTAGCGTCCATGTAGTGCATCCATATAGCAGTATCGATGTGACCGCTGCCTGTAAGAAACTGCGTATCATTTTATCGGTTAGGTCTGATTTCCATATAATCGATAGCCAATTCATAGCTGTCCATGCTTTCGTTAACCTCGTTTCGATGTCCTTTAGGATTTTATTGTTTATATTTTATATTTATATTTATATTTTAGTATAATTGCAAATTTGTAGTAATAGCAGTAATAGTAACAGTACCAGTAGCAGTAAGTTAGCGACCATAGTCGAGGGTGACCCGAAGGCTCCCTTTTCGATAGCTACTACACCAAGGTGTAGGGGAGGGCGCTACTCCATTCCCTGGATTGCTCCACTTTACCCTTGAACCGTACCTTATAATGCTGAGTGTTAAGCAAGGTGGTATCAAGTTCCATTTTTAAAGTCTTTGGTATGACTCGACCTGGGATTGAACCGAGGTCTCCCGGGCCATTGGCGAACACTCTAAACGCTAGGCCAATGTCCGGACACCAGTAGCAGTAATAATAATAATAATAATAATAATAATAATAATAATTATAATGATCATGCCAACAAATCGTATAAGCACAACCCAGCACCTGTCCTAGAAAATGACACTCACAAACTCCTATGGGACTTTGATATACAAACGGATCACCTAATCTCGGCCAGAAGACCAGACCTTATAATAATCAACAAAAAAAAAAAAAAAAAAAATCTGACAAATTGACGACTTTGCTGTCACGGCTGACCACAGAATAAAACTGAAAGAATGTGAAAAGAGAGATAAGTACCTTGACCTTGCTAGAGAATTGAAAAAACTATGGAACATGAAGGTGGCAATTATACCAGTTGTGAGTGGTGCCTTCGGCAGGGTAACTAAAGGATTATTAAAGGGCCTGGAAGATTTAGAAGTTGGCGACCGAGTAGAGATCATCCAAACAACAGCATTATTGAAAACAGCCAGAATACTGAGAAGAATCCTGGAGACTTGAGGAGACTTGCTGTCACTGAAACTCCAGTGAAAGACCATCAGCTTACGATGATGTGAAAAACTCTGATGAGTAATAATAATAATAATAATAATTAACACGATGAACAACAGAAAGACAATAACTTGGAAACAAAAGTAGGAAGAAAAACAACTCTATGGACGTTTTAAACGACTAATAAACAACATTTCACAACAGAAAACCTGGACCTGACTAAGAAAAGGAAACTTTAAAAGAGCAACAGAACCTCTCCTAATAGCAACAAAAAACAACGCCATATGAACCAATTATATCAGAATGAGAATAGATAAGACGCAACAAATTAGCAAATGTAAGCCAAGCGGAGACAGAGATGAAACCATCAATCACATAATAAGCGAATGTTGCAAATTAGCACAGACGGAGTATAAGACTAGGCACGACTGGGTGGGCAAGGTGATCCACTGGGAGATGTGCAAGATGTGCAAGAAATTTAAATTTGACCATACGAACAAATAGTATAAGCACAACCCAGCACCTGTCCTAGAAAATGACACAAACTCCTACGAGACTTTGACGTACAGACGGGTCACCTAATCTCGGCCTGAAGACCAGACCCTATAATAATCAAGAAAAATAAAAGAGAGAATTTGCAAAATCGTCAATTTCGCTGTTCCGGCTGACCACAGAATAATACTGAAAGAATGTGAAAAGAAAAATAAATACCTCGACCTTGCAAGGGAATTGAAAAAAAACATGAAGGTGACGATTATACCAATTGTGATTGGTGCTTTTGGTACAGTAACTAAAGGACTATTAAAGGGACTAGAGGGCTTGGAAGTAGGTGACCGAGTGGAGACCATCCAACATTATTGAGAACGGCCAGAATACTGAGAAGAGTCCTGGAGACTTGAGGAGACTTGCTGTGACTCAAACTCCAGTGAAAGACCATCAGCTGACGCTGTGTGGAAAACTCCAATGGAGATAATTATAATAATAAACGAAGAAGTAGTAACAACTCGCAAAGTAGTAGTAATTGTAAAAACGGTAGTAGTAGTAGTAGTAGTAGTAGTAGTAGTAGTTGACTTTTTTATTGTTACTGAAAGTTTTCGTGAAGATTTTGACTCAATCTTTTCTCTTTACGAGCATCTGGGAATTTTAATTTAATCTTTAAATGTTTTTTCGTATCCGCATCATTTTTTACTCCTTAACAGTTTTTCACATCAGTGTTAGCTGATGGTCTTTCACGGGAGACTGAGTGAGAACAAGTCTCCTCAAGTGTCCAGGACTCTTCTCAGTATTCTGGCTGATCTCAGCAATGCTGTAGTTTGGATTGTCTTTACCCGTCTGTTTATTTCCAAGTCATCTAGTCCTTTTTACTAATCCTTTGGTGACTGTACCAAAAGCACCAATTACAATTGATGCAACCATCATTTTCATGTTCCACAGCTTTTTTCAATTCTCTAGCAAGGTCCAAGTACTTATACTTCTTTTCACTTTCTTTCAACTTTGCTGTGTGGTCAGACGATACAGCCAAGTCCACAATTTTGCAAGTTATCTTTTTTCTTGTTGATCATTATAAGATCTGGTCGTCTGGCCGAAATTAGGTGATCCGTTTGTATCTCAAAATCCCAGAAGTATTTGTGTCTCATTCTGACAGATATTTGGTCAAATTTTCTTCTTCTTCTTCTTCTTCTTCTTCTTCTTCTTCTTCTTATTATTATTATTATTATTATTATTATCTCACTCCTTGAGAGTTTTTCATACCAGTGTTAATTACTGATATTTCTCTGGAGTCGGAATTACAGAAAGTCTCCTCAGATCACCAGAACTCTCCAGAGTAATCTCGCTGATTTTAATGGATGCTGTCGACCGGTTGGTCATTATTATTATTATTATTATTATTATTATTATTATTATTAATTCTGAAGTTTCTCACATCATTGCTAGCTGATGGTCTTTTGCTGGAATCCGAGTGACCGTAAGTCTCCTCAGGTCTCTAGGACTCTTCTCGGTATTCTGGCCGTTCTTAACTCTTTCCAACTATTCCAGCCTCCTTACTAAACTTTTGGGGACCATTCAACATCCTAATTACAGTTGGTATCATCAGACACTCTCATATTCCACAGCTTTTTAAATTTTCTAGTAAGGTCCTCGTACTTCTCTCTTTTTTGTTTTTTTTAATTTTTAATTTTCTGTCTTTGGTCATTCAGGATCGCTAACTTCACTATACAACAGTTTCTCTTGGTTTTTGTTTATTATAACTTGGTCTGGTGGTCTGGCCAGCATTAGGTGATCTGTTTCCATCTCAAAATTGAAGTTATTATCATTATCTTTATTATTCCTTCCCAGGTTTTACAGCCAAAAGTGATCGAAAGTCTCCTCAGCTCTGCAAGATTCTTCTAAAAATTATAGATTATCTTAAAATTGCCCTAGACTTTAGGCTTTAATTTTTCCTGTAATCTTTAATTCCCCCACCTCAATTTTTGTTTCAAGCCTTTGAGGACCGTTCCGAGTACACCAACTATTTCTAGTATCACTGACTTATTCATGTACCAGTGCGTTTTCTGCTTTCTAGCAAGATGCAAGTAACCATTTATCTTTTTGCTTTTTTTTATTCACAAATTGACAAGTGTTTTTTTCATTTTTTCACTAACATTACGCCTGGCCTTGTAAACAGGATTTGGTGATATGTTTTTGTTCATAGATAAATATATGCATCTATTTTTCAAGGTTATATTTTGCTTTGTGCATATACCATTTGGCTGCATCGTTAAATCTTAATCTCTCCCACTATTCTGACAGTTCATGAAAACTAATAGGCATTAAATTTGATCCAAGTATTCCTTTATCTCTTGTGTTTTTTTTATCCACAAATTGACAAGTGTTTTTCTATTTTTTCAAATATCATCTTGTCACATATTTCTTTAAAATGTGACCAACTACCTTACTCGGATTGGTCGTAGAGGGGCTCTTCGCGTAGCCTCTCTTGAGCTGCAATGGCCTGGCTGATCCCATACCTTTCCAGGTTTTTTGTGGTGTGATGAACCACCCCCACAAGAATGGACTGATCCAAGCCCATAGAGAACCCCAACTGGAGTAAGGCTTTGTCGCTCGTGTTGTAACGTACGCAGTTCGGCTGGTCTCGCTAGTAGGCCATGGTAGTGACTGCTTGACCTCAGGGACCTTCTCCTCCGGCTTTCCTCCGCTTCGACAGGACTAAGTTTATTGGGTGGTGTTTGAGGCGCCCTAATAAGGGATTGCAGATGAAGCTAAGATTTTCTGCTACCGACTATCGGCTCCCGCTCTAAAAAGGCTTTTTGCCATACTTCATCTTGGATGGGAGATGAACAAATACCATATCAATTACTGCCACCTGACATGCGTGCAGGGGAATTCCCAGCATTCGTGCCTGGTGGCTGTGTCTGATAATTCCTTTGGTCTTAGGGAACGTCTTCCAGGCTTTAGCTACTTTGCAGGACCAAGGTCATCTCTTGGTGCCTAAAGCGGCGCTTTTGGGGAATGCTTATGGAGTAAAGATTTTTACACCAGCCTGCGCATGAGTTTTTACCTGTGCAAGGCCCCCGCTGAAAACGGCCTTGTACCATATTGTATCAATTGATTGTATTGTATCAATAGTAATTGTATTGTATTTCCTTCCTTGTACATTCATTCCAAGAATAAAGCCCTATCATCTCATATGTATCTTTGATTATACTTTATCATATTTACCAACCCCTCCGCTCGGGGAAGGATATGACACAAGGTCAATTTTTAAGCGGAGTTTAACAGGTTTGAATTCAGAGTTTTCCTTCTCTTAGACTAGTTGCCTCACCAAGTCTGAATAACTCAGTCTGCCCTACTATTTACCCATAGCTGGAGGGAGAATAATTAGATTCATACCTTTCCCAGGGGTATTAGTGCTATGTGAAATGCAATCAGTCTTGCCTAGGATTTGAACTCGTGTCGCCGTGTTCATTATACTTTATTGATACAGCATCTTTATATTTATGGCCCTGGCGTTCGGGGCTGCAGAATATACCGACAGCATCCTTGTGGAAAACCTACCACACCAAGCTGTGTCTTGTCTTATACACGATTGGCGCTTGGCCCAGTTGGCTAGAGCTATGGGATACACCGACTGCTTCACTGCTGAAGAAGCAAGACCCTTCCAACTAGTGTCATTCCTGGATATGACACTAAACAATTTGAAGGTGAGACTTCAGTAATATTGGAGCTTTGCAGAATGTGGAGAACCCCTTCATCGCCATTGCTCCCAGATCTAATCTGGCCCGAAGTAGTAGCACCTGATAGGGTCCACTCTATGAGTCAAATAGAACTGTTTGACATTTAAACTGTGTAATTAAACAAAACTGAATTGCTTGGGATAGAACTGTTTTTACATTTAAAAGTGTCAACTAAAACTGTGTACTTATGCAAAATTAAATTATTTGAAATAGAATTGTAAGATCATTTAATTGTGCGTAAACAAAAAAGCTCATGCTTAATTGAAGTTTTAGTGATATATAGTTATCCTGGGAACCATTTAACTTTGGCATGCTAAAGTGAATTGTCTGAAATAGAACTGTTCTTACTTTTAACTTTGTATTAGTATTAGATAGAAATGATTGAAGATATTTATCTTTTTGAGAAAAAGAGCTCAGACTCGTTTAAAAAAAATGAAACGTGTATTCAATATATATGTATGAAAAGGATTTGGGCGAGAGTGACCTATAATGGTTGATATGCCATAAAACCAAATCAAACTAAACCACTGTTTGAATTTAGTTTTCCGTCTCGCAGACTGGTTGCAAAACCGGGTTTAAGAAATCCAATCTACCCAGCTATTTATCCATTGCTGGAGGGAGAAAAGTTGGATTTTTATGTTTCTCAGCGCAATTTGAAATGCAAATAGCCTAGCTCAACATTTGAAACCCCGTAACCAAATTCACTTTTTATGGTGATAACAGTAGGCAGAGATTTTCTCTGTATATTTCTTTTGTTTGCATAAACGTTTGCTAAACGTTAGACAATATAATTAAACAATAAACTTTGTACAATAACGACCAGGACGTGCAATATATATATATAAATGTATAAGATTTTATTCAATCCAGTAAATTAGGAGTAGGGTATATATATATATATATATATATATATATATATATATATATATATATATTTAAAGCTATGAATACACATCCTAGAAACCCTACATATAAAAAAAAACAAAAAATTAAAATTAATAAAATTATTTTGAAAATACCAACAATGTTTTGAAATGCTTTTAGTATTTTTTAAATCCCGTATTCCTATGTATTTTATTTCCGTTAATAGCTTTCCCTTTTTAAATAGCGTTCCCTTTTTTAAATATACCAGTTACCTTGTTTTATCCAACTCTGCGTTACCATATTTTCGTTATGGTATTGTTAAAATGTTTTTCAAAACTCTTTAAAAAAAATACAAACACCTTAAACAAGCAAGCAACCCTTGATGATGGCCTATGAAGGCTTCAAAAGCGCTCAGGACAATTTTGGGAAATTCATCTACCAATTCCAACCTGAAACTTAGACACTTATCAGAAACTTAAAAGGATCTTAAATAAATTATATGGACAAAATATGTCTTCATCATTTTATGTAACATGCTTAAATGAACGACTGCTGCCTAACTCCATAAAGGAGTGGCGCCCTTCCGTACATCTTGGTGTAGTAGCAATCGAAAAGGGAGCCTTTGGGTCACCCTCGACTACGGTTGCCAACTTTACTTACTATAAAACAAGCTTTAAACCAGATAGAATTTTTAGTCTTCTATATGTAACATAGGTCTCTCTTTCATAATGTTGATGATGCTACGGTTTTGTAGCAAGTATGTTTTTATGGCTGGAATAGTTATCATCTTCTGCCTGGTATTGAATTGAATGTTATACCTTCACCTAGATTAGTTTGTTTGCCTAAATGACTAAAAGAGGTTTACTTAGTATCACGGTCATCATTATAAGAAAAGGAAGTGGTGAACCGAGTTCAAATCCTGTACGAGGCTGTTTGTATTTCACTTTTTCACTAATGCCTTTGGAAAAGGTATGAATCTATTAGTTTTTTACTCAGCTATGAGTTGCCAATGGCCTGAGAGACCCAGGTTCAATGTCAGGTTGAGTCATACCAAAGATTCAAAAAATGGTACTTGATTCCTCCTTGCTTAACACTCAGCAATATAAGGTATGTATTAAAGGTAAAGTGGAGGAATCTAGGGAATGGAGTAGCGCCCTCCCTTACACCTCGGTGTAGTAGCTATTGAAAAAGGAGCCTTCTGGTCGCCATCTTACTTAATTACTTATATATATATATATATATATATATATATATATATATATATATAACTCTATTATTGTAATTTGGGGGTGGTTACCGTAAATAACATTAGTCTTAGATTTTTTAGTTCATTTTACGGATAAAAATTGATGTACTAAAATTATATATGTCTGAATAATTTTTTTTCATATATAAATATTTGAATGTTTTGACATGTATTATTGCAACTGTAAATTCTTCCGCTGTTAACTTTGAAATATGATGAAAGCGGATATTGTTTTACATGCCATAAGTTGATGCTTATTGTTACTTGAAGTTTAAGCCTAACTTTATTATAATAGGAGACATACATTTTTTTTTAGTCTGGTTGTGAATGTGAAAAGTTATTTTAATCCATTTTCTTGTTTGAAGTCCTGTTAATTTTTTTAGAGCATTGATTTATATAAATGCTTTTAACAGAATGGAAATAAATTTATTATTTTGATGTGACCGATTGTTGTTTTTTTAAAGGACAATATATGAATATATATGTATAAAATAAGAAATACACTATGGATGAGGAGTTGGGAATAATTCAATTTGAGACCTTCTTAATCCTCTGTAATCCACAAGATGTACACTTATGAATGTATAACAAGGACTTGGCTTTAAATGGTCAACTATGTTTGATATGCTATAAAACCAAACCAAACCAAACCAAATTTTGGATTTAGTTTTTCTTCTCATAGGCCGGTTACTAAACTGGGTTTAAAGAATCCACTTGATGAGTAAGGAAGAATTCTATTTGAAATCTTCTTAATCCTCCGTAATCCACAAGATTAACACTTATAAATATTTTAGAGGATTCTTATAAATCTCCAGGAATGGTCAATTTATGATGATTTATAAATTAAATACAGAGCAATTTTCCATATTATTAAAAAAAATCAATAAACCGTCATTTGGCTAAAATAAATTTATTTCGGCTGGCACGTCTAGAAAGGAGATCAGATTTATGAGATATCCATCACACTATGGAGTCCATAGTAAAATAATCGAATAAATAAAAATTGAAAACAATAATTTTTTCCCTCCATTGTGTGATGGCTATCTGATGAAGCCGGTCTTTTGTATAGAGGTGCCAGCAGAAATATATATATATATATATATATATATATATATATATATATATATATATATAAGTGGAGAAAAATTGAAAAACAGTAATCCAAAGTGAAGTATTTAATATGAAAGAAAGTTTCATTGTTGCTCTTCCTTCCTATCTGCCACCACTCTAAGTAAGTCCTCTAGACGGCACTTGATATCAGCACCGAGATGATGAATCTAAGTTTTGATCAAACGGTGTGACCATGTGTACATATCCATAAGAAAACGTCGCTTTTGTATTTTTCCTAACTTTAACAGCATAGCTTGGAATTTATTATTCTTCTTACTTTAATTATTAGTGTGATGGTAAACAAGTAACTGTACAGGTTCTTTTTTGTAAGTTGTTTCAACCAGGTTTTGCTCCAAACAGCATGCAGTATCCTTGTGTTATTCCTATCAAGATGTTCCCCCAAGTGTTTTATTAGAGAGAAAGTGGTGTAGCCATTCAGTAGTACTGACCTGTGAACCGCTTGAAAAAATCCCGTTTTATTTTATCAGTAATATCATTTTCCCTATGTCCATAGCAATCTATAACTTTCAAATATGTAGTAAAATGATTAATGAAAAAATTGAAGTAAGCTAATATATATATATATATATATATATATATATATATATATATATATATAAAGCAATTAGAAGGAAACTCAAACCTGGTTAAATTGTCATTATATATTTATTTCGCCGGAGAATATCTTTATACTTCCCAGCTCATCAGATGACTGACATGTTTAACTTTAGGTTGAAAAACACCAAATATGGATTACAGTCTATAAGTGTTTTATATAAACGTGGAGAGAAAAAATATAACAATAGCAATACATCGAGCACTCCCGTAGATTTATATGAAATTCCTCATATATTCTAGACACGAATAATCTAGACCCACTGTCTTCAGACTCTAACTGCATATTAGTGATATAACCTGCTCATTGGGCCAGTGGGTAGAGTGTTCGCCAATGGTCCGGGAAACCCTCCATTCTCTAGTTATGGGTTAAAAATACCACTACTGTTCTTCTGTAAATATTGGCCTTAGCTTTAAATATCTAATGGAGGTTGTTATGCCATCAACTAAAATAAAATGGGGTGTCCTCGTGGCGTAATGGTTAAAGCGATGGGCTGCGGAATCGTAGTAAGCGAGTTCGTACTCCAGTCGCGCTATTACATTCACTTTCGGGCAAATACCCTTGGGAAAGGTATGAACCCCCTTATCCTCACAGCTATGGGTTAAATAGTATCACCACCGTTCTTCTAGGAGAATGGCTTTGGCATTAAATAACCTATAAAGAGTTGATATGCCATTAAACAAAGAAACCAAACCAAACCTAAAATAAAAACAAAACAAAAAATTTGTAATAAGCAGCAAGAATACAAAAAAGACAATTAGAAATTAATAATAACAAAGTTGTAAGTAATTTGTAGACCAAAAACACATTGCAGATTGTGTTATTCTCAGTAATATGTTTTTGGAAACGACTCTAATTAGAATTCGCTTCCTTTACGTTTTGAGTTCTTGTTAAAAAGATAAAAATAGATGCAATCTAATTGCGTTGTATGAATGAAATGGGACTTTTCTATCGAAATATTCTCATTAAGGACGTGGAGAGTATTTCTGAATTTGCTTTTCATCGCACGTAATTTTTTTTTTTTTTTTGAGACAATAGAGTCGCGAATACAAAAAAAAAAATCTCAGTCATTTTTCTATATATTTTAAGATCTCGAGCAAATTTAAAATCAAAATAAGACAAAATTATATTTGATTTGAAATTATTTTAAATTAGTATAAATACTGAATAATTATATAGAGAAATTTTGTTATAATTTATTAGGTTTCTTCGTTTAATGGCATATCAACCTTCGTGGGGTATTCCATGTCAGACCATTCTTGTTGAAGAACTGGAATGATGCCCCTTAATTATTGGCCGGGGTTAATATCTTTCTCAAGGCTATTTCTCCGAAAGTGAATATAAATGCACGACTGGGATTCGAACTCGATTACACCGATGTCCCAGTCTAGAACTTTAGATGCAATAGGGCCTAACAGTTTATAAACAAAACCACCTTTTCGGCTTGGGCTACAGACCCTCTCCAACGAGTGTCCTGATTTTGACACAAAACTACCCCAGATGGCGAGGTTCCATTTCAGGATCTTTGGAGAATGTATATCCATACATTTATCAGTGTCAGTGCTCCCAGGTCCACTCTGGTTTCATTGTTGGGTTTCCATTTAAAGGTCAAAGAGTACAATTCAGTCATTTAGTTATGATTATTAAAATCAATAAATTAAAAACTATGCAGGTGTTTTTAAATTCTTTCTATGAGAAAAAAATATTAATGAAAAGATTTGTTTATGTTGAATGGCAATATATGAAACCATTCAACGGTGAGCTAGAAAGCAAAGGATTAATATTAGATGAGTTATTGTTATTTGATAGCAGTACTTGAAACCATTTAACTGTGCGCAAACAAATGATAAATCTTTGATAGAATTTAAGTGTTACATACGAATACTTGAAACCAATTAACTGTGCACAAACATATGATCAATATTAAATAGAATTATCCTATTTACCAACCCCACCGCTCATGCAGGATATGACACAAGGACAATTTTTTAAGCGGAGTTTAACAAGTTTGAATTCAGAGTTTTCCTTCTCCTAGACTAGTTGCCTAACCAAGGGTGAAGAACCCAGTCTGTCCTACTATTTACCCATAGCTGGAGGGAGAATAATTGGATTCATACCTTTCCCAAGGGTATTAGTGCTATGTGAAATGCAATCAGCCTCGTCTAGGATTTGAACTCGTGTCGCCGTGTCCATTACCTTCCACAATCACTATTACACCACGGGCACCTCCAAAAATATAAAATAGAATTATTAGCATAAGAAAGCTCGCGACTCTAAGTTTGCTGCATGTGATCATCATTTGGACTAAACACATCAGACGTGTGAATACGAGGTGATCTGATGATTGTGTGCATGTAATTCTAAGTCATAATCTTAATTTACCTTGTTTTATACTTGAAATATTAAGTATATATATATATATATATATATATATATATATATATATATATACACACATATATATATATAAATATATATAAGGGTGAACTGAATAGTTCATACGATGATGTCATATCTACTATTTTTGAATTTTTGAATTTTTAGACAATGGGATCCTAGCATTGCAACACCGTCCAAAGAAGTGTGTAGATTACAAGGAAGACTATGTTGAAAAATTAATCTCATTTGTCAAATTCTATGAAGGTATCTTGTCAGCCTATTAAGTTTTCAGTCAACTCTCGCATACATATATGTATATATATATATAAATCATTTTTTAATATAAGACAATATTCATTTGTCTTACCCACATTCCTTTATATGAATGAATGATGGTGGGGTTTGCGTATCAAATAACTCTGTGATTGTTTTAATACCGCTCTCTCTCCCTCTCTGTCGCTCTCATTTCACACTCTTTGTCTCGCTCTAACCCTGTCGACTATTTGGCTTTTGTTTTTCTTAAAACTTAAAGGCGGCGCCCACCTACGCATTGCTCACTCACGACTTTGTTGAAATCTCGCAAATTCACGCACTGCCGAGAGCGACAATTTTCTTTTTTAAAACCACGCGAAAACTCACAGCCACAAGCAAAATGAACGAGAAACTTCGTGACACAGTGAATCTAAATCTTTTAATTCCTTTTTTTTTTATTTGTTTTTGTTGTTTTTTTTCTTTTTTAAATATCTTTTCAAGAGAAATGTATAAATAAATGGCGTACAATAAAATAAAATAAAAATGTTAGAATACTCAGTAGAGTAAAAGGAGGTTGAAAGACGCGTTAGAATTCAGAAAGGGGAAGTTAGTTTGAAACGGAAAATTCTGAAGAACAGACATTTTCTTTGAACTTACTGAGTGGACATCCTATGGAATAAGAATGGAAGCCACAGGCGGTCAGAAAATAAGACGACAAAATAAGTCGAAACGTGATTGTAGCAAAAAAGAAAGGATTTCCTTCTATTTATCCAACAGAGACCAAATAAATTATTGTTGATGGTGTCTATTGCCGATATAAGGCAATTCACAAAGAACACTCCGAAAGCCATGATACCTGTCGTATTTCCACGCAAACTATTACCAGTTGGGGGAACACAATAACGCCGTAAGATCCTATTTACCCAACCCCTCCGCTCGGGCAGGATATGACACAAGGTCAATTTTTTTAAGCGGAGTTAAACAGGTTTGAATTCAGACTTTTTCCTTCTCTTAGACTAGTTGCCTCACCAAGGCTGAAGAACCTAGTCTGTCCTACTATTTACCCATAGCTGGAGGGAAAATAATTGGATTAATACTTTTCCCAAGGGTATTAGTGCTATGTGAAATGCAATCAGTCTCGTCCAGGATTTGAACTCGTGTCGCCGTGTCCAATTCCTACGACGATAACCATTACACCACGGGCACTGTTAGATAGAGCAACAATCTTTTATTTTCCCACGATAGGCTATGTAGTTTTTGCGAGAAAGAAACACGTGGCTTTAAACCATCTTCGCTTGAGAAACTTCCTGAACGTAATCATCAGCACAGTTCCCTAATTTTCTGTCTGTGTATCTCTCACTCACCATCCGTCTCGATCACCAGTCGCACCTAGCAGGTCTTCTTGACGACCTCCAGTGTCCGGACAGAGCTGATGCAAGTAAGAGTTAGCCGATCGACCAACACTAGTGTGTCCATGTGTCGGATACCAGAAGAGAACGTCACCACAATTATCCTTTCCAAACTATCTTCTTTTTTCTAAATTCTAACTCGTCTTTCAAAGTTCTCGCTGTACTATTTTGAGTCGATATTAAGCATTTTAGCTTGCTTCTGTCTATGCAGCTGGGATTAGATTAAGGCATATGTATTTTTTTGAAGCACTATATCATCTGCGTAGTCTGCATATGTCTCGTATTCATCTCCCCCAAAATAGAGGAAGCACAATTACAACTTTTGATTGAGTTTCACAGATTTATTTTGCCATCGTTGCTACGCATTTTTGATAGCAATGAAAGATTAGAGCTCTTATGTATTTCCCACTTAAATTAATACCGACTCGGAAGGCATGAACCCTGTCATTTCCCCCAGCTAAAGGTAAGATAGTATAGATATTACAAAGATCGCTTTGTCATTAAATAACCCGTGAAGGTTTATATGTCATAAAAGTAACCAAACCGAACCATATATATACAGGGAAGGAGAGAGAGAGAGAGAGAGAGAGAGAGAGAGAGAGAGAGAGAGAGAAAGGGAGATAGAGAGAGAGAAAACCCCGTGGTGTAATGGTTATTGTCGCAGGATATGGGCACGGATACCCAAGTTCAAATCTTTGACGGAGCCGTTTGCATTTTGCAAAGCGCTAATACACCTGGGAAAGGTATGCGTCCAACTACTAACCCTCAAGCGATGGGCTAGTAGTTAGGAAAACTGGGCTCTTAAACCTTGGTATGCCCACCAGTTTAGGAGAAGGAAAACTTTGAATTCAAACCTACAAAACTCTAAAATTTAACCGTATTTCATGTCCTGCGCCTTAGGATGGGCTGGTATATATATATATATATGTATATATATATATATATATATATACAAAATGCAAAAAGAACTGATAGATTTAATGAAAGAAAAACGTCTCAAACTAAAACAAAGAAGCAAACGATATCCCAAAGAAAATATTAAAGACACTGACTACTCAAATGATCATCTGCTTTTGGCAAATACATCAGCTCAAGCCGAATCTCGGCAACATATTCAGGAGCAAGCAGCAAGAAGCAGTGGTCTCTATGTGAAGTAAGGTAAAACAGAGATCAAATGGTAAACCTCTAAAATTAATGAACTATTTCACCCACATCGGAAGCAATATCTATTTAACCTTAGAAAAGGCATCGACTGCTACAGACAGATTACCAATGATATATATTAAATATATATCTATATATATCACTATCTATTTATTTCATGCTCTCTAGCTCAGCAGCTACTTGCAGTTTCATTTTTTGTCTGTATTTTTTTAAGTAAAAGCATATATCATCTCTGGTAAAACGTAATTATCTTCCGAATATCTATCTATCTATCTATCTATCTATCTATCTATCTATCCAAGTCCTTAAGTTCATATGTATGTATGTATGTATGTATGTATGTATGTATGTGTGTGTGTGAAATTTTATTCTTTGTTTCAGGAGGCTTCAAATTCTCTGCTGTCTACTGTTGAATAGTTTAATCTGAGTCTGAAGAATCATAAACCCTTCTCTTTTTTCTTTGTTATCAGTCCGAGTTCAAGTTTGAGGTGGAATTAACTCAGTTAAAAGTGAGATTGGGTGGGTCTTTGCATTTGGGCGGAACTGGAATATTTTGGCACCTCTGGGTGGGATTATCTCTGGCCACGTCTAGACTCACGTCTAGACGAGATCATCGTTTGCGACAAGATTAAATCTGAAAATAATCAAAAGACATTTAACGTATTTTAAATCCCCAACTTTCCCTACGTCAAAATGCAGTCTTATCAGTGCATTTTCTCTTACACATGTGCAACACGAACATCTTCTTGTTTTTAACACAACCAACTTGCTAACCAGCAACCAGTCTTTATACGTCTTCGAAAAAAAATTCTTTATTTGAATAAACCTGAGGGGGATGTAGTTGTAATTTACTAAGCTTTTTGCTTAGATGTAGCACAAGGCCATATGAGAGGGGCACCCAATGAGACTCGGTCGTATAGGTTTGCTAGTCGAGCTTGATAACCATTACAACACCAGAGGTGCCTCTGAGGGGGATGTAGTAACTCAAACCTTAACGGCCAGAAGTATTTAGATTAGTGATTCTCAACCGGTGTCCATATGGTCTCGAAGGGTCCATATAAGATTTTTTTTGGATATATGACCGTGAGATAGTAAATTGTCATCAACGATAGGATTTTAGTGGTTAATTAAAAACATTGCTTCAGGAATATTTATTGCCAGAAATTAATGTTTTTAGGTATGACACAAATTAACATCTGATAGTAAGCTTCTAGTTCTGGAACTCTGGAAAGAATGGAGTACCTCTTCATTACCTTTATTTGAAAGTCAACTCTGACCCAGAGTGGTAGTACCTGTTAGGACACAATCTATGGGTCAAATTTCTAAATATTATTCGTATTCAACTACATGCAAAAAAAACCTCTTAAGAAACAACTAGAAAAAAACGTAAACATAAATATACAAGGAAAGCAATTTCCTAACCTGTAAGCATTGAATAACCCTGTATAGTTTGGCATGCCGAAAAAACCCTCAGACCAACCAATCAATGACTCTAACGCTGAACATAGTAATCCCAATCGGCTAGAAAGTCAGTAAAATACACAGACTGCTTCTCTGCAGTAAGACACACCAAAGAATGTCCTGGACATGACATTAAACAATCTGATGTTGAAGCTTCAGCCGAGGAGCTTTGAGTAATAGTGAATACCTCTTCATTGCCAATGTTCCCAAGCCCACTCCGTCCTGTAATGGTAGCAAATGATAGGATCCTATATATGGGTCAAATAGAACTGTTTGGTATTTTATATTGCAAATAAATTACATGCTAAACTGAAATGTTTGAAATAGAACTGTTATATCATTTAATTGTGTGTGAACAAATATTGATGTCTTATTGAATTGATAATGATACATAGCAATACATTGAACAATTTAACTGTATACCAACAATGAGTTGTGGTTGAAGGCGACGAGAAGGCTCCCTTTTCAACAGCTACTACACCGAGGTGTAGGGGAGGGCGGTACTCCTTTCCCTTGACTGCTCCACTTTTCCCTTGATATGTACCTTATATTGCTGAGTGTTAAGCAAGGAGGTCTCAAGTACCATTTTAAAAGTCTTTGGTATGACGTGACCTGGGACCATTGGCAAACACTAAATGAGTAATGTTGACTAAAATTATTGATGTTAAATAACAGTAACTTTTACTCTTTAAGTGTTGGCCTAAAATGAATTATTGGTATAACATAGCAATACTTTAAACCATTTTACTGTGTGCAAATGAATAGTGTTGAATAGCAATGCTTGTAACCATTTTTTGTCTGAAAAACAGACGATTGATATTGGATTGAATTATGAGTGTTAGATAGCAATTATTGAAAACATTTTAATGTGTTGAACAATGGCAATATGTGTGTAAAGAAATTAGTTCTAACTCATTGAAAAATCAAAGCACGTTAACAAATCATGTTTATGTATTTAAATGTGTGCAAGCAAATGACTGATTTTAAATTGTTACTGTCCCATAGTAATACATAAAACCATTTAATTGAAAACATTTAAACTCCTGCAAAAAAGAAAAAAAAATATGAGTTTGGGCTAATCTAAAAATATTACCAACAAAATGTGTTTACAAATCATATATATTTAATATGTATAAACACGATTTGGCATTTAATAAACTTCATGTGATATAAAAGCTAACTCAAGTCAAGTAAACCTGAACATCGTTTATCTTAACAGTTTTAATGTGGTGAATTTTTAATTCAAAAGGAAAAAAAACTTAGTGTAAATTGAATTTCAGGACTCCATGGTCTCATTTCTGATGAACAATCATCTGGAGGTACAACTTTTTGCAAATAAATGTGATCGAAGTTTTGCCTCAGGAGTTTCATAATACAAAGGTTTTGCCTCAGGAGTTTTGTAATAGAAAGGTTTTGCCTCAAGAGTTTCGTAATACAAAAGTTCTGCCTCAAGAGTTTAGTAATACAAATGTTTTACTTCAGAAATTTCGTAATACAAACGTTTTGCCTCAAGAGTTTTGTAATACAAAAGTTTTGCTTCGAGAGTTTAGTAATACAAATGTTTTGCCTCAGAAGTTTCGTAATACAAAGGTTTTGCCTCAAGAGTTTAGTAATAGAAAAGTTTTCTTCAGGACTTTCGTAATACAAAAGTTTTGTCTCAAGGGTTTCGTAATACAATGGTTTTGCCTCAAGAGTTTCAAAATACAAAAGTTTTGATTCAAGAGTTTAGTAATACAAATGTTTTGCCTCAGAAGTTTCGTAATACAAAAGTTTTGCCTTAAGAAGTTAGTAATACAAAAGTTTTCTTCAGGACCTTCGTAATACAAAAGTTTTGCCTCAAGAATTTAGTAATACAAAAGTTTTCTTCAGGACTTTCGTAATACAAAAGTTTTCATTAGGAATTTCGTAATACAAAATTTTTGCCTTAAGATTTTCGTAATACAATACAATGTTTACACTTGCACCTATTTTTTATCAATAGTAACGGGGCTTTTCATGTCCCAGAAGAGTCAGCATAAACTTTTTTAAGCGACAGTTGTTCGTGAACCTTTCTTAGAAATGAAAGTGCACTGATGAAATATGAAACTGGAAAAAGAAAGTCTATATCAGCAATATCAACTTAAAAATAATTGTCATGCAACGGAATATATCTAGCTGAGTCCATCATTGATCACTTGCGGAGAAGCAGGGACGAATTCATCTGCTCCGTTCTCCTGTGGACTACTACTCATGGACTCTCCAGCGTTGCCCGACAAGTAAAGATTGATATCAGTTCTGTGCGGACTCTTTGGAGGAATTACCAAGGGCAATGTTAGACAGAGAGAGACAGAGAGAGACAGAGACAGAGAGACAGAGACAGAGAGGGAGACAGAGAGACAGAGACAGAAAGAGAGACGGACAGACAAACAGACAGAGAGAAAACTCCTTTCAGCATGATAGGATGATGATGACTACGACGATGATGATATTTGTTGTTTTTGACGTCAACATTGTCTGGAAAGTTTGTCCATTACAAAGGTCTCGATTCGTTGCGAAATAACAAGATGTAGAAGCGACACCTAGCGGGTATTGGACTATCCATTAGTAAGTTACTTTCAGGATGCAACCAGAAGATATCCAAATTTGCTTTGTTTGGTTGGCACTGATATGAAGCTGTGACGAAAAATTGGTTTGGGCAAACAATCAGATGTACAAACTGAATTCATATTTAAAAGAAGCGACCTTCTGAAAATATTAGTTTATAATCATTCAACGTACAAAGCCAAGAGGAGCTTAAAAAGGTGAAAAGGTTGCAAACATTGTGACCGATTTTAAGCCGATGGCGTAGAAAAAAATGTAACAGAAATTAAATCCACTCATTCAGCAAAACTTCTGAATACACAGACTATATTCCCTACAGAGAAATATCTTCGTTCTAACACAAAACTGCGTCAAATAGTAAAGCCCTAGTTCTTGAGCCCTGGGGAGATGATTACCATTAAATCGAAATAATCATTTGAACCAAATATATTGTGTGTAGATAATTAGATAGGAAAACTTGAAAATATACAATTGCGCGCGAATTATTTATTTTTGGAATATATGATAACATATGAAAGTGTTGTAATTATTTGTGTTAAGAAGAGTTACTTGAATCAGTAATTGCTTACCAAGAATCATTTGTTACTTGAAGCTAGATGTCTGTTCGCAAATAAATGAATATTATTATAATAGCAATATGATCGTGGTTTGGTTTGGGTTGGTTTCTTTGTTTAATGGCATATCAACCTTTATAGGTTATTTAATGCCAAAGCTATTCTCCTGGAAGAACAGTCGTGGTGCTATTTAACCCATAGCTGGGACAATAAGGGGGTTCATACCTTTCCCAAGGGTAATTGCCCGAAAGTGAACGTAATAGCGCGACTGAAGTACGAACTCGCTTTCTAGGATTCTGCAGTCCATCGCTTTAACCATTACACCACGAGGACCCCTCCCCACCCCAATATGATCGTGAAAAAATTATAAGAATTAGATAGGAATACTTGAAAATATATAATTGTTTTTTAATACGTGGTGTATTCAATACGTTTCCATACTTTTTTGTACCGACTTAGAAAATTGTCGTAGACTCTTGACAATTTAGTATGTTATTGCTATATAACTTATGAGATGACTGATCAATTGTTATGATTTCAGCTTCAAATTAACAGCTACAGCAGCAATTGTAATACACCCTACTAAAGCCTGATTGTCACAGCAGGTGAATTTCAAAAATGCAATCTGACACTTTAGAAGAATGATATGCAAAAAAACCGTTTTAAACTTGGGGAAAATGCCACAAAAACGTATGGAATGCCTCAGACTGCTTTTCGACCATCTTCAAGAATCGAGCATCAGTTTTTGAGTGGCATTAGAGATTCAAGGAAGGCATGGAGTCTGTAGGGGATGATGAGAGGAGTGGGAAGAGTAAGGAAGTCAATACACCAGGGTTGATTGGCCAAAGGGTTAGGATTAGGGTTAGAGTTATTATGTTGAGATTTTAAGGGAGTCCAGGAAGAAATTAAGTCTGAAGAGGCCAGCACTCTTCAAATTGGATCAGTGGCATTTCCACCAGGACAATGCACCAGTCCACAACTCCATCCTTGTCACAGACTATTTGACCAAGATTGTCATTAAGACAGTTCCTCACCGTTCCTATAGTCCAGACCTTGCTCCGTGTGACTTTTGGTTATTCCCTAAATTCAGTCTATCGTTATGAGACAATTGAGGAGATGAAAGAGGCTGTGACGAAGGTCATTGACACGCTCACACAAAAGGAGTTCCAATGGGCCTTCCAGAAGTTGTTGGAATGGTAGAACAAGTGCATTGCAGCCGGAGGAGATTACTTCGAAGGGGACTAGAGTTTCATGTGTGTATTATCAATAAAAGTGCCCATACGAAAAAAGTCTGGAAACTTATTTAATGATCCTCATATGTGATAACATAAGACTGGAAAAACTGTGTTGACAGTTAAAAAAGTTTCGCTTAAAAATTTTTAATTGAAAGTAAAATTATCAATAAAACAAAACATTTGGAAATGGATCTAATTTTGGCATTACATAACCAATAAGAAGATGATATGCCGTTAAAAAATTAACCAGCCAAACATATTACCATTTCAAACTTAATTTTTTATATCGATTTTCTTTCTTCATACTCGCGTAAATACAGAAAGTCTTTATTAATAAGAAAATAGGAATTACCATATTTACCCAACCCCTCCGCTCATGCAGGATATGACACAAGGTCAATTTTTTAAGCGGAGTTTAACAGGTTTGAATTCAGAGTTTTCCTTCTCCTAGACTAGTTGCCTCACCAAGTTTGAAGAACCTAGATTTTCCTACTATCTACTCATAGCTGGAGGGAGAATAATTGAATTCGTACCTTTCCCAAGAGTATTAGTGCTATGTGAAATGCAATTAGTCCAGGATTTGAACTTGAGTCGCCGTGTCCATTTCCTACAACGATAACCATTACACCACAGGCACCACCAAAAAGAAAATTGGAATTACGACGCGAGTTGAAATCCTTCAGACCACTTGAAAATAGACCTCAAGTATCGTCTTGTTCTTAACAAAGAATTTAGATAAACAAAAACTACTACTTTACAGTGAATTACATCCTTTCTGGCTGCCTCATACATGTGAACTAGTATCAAATTTAAACTTTGGTTCGTAAAAGGTAAAATGCAATCAAGAATTTGAAGGACTGTATCATACCAAACTTTCAAACGGAGATTGCCAAGGAAATCAGCCTTCGAATTTTTGGCTTTTGCCTAGAACAATGGGGAACGCTAAATGGAATCGCAGGTGTATTTGATTGATAATTTGATTAGTAAAAACAAGAGTACCGCGAAGGAAAGTTCTGAGATGCTGAAAGAAAACCATAAATTGATTCCTTCATGCAAAAAATTCAAGATTCTTATTTTATTGATGCAAGAAAAACGTAGAATTCAAAATTTCAAAGAATACGATAAAAACGACTTCTCTTTTAGGGAAATTATCAAGAAGATTTCACCGCAGGTAATGTTATATATATATATATATATATATATATATATATATATATATATATATATATATATATATATATATATATATATATATATATATATATATATATATATATTCTTCTGGTAAAATAGTAAGGTAGTTTATATTTTCTATGCCAGACATTGGCCTTATGGTTAGAATGTTCTCCAATGGCCTAAGAGACCCCGGTTCAATCCCAGGTCGAGTCATACCTAAGACTCAAAAAATGGTACTTAATGCTATCTTGATTATTACTCAGCATTATCAGGTAAGGATCAAGGTAAAGTGGAGCAATTCAGGGAAAGTAGTAGCGCCCTTCCCTACACCTTGGTGTAGTCGCTATCGACAAGAAAGCCTTCGGGTCACCCTCGACTAGGGCCACCAATTTTACTTTACTTTAGATTTTCTATATTTAGTAGGGCGACTGGTCTAGCAGAATGAAAATCCCTGTATTCAAAGCCTAGAGAATTTGTGGCACACTGGGCCGCCATTTTTTTTTTTATATCAGCTCATCCGAGAAATGTGGCTGGTTCCACACAAACTTTCACCACTAGAAACTAATCACCTGCATAGATAGTCAAACGGCTCATATATTAGACCGAAATGTTGATCTATTTTTATTTTTATAACTATTTCTATGATTCTGGCCAAGTGAAAAAAAACTAGGTAATACACTTTGTAAATAAAAAAAATTATATTACAAACCGATATCTGGAAAAAAAAATGATAAAAGAAAAGAAAGACTAAAGACATCCATACTGTATAAAATGATCAACCAATACCGCAATGCCTAGCGAAAAGAATAAACATCGGCAGAGTTACCTTAGCTGATGCGTAAAAGTGCTCAATACACTCAGTAGAGTGAAAGTAGAATACATAGTAGAGCAAGAAAATATCAACCCAGGTTACTCAATACACGGATCTTCAGATATTCTATATATATATATATATATATATATATATATACACCTAAAATAGCCTGAAACTATGTACTCAGCTTTCGCCTAATGAATCTTCTGGTATTCTATATATATATATATATATATATATACATAAAAAGAAGCAGAAACTATCTACTCAGGTTAGTCCAAACGGATCTCCAGGTGCGAGAGGCCCCGGGTTCGATCCCCAGCATCTCCACTTATCTTTATTTAGTAACCGGACATTGGCCTAGCGGTTAGAGTGTTCGCCAATGGCCCGGGAGACCTCGGTTCAATCCCAGGTCGAGTCATACCAAAGACTCAAAAAATGGTACTTGATGCCTCCTTGCTTAACACTCAGCATTATAAGGTACGGATCAAGGGTAAAGTAGAGCAATCCAAGGAAGGAGTAACGCCCTCCCCAACACCTTGGTGTAGTAGCTATCGAAAAGGGAGCCTTCGGGTTACCCTCGACTAAAGGGAGACAACTTTACTTTACTTTATATATACCTAAAATAGCCTGAAACTATATACTTACCTTTCGACTAATGAATCTTCTGGTATTCTATATATATATATATATATATATATATGCCTAAAAGAGGCAGAAACTATCTATCCAGGTTAGTCCAAACGAATCTTCAGGTATTCTATATATATATATATATATATATATATATATACCTAAAATGCCTGAAACTATGTACTCAGGTTTTGCTTAATGAATCTTCTCGTATTCTATATACATATATATATATATCATCATCCTCATCATGTCGTGCTGGCAACATGGATATCCCTGACCCTCTCGCGCTACTTTTCCCTATCGTTCATCGCCTCTGGCAGGTCTTCTGGACTACATCCAGTATCCTCACATAGTTGCTGAATGTATGTTCGTGCTGGTCGTCCTGCTTTTGCTCGGCCATGTGTGGGGATCCATAAGAGTAAATCACTTATGAGTTCGTCCCTGCTTCTCCAGCAGTGTCTTGCATGTCTGGTTCGTCTAACTTGAAAAGTTTTCGTGATAGGAGGCAGGTGGCCGTACAGTTGGTGTCTTGTGGGGTGTTGCCGCCAAGACTTGTTCAAGATTGCTCGCAGCATTCTTGTGTAATTGCCGTCTAGCTTCTTCTCCAGCCGTTTTGTTAGAGTACATGTAGTGCATCCATATAGCAGTATCGATGTGACCGCTGCCTGGAAGAAACTGCGTTTCATTTTATCGGTTAGATCTGAATATATATATATATATATATATATATATATATATATATATACCTAAAATAGCCTGAAACCATGTACTCAGGTTTCGCCTAATGAATCTTCTGGTATTCTTTATATATATATATATATATATATATATACCTAAAAGAGGCAGAAACTATCTACCCAAGTTAGTCCAAACAGATCTTCAGGTATTCTATATATATATATATATATACCTAAAAGAGCTTGAAACTATCTACGTAGATTTTCCCTGACTGATTTTCTGGATAACTCGAACTAAAGAGCTCTGCTTAAACGATATTTTATTATAAAATTGTTATATTTTATGTTTATAATAAAATATCATTTGGGCTAACCCCCTTTAGTCAGAATTATCCTGAAGACCCGTTTGTTGAAAACCGGCAGGAGGTTTATAATTCTTCAAAGTATTTTCTCTTTACTGCTCTCTCTCTCTCTCTCTATATATATATATATATATATATATTTGATATGTTTTATTGAAAATCGTTGGTAATATTTAAGTACTTACCTTTTCAACTAGCTTTTCCTTTTGACGAATTAGTAGACGTACGAGTGGTTATTAGCAGTTAAAAACTGTCGTAAGTCTCTGTCAACAACGGTTGAGACATCCTGCTCACCGGCAATAAACCCTGAATAAAAAACATAACACTTAATCTTGCTTATCATTTTTATTGAAACAAAAACAGCTACTAACACACACATGAGAATTATTTATTTATCTTTTTTATTTATTGCAGACTTTTTGTCCTCATCTTGGTAGTTTTTGTGTTGTTTCTTCTTTCACTACGTTTCGGCCAAATTTCACCTCTGGCCTTCTTCAGGTGATTTACCGCGACCTCGGATAGGAATGCTGAGTCTTGTAGCCGTATCCCCAGTAATTTTGACCAAGAAAACCTCTGACCGGCTTGGGTAGGATTTGAAACCGCTATCTTCTGACAATGGTCACCTGGAACCGTAGAGACTCAACGCCTCTATCCGCTGCGCCACGGGCCCCGAAGTCCGCAATAAATAAATAAACATTCTCAGATTAAGAAGCCTCATCTCAAAATGATTCCAATTAAAGATAACACACACATATATATATATATATATATATCTGAGTTGATTGGTTACGTTGTGTCTATTTTCAAAATGACTTATAGAGTATCGTGAAGTTGCAACCAAACAGAAATTCTGCTTACGTAGCAGAATTGTTTGATATTCATCCAATCTCCCACCGAGCTGGATTCGATGCAAGGTAATTCTAGTGTGTGGACGGAGGGTTACACGCGAGGCGAGACTCAGGTGCTCGTTTCAGTCGCAATACGCACATTTTGGGGTGCCTCAAGCATGAAGCTATGAACTCAGTCCTCGTTAGCAGGTATTGCATGTATAGGAAGGCGGTAACACAATAAGACTCATCTTTCACAAACTTCAGTTAAACCCCAGAAGACCAAGCGATGAATAACGCGGCACAATTGTTCCTCTTCATTTAAAATCAACAACAGAGTTTTAATTCAACGGTGAAATATTTGGCACCACTGCTTTAGTTATCCACTGAATATTCTCTTTGAACCAATTTAAAGTTGATGCCAATATCCTTCCGTATGACAAATGAGTTCTTTAATAATTTGTAAATATACGTGGGGTATTCAATAAGTTTCCAGACTTTTTTTTTGTACAAGCATTTAAAATTGTCGTAGACTCTTGAAAATTCACTATGCTATTGTTATATATCTTATAAGATGACTGACCAATTTTTATGATTTCAGGTTTAAATTAACAGCTACAGCAGCAATTAGAATACACCTTACTAAAGCCTGATCGTCACCGCTGGTAAATTTCAAAAATGCAATCTGGACGTGAGGACACTTTAGAAAAACGATATGCAATAAAATTCTGTTTTAAACTTGGAAAAAAATACCGTGCGATGAAAGCTGGATCAACTGCTATGACCCAGAGACCAAGAGACAGAGTTCCTTGTGGAAGCATGCTGGCTCTCCCAGATCCATGAAGGCCAGACAGAGCAAATCCACCCACATCTTTTGATGATCGCTTTTTTTAACAGCGCTGGCATGATCTAGATGCACGGGGTTCCCACTGGACAGACAGTCAACAAGGAATACTATGTTGAGGTTTTAAGGGAGTTCAGGAAGAGATGCCGTCGGAAGAGGCTAGCACTCTTCAAATTGAGTCAGTGGCATTTCCACCAAGACAATGCACCAGTCCACAACTCCATCCTTGTCAAAGGCTATTTGACCAAGATGGGCATCAACACAGTTCCTCAGCCTCCCTATAGTCGAGACCTTGCTCCCTGTGACTTTTGGTTATTCTCTAAGCTCAGAGGCTGTCGTTATGAGACAATTGAGGAGATGAAAGTCACTGTGACGAAGGTCATTGACACGCTCACACTAGAGGACTTCCATGGGGTCTTTCAGAAGTTGTTGGAACAGTACAAAATGCGCAAAAAACTTATTTAATGATCCTCGTATGACATGTTTAAATGAATTGTTTGTCATACTTAGTAGTTGAAACCGTTTTAATTATTGACTTATGCTTACAAATCATATATATATATATATATATATAAAGAGAGAGAGAGAGAGAGAGAGAGAGAGAGAGATGTATGAAGGTCGTCCTAATGATTAATAGGCTCACCCAGAATTTTCTGTGAGTCTCATTTGCAGAGAAATTAAGACAAATCTGTATTAGTTTTTTCTAGTTTGATAAGAATTGGTAATATGTTGCCCCAACAAAAATCCTTTTTTTTTTTGAGAGGCTCAGGTCTTTTTGAACGACCCTCTCTCTCACTCTCACAGACACACAGACACTCATAGAGATAGATAGATAGATCTAGAACAAATTGTGAGAGGTAAAAATGGAATAAAATAGATAGATAGATAGATAGAAAAATAGGGTGATAGATTAACTTTTATTTTGATTCTATCCCAAACACACACACACACACACACACACACACACACACACACATATATATATATATATATATATATATATATATATGTATATTAAAATAGGGAGGTCCACGAAGAGATTTGTATTTTTTGAGTTTATTTGAAATAAATTAAAAAAATACAAATCTCTTTGTGGACCTTCTTATTCTAAAATATATCCTTATTCTTTCTTTGGACGTACAACAACCATCTTTATATATATATAAATATATATTTATATATATATCAACTGACATTAAATTTCGAAGCTCTAGGTGCATCCTGTTGTGGTTCCTAAAACATCTTTAATTGAGAAAAAAAAGTAGGTCAAAAGTTACTTTGCAATCGACATGCGCTAACCTGAGAAAGAAGAATAACAACACATATTCAGTTTTTATAAGCACTTATAATGTCTCTTTCAGTTAATTAACCTTCAGGGTCTAAAGTTCTGTGATGAAATATTATTAATCTAATTATACGCAGTAGTCTTTTATAGCTACCTATTGATAGTAAGACTTAAAAAAATGGATAAAACCAAGAGGTCTGCTATTTAGAATAGCTGTCCTTTGTGAAGCAGTATACTACTTTGGTAGTAAGGCTAGGATTATTAGTTGGTTGGCTGGTTGGGTTTAATGGCATATCAACGCTTCAAGGCTTTTTAATGCCAAGTTCAGTTTATATATATATCAAATATATATAATATGTTTGGGTTGGGTTTTATGGTATATCAACCATTGTAGGTTATTTAATACTAAGTCCTCTTTATATATATATATATATATATATATATATATATATATATATATATATATATATATATATTTTCGTTTGGTTTAGTTCGGTTTTATAATATATCAACCATTGAAGGTTATTTAACGTCAAAGCCTGTAAATACATATATATTAAATATATATGATTTTGTTTCGTTTCGTTTTAAGGAATATCAATCTTTATTGGTTATTTACTGCCAAATCCTCTTTATACAAATATATTAGGTATATATGATTTGGTTTGGTTTGGTTTGATGGTATATCAACCATTGTAGGTCATTTAATGTCAAATTTAGTTAATACATATATGTCAAATATATATGTCAGTGAATTGTTGAGTTCTATTCAGATGATTCTGAGATTCGTCTCTGACTCCTTTTTCTTCTTCTTACCCCATTCCCTTGTTGTCTTCTTTTGTCTGTAGAAAGCTGCAAGAGAATTAAGGAAAGAGACAAGGATACCTTTAAACTCAAACTTTTTTTGGTGGGGGGTTAAAGACTATTCTGAGATGTAGAATGTTTTCCTGAACTAGTAGAACTAAATGAATCTTCAAGAGAAGGCGTTGAAATATATCTGTAATTTCCAGTTTGAAGTTCATCGTGTCAAGTGGGTGTGTTCAGCTTAGGCTGCTGCTAGCTGTGGATCAGCAGACACGTATTCTTCCCATCAGCAACAGAGAGAAAACAGCTTCGTTTTCTTTTGGTGATAAGAATTTTTTTAGGTGCCAGGAAGCCCATCTTTTCCGGCATGCACCGATTTCGTTTCCTGCCAGAGGCCTCCGGGGAAACTACTACTTTTTAATCTACTAACTTTTTTTTTCTAAATTTCTTTTTAAACCTTCCATATATGATCTTTAAAGGAATATTCTGTAGATATAACCTTTAAACGAACCAGAGGTCATCTGTTTGCAGACGGTTAAATAGTTTCACGTATTATTAAGTAACATAGACATCATGATCTGAACTCCGGCATCTGGCTGATTAATTGATTATTTTTAACGGTATGTCAACATGTCTAGGTTTATTTTGTGCCTCGACGTTAGGAAATCTCGTTCACTGTTTCTACATTTTTGTTTAATTGCTTTTTAAGAGTTTTTTAAAAAAAAATTTGCACACAGTTGTAATATATCAGGTATTAAGTAAGTAAAGTTGTCTCCCTTTAGTCGAGGGTAACCCGAAGGATCCCTTTTCGATAGCAACTACACCGAGGTGTAGGGAGAGGGCGCTACTCCTTTCCCTAGATTGCTCCACTTTACCCTTGATAATACCTTATAATGCTGGGTGTTAAGCAAGATAGCATCAAGAACCATTTTTTGAGTCTTTGGTATGAATCGACCTGGGATTGAACCCAGATCTCCCGGGCCATTGGTAAAATACGAATAATTTGTACGGCTTTATTTGCTTTTAAACGATGATTTCTATTTAGTAATTAGGCGAGTTAACGTGACGAAGTGGTTAATGTTCTGAACTGCGATATTGGTATATAGTAATAAGTGAGTTCGAATTTCAATCGCGCTATCGCCGCCACTTTATCCCCACCAGCTGCTGATAAGTTAGTATCATTGCAATTTTCAAAACAAAGATGACTTCAGCATTAAATAACCCACGCAAGTTGATACGTTATTAAAAACAACTAAACCCAAACAAACAATTTGATGATAATCATTTGTCTGCTCATAGTTATATGGTTTCAAGTATTTCTATCCATCAACAATAACTTTCAAACAATTATATGCTTTCAAGTAAGCAATGATAATAATCGCTTGAAATACACACACACACACACACACACACACACTCACATATATATATATATATATATATATATATACGTTTCAGTGTTGATTGACTAGCCAGAACTTACCTACATCAGCTCTGTATATACACAAAATATAGTCTAGAAGACCAACCGGAAGCAACAGCTGATAGGAACAAATGGCGAGAGAGAGTCAGAAAATCTGTGCTAGCAGCACGACTTGATTATATATATATATATATATAACTATTTTAACTATAAATAATTTGCTCATTATCAGATATTCTTATATAATAAAAATAATTTTTGATCATGAATTTGAACGTTAAGGAGAAAGTTGATGACGGTAAAAGAGGGAAAAATAAAATAAAGAAAATGAGTTGGCTTTCGAGAAGAAAGAATAACAGAAAAACAAGAAAGAAAAAAAAAGAAAGATACTGCGAAGTGAGAGACTGAGGAGAGGGAGATTAAAAAAAAGAAAAAAACAAGTTGGGTTTGAAAGAAGAGGGAGACAGAGACAGAGACAGCGGTAAAGAGAATGAAAGGGTGTGAAAAAGTTAATGACTAAGAGGATAAAGGAAACGAAAGTAAAAATATAAAAGACAGATACTTTAGACTTTGAAGAAGAAAGGAATAAAGAAAAAAAGAGAGGAAAAAAGAAAAAAAAATGGTTGTGAAGAATTATTGTAAGGCGAGTAAAAGAGAGGAACAGACAGGATTTGGAGCAGTTATTGTTATAAAATTGCCGAGGGATTTCGGTTCATACCTTTGAGTTTAGTTAGGCTGAGAACCTTTCAGCTCAGCACATGGGTTGGTTGGGTGTAACATTGAAGCAGGTGTTAACGCGTGTGCGCGCGGGCAGATGGAGGTGTCACTCAGATGTCATAATATTCCGAGACGATACTGGGTGACAGGGTGCGGATGACGTCATGCACCGGAAGTGCGCAGAGGTTTGTGTGAGAACTTGAAGAAAATAAGAGTCGGGTACTAGACGCCAATCGAAGAGGTTCGACTTTTGGAGCTAGCAGGCGCGAGGCGAACTTGCGCCCTATGGGGGCTGCAAGAGTCGGGTACTAGACGCCAAACGAGAAGGATCGACTTTTGGAGCTAGCAGGCGCGAGGCGAGCTTGCGCCCTAAGGAGGCCGCTCGTGTTGGGGGCCAACTGAATAAGACAGCATAGAAGATTGTGTCTCTCCTCCTTACGTCGAAACCTTTAACTCAAAGTTAATAAAAAGGTTTCGTACCTGAACAAGAAGTTGTTACGTGTTTTCGAATTCCAAGATTCCTATGTTCTTTATATATTCTATAGAAATGAACATTATATGTCCATTTCGCACATACCGTTAATTGTGAATGATGGAACATTATCACTATCTCATGTTTCCACAATTAAATGCTGCCCAATCGGCTGGGGCTGTAGTATACACTGATTGCATCTCTGCAGACGAGTAAGACTCCCGCCAATGAGTGTCCTAGATAGGACACCAAATAATCTAATAGTGAGGTTCTTGTAAATCTCGAGCAATTGGGAATGTGGAGTACCCTTTTATGGCCGTTGCTCCCAGATCCACTCCAGCCCGCAGTAGCAGCACATGATAGGGTCCTATAACTGGTTCAAAAAAAAACAAAAAACTGTGTACTTATGCTAAACTGAATTGTTTGAAATAGAACTGTTTCTGACATTCAAACTGTGTACTTATACTAAACTGAATTGTTTAAAATTGAACTATTTTGACATTTAACTGTTTTCAAACAAAATAACTATATTCATGATAAACTGAATTGTTTGAAATTTAATTCGGCGTTTAATAACTCGTTAAGAGTTGATACGCCGTAAAACAAAATAACCAACCAATCCACAATTACATGGGCTCTAGTAACTAATAACATCGCTTAGTAAGGAATTATAACTTAAATGAAGTATTTTAGAACAAATAATCCCTAATAACATGGGTTTAAGTACTGATTTGGCTTCCTTTCTTTAGTGGCACCTAAAAATACGTGGGTTATTCACGACTATATATATTAGTCCAAAAGTGAATACAATGGACCGACTGGAGTTCGAACTATGATTTTGCTGTCTAGTACGTTAGCCCCAACACCATAGAGATCACCACTTTTCAATAATTCCAAATACAAATGATTTGCACACAATTATAAATTTTCAAGTGTTCCTAACTAATTCTAGTAATGTATACTCAAGTAACTGCATCAATGCAGCCAACTGGCACAAAAGAAGTACAAGGGTTGGAAATAAAAATAATAAAAATACTTTGCACAGTTGAATGGTATCAAGTATTCCTGTCTAATTAAAAAAATGATTTTATCTTTTATAGTATTTGTTTGGTTTCAGTTTGTTTGATGGTAAATACTCCATGGGTTATTTAATATCAGAGCAATCCAGGTAGAAGAACGGTAGTGATAATAAGTAACCCATATCAGTAGGGTACAGGGTAGTTCATGACTTTCCGAAGAGTATTACAATAAAAGTGAATGTATAAGCACAGCTGAAGTTCGAACTCACATAACTTAATATTACAGTCCAGCGAGTTACCCACTTCTCCACGGAGACTTTCCCTTTATATATGGTTAGTTGGTCGGATTTTATGGCATATCAACCTTTGTTGGTTATTTAACGCTAAATCCATTTTTATGCAAATAATCTGTTCCATTCCAAACAATTAAGTTTAGCATGAATACAGTTTGATTGTCAAAAACGTTTCTATTTCAATCTATTCGGTTTATGCATGGCTAATGTCTCAAATTGGTATATGAATCTATTCTACACACTTAAATTTGAACATTTGAATTTTAATTTAGATATTTAACCTCAGCTGATTTATATTAAAATCTAAAGTTTAAAAGAATTAAGGGTTTAACGTTCCTTTTCCCAACCATTGTGCTCAAACTTAGGACCTGTAATTGTGATCAAAGACATTATGGAAGACAATAGTTGCAGTAACCGTTGATTTCTTGATTTCAGTCCAGTCTATGTAAATATGATTTATTTAAGAACGTCGGATTCATGAAAACAGACATTTATGTACGATTCTCGGGAACAACTGTATCGCATTTCATCTTGCATAATAAACGTAAATCATTTTATTTATATTCAACAGCCCGTATGTCATTTTGTATAAGATCGTCGTGCGGAGGAATATACATTAATGCGAGCAGCAGCAGCAGCAGCGAATATCAATGAGTAAAAGAAACCCGACGCATTCATTTCCCTTCGCGTGAATTTATAAAAATAGTACTCTTTCTTTCTTTCTTTCTTTCTTTCTTTCTTTCTGTCTTTCTTTCTTTCTTTCTTTGTATTTGTTTATTTCTTTCTTTCAAATTAAAGTTTCTTCCTTTAGTTTCTTTCTTTCTTTCTTTCTTTCTGTCTTTCTTTCTTTCTTTCTTTCTTTCTTTCTTTCTTTGTATTTGTTTCTTTCTTTCTTTCTAATTAAAGTCTCTTCCTTTAGTTTCTTTCTTTCTTTCTTTCTTTCTTTCTTTCTTTATTCTTTCTTTGTATTTGTTTATTTCTTTCTTTCTAATTAAAGTCTCTTCCTTTAGTTTCTTTCTTTCTTTCTTTCTTTCTTTCTTTCTTCGTATTTGTTTATTTCTTTCTTTCTAATTAAAGTCTCTTCCTTTAGTTTCTTTCTTTCTTTCTTTCTTTCTTTCTTTGTATTTGTTTATATCTTCCTTTCTAATTAAAGTGTCTTCCTTTAGCTCCATTCTTATTATGTTCTTTCTTTCTTTCTTTCTTTCTTTCTTTCTTTGTATTTGTTTATTTTTTCTTTCTAATTAGAGTTTCTTCCTTTAATTCCTTTCTTTCTTTCTTTCATTTTATTCGTTTATTTCTTTCTTTCTAATTGAAGTCTCTTCCTTTAGTTTCTTTCTTTCTTTCTTTCTTTCTTTCTATTTGTTCATTTTTCTTTCTTTCTAATGAGAGTTTCTTCCTTTAGTTCCATTCTTTCTTTCTTTCTTTCTTTCTTTCTTTCTTTCTTGTTACTTTATGACGTTTTCTTTTCATTGGTAAATCATCGTTTTTCTCTTTAATTTCATTCTTTATATTTTTCCTATCATTTTTGCTTTTTAAATTTCTCAATTATTCCTACACGCACGAAATCTTCCTTTCTTTAAAAAAACATTATTATCCTTTTTTGCCAATTTGCTAAAGCACATTCAATTTCCCCATTCCCAAATTTTATCATATCTAACTCTTTCTCACTCTTTCCCGTATCTCCTCCCTCATCTTTCTCTTTCTCTCACCCGCCAACGCTTATATCCCCTCTCTCTCTCTCTCTCTCCCTTCACTACTCCCTAGAAGCGTTACTTATTTAAACATGCTACCTTTGTATGGTTTCCAGTCATTCAATGAATATAGAATGACAAAAAATAATTCTACGGTTATTTCGTTGGATTTTTTTATTTTTTAGAGATATCTATGTAAATTTGATCTGGATCAAAACGGTGTTTATATTTCTAAAAATGCATTCACAAATGAAATACAAGTTTCTTCTTTTAATATTTTGATATTTTACTTAAACTTAACATTATCATATTAGTTTTTGACATTCATTTTCCATGAAAGAACACTTCATCAAACAAAGGAATGTAGATATTTATTTTACTTAAATCCGAAGGACGCTAAAAGAAATCATCATAATCATCATAATCATCAAGTGACACTGATATCATTGAATCTATTGACTCTCTCTTGCCATCCTTCCCTGTAGGCCACCGCTCATTGAAAGTCTTCAAGATGGCACCAAGTATCCGTCAAATTTTTTATTTTCTTTTCCTTCTCCGTCTTCCTTTAACATAACTTGTTTCCTTTTTTTCGTTATTCTTTTTATATCTTTCCTTTTTATTATCATCGTACGATCATTCTTCTTCTTCTTATTATTATTATTATTATTATCTTCTTCTTTTTCTTCTTCTTCTTCTTTTATTCTTCTTCTTTCATTCTTCTTCTTCTTCTTTTATTCTTTTTTTTTCTCCATTAGCCGGTTATTCTCTTATTCATTTGTTCTGTTCTTTCTCTGACATTAGCCTCTTTTTCATCGTTTACCTCGTTCTCGCTCTCCTTCCTCTTCCCTTAACTTTCCTCTTTCTTCATTTTCCTCATCTTCCCCCTTTTCCTCTTCATCCTCTCTTCCTCTCCATATTGCTTCCATTTTCATTCATTTACATTTTATTGTTCTATATATCTTTCTTCTTCTTTCCTTAATATGTATCTTCTTCTTCTTCTTCTTCTTCTTCTTCTTCTTCTTCTTCTTCTTCTTCTTCTTCTTCTTCTTTATATGTCATTTTCTTCCTTTAACATTAATCTTGTGGCTGTCGCTGTTGTTGTTGTTGTTGTTGCTGTATAGCTCTTCTTTTTTTTCTTCTTCTAACACCCATCCCTCCACATAATCTTCCGATTTCATACCCCACTAATTTACTTCAAACCCCTCTTCCATATTTAAGAATCAGTCCTTACTATTCATTGTCTCGGCCACTATTAAAACTTCCCCATCCCAACCCACCGACTATTCCATTTTCCTTCCTTCAACCAAAAGTGTGGGAAACCAGCCAAACGACAAGAGAAATTGACCCCTACCCTATAATTCCTCTCTGCCAAAAATGCCATACTGGACAGGGGTCAGCAAGGGTCATTTCAAGCAAGGACAGTTCAATGGAAGACAGCCATGGCCACAATGAGATGGTCTGATTTCAAATTTGGAGGTTTAGTTAAATGCTTGTAAGACTGATGGCCTGTAGAAAAGAGATGCGTCACGGGAGTTGCATCATGCAATATCATTATCATGTCACGATATCAGCACAGAGCTGCTGTATTTAGGTTCGAGCTGGTCATCCTGCCTTTGCTCGTCCATGTGAAGGGGTCCACAAGAGTACATCACTTATGAGCTCGTCCCTACTTTTCCAGCAGTGTACCGCATGCCTGGTTGATCTAATTTTGATAGTTTTCGTGATGGGTGGTTAGTGGCCGTATAGCTGCTGTTTTGTGGGGTGCTGCTTCCAGGACTTGTTCAGTATTGCTCGCAGCATTCTTGTGTAGGTTCCGACAGGCTTTTTCTCCATATGTTTAGTTAGCGTCCATGTTGTGCATTCATATCGCAGTATCGACACGACTGCTGCTTGGAAGAAACTGGTTTCCATGAAAATATTTTAAAGAAATTGATTAATACGATCTATTTTTGAATTAGTATGAATTAATATATATCGTTTAATTATGGACGACTTTTTATAATGAATGGTCATAAAATTTTGGCCATGAAAAAGTAGTATTTATCATATACTGTTTGTGATGACGGCTCAGTGTTGTATAGCCACTCAATAACCATGACCATGATTAACTATACAAACACATAATATATATATATATATATATATATATATATATATATATATATATATATATATATGCTAAATACATACTGACGCAATAAATAAACAGACGAGCGGAGGCCTCTTAAAAAAAATATATACATCTCACTTTATTTGTAACGTTTGCGTGTGAGAGGGAGTTGGAGAACGAACAAAGACTGCAATATATTGACTCCCACTCTTATGGCCATCAGCGTTGTGTCTTTCTCGTTCTCCTGATGCTCAACCGGAGGCCTGGGGGATCAGCTTTCTGCTGAGTGCTGGCTTTCTCTACCACATCTTGTCACCAACGGGTCTCCTAAACTACTGGGGGCCACGAAGTCCCCTTCTGCTGGGTGGTGGTTTTCCCTACCACAACTTGTCTCCAACTTCTCTGGTTCCCAACTCCCTGAATTCCTGTCCTCACCGAGTTATATAATTGTTCAATCGCCCACTCAATCGTCCACTCAATCTTTGGAATGGCATGTTTGATCGTCATCAAGCGGAAATAACTGTCATGCAGTTCAGAGGTCACTCTCTTCCGGTGCATCAGTCTATGAGTTTATCATGGGCTTTTACCTTGTCCCATTTCGTCTGCCAAATTCGCCTACGCGATTTTTTTCGATTACTGGCCATTGGAATGTGTCATTTCCTTCCGGTAGAGATGCCCGTGGTGTAGTCGTTATCGTCGTAGGAAATGGACATGGCGACACGAGTTTAAATCCTGGACGAGACTGATTGCATTTCACATAGCACTAATACCCTTGGGAAAGGTATGAAACAAATTATTCTCCCTCCAGCTATGGGTAAGTAGTAGGACAGACTAGGTTCTTCAGCCTTGGTTAGGCAACTAGTCTAGGAGAAGGAAAACTCTGAATTCAAACCTGTTAAACTCCGCTTAAAGATTGACCTTGTGTCATATCCTGCCCGAGCAGAGGGGTTTGGTAAATATGATAATATTAGTTCTCATTCGGTTAGTGGGACGGTTGACAAATACCGCTTGTCCAGACACTACACACTTCGATCAGCCGTGTTTGGGCATATACGAATCTAATTGGATGTGTCCTGGTTTCGGTGGCAGTTGGTTGAAGTGCGCCTTGACCGGCATCCTTGAGCTACAGGGGGTCGTCCTCCAGGCTCTAACCCTCCTTGGAGAAGCTGGGGTTAGTGAAGCTGGGTAGTGCCTGATGCACCCTCTTTAGGGGAATGCCGACAAGGCCCGGGGCATTTTTGGCCCGCCGGGTGCGTCTGGGCCACGGTGCAACGCCTGGACCTACCAAAAAAAACCTTGTGCCACACTCGTCCGGTGGCTTCTCAGCGAACTGTCTGGCATTCGTGCCGGAACGGTTAGTGCTCCATGGAAGAGTTGAGGCTGAAAAGCCCCTAGCTTCGGCTGGGCAATCTTCAGGTGGGCTACATGCATTATTGACACCTTTGCATAGCAGTGAACCTTGCTGTCCAGTTCAAGCTATAATCTAGCATACTTGCCTGGACCCAAATTTGGGTCCATGTCCACGAAAGCTCATCAGGCCCACATTGCACTGTGGGTCGATGACCACCATAGTCCAGCAGTGCTCGAGCCTCGGCTCGTGCCCGACCTTTCCCTCCCCTAAATCCCCACGATAATCAACTTTCAGGTCATTGACCTGATAGGAGGCCAAGACAAGTATCAGCTTTATGAGCCTCTAACCAGTGCTAACCTTGCACATTACAACACAACCGGCAAGATTAGACCTAGAAACAAGATAAGCTTTGATTTTTCAAAAACGTATTTCATCCCAGTTAGCTGGGGCTGTTGAATACAACAACTGTATCTCTGCAGAGCAGTAAGACTCCTTTAATGAGTATCCTGGATATAACATTAAAAAAACCTGATGGTGAGGTTCCAGCAGTGCTGGAGCTTTGGGAAATGCAGAGTACTCATTCTTTGCCATTGCTCCTAGGTCCTCAATGGCCCGGAGTGGTAGTACTTGATAGGATCCTGTCTATTAGTCAAACAGACCTGTCTAATATTTAAGCCTTGGGCAAGTATATAACTTGTATTAAATTGATTTGCTTGAAATAAAACTGTTTGATCATTTAAATGTGTGTAAACAAATGACTGATTTTCAGTTGAATTGTTCAAGTTACATATGAATACTTGCAATAATTAACATTGTTGACATGCTAAACTGAAGTATTTGATTATTATTCAGTGTGTAAGTCATCATCATCATCTTTTCGTGCCACAGGCACGGATATCCCTGACCCTCTGTCGCCACTTCTCCCTATCGTTCATCGCCTCTGGTAGGTTTTGAGGGCTACATCCCGTATCCTCACATAGCTGCTGGATGTATAGAAGTGCATCACTTTTGAGCTCGTCCCTACTCCTCCGGCAGTGACCTGCGTGCCTGGTTCGTCTAGCTTGGATAGTTTTCGTGATGGGAAGCAGGTGGCCGTACAGTAGGTGCCTTGTGGGGTGTTTCCGCCAGGACTTATTCAATATTGCTCGCAGCATTCTTGTGTAATTGCCGTCTAGCTTCTTCTCCTGCAGTTTAGTTAGCGTCCAAGTAGTGCATCCATACAGCAGTATCGATACGACCGCTGCTTGGAAGAAACTGCGTTTCATTTCATCGGTCAGGTCTGATTTCCATATGGTCGATAGCCTATCGATAACTGTCCATGCCTTCGTTATTCACGTGTCGATGTCTTTTTCTGTTGATGATACGCTGCTTCCTAGGTAGGTGAATTTGTCTACTAGTTTAAGAGGGGTTCCATCTAGTGTGGTGATGTCGCCTGTTTGATTATAGCACATATATTCCGTTTTGTGTGCATTGACATGGAGGCCAATGCCTGCGCCGGCTCGTTCCAAACAATGCAGTTGTGTTTCGACTTCGTTGGGTGTATTTGCCAGTATCGCTATGTCATTGGCGTAGTCGGCGTCGGTAATTGTTTTTGCGGGGTACATTCTGCTTCTTTTCTTTGTCAGCTCGAAGCCGTTTTCTCTGATTTTATCAATCGATGTTCTAAGCACGTAATCTAGACAGATGATAAAGAGAGTGTGTAAGTAAATAAGATTATTCATAAACATTTTTTTAAAGTAAAGGAATGATATATTAGATTGAATTACCATGACCAGAAAATCCGGCAAACCTCTGTGCACACATACGGAACCACTGGACAGCTATTTCGACCCTATTAGGTCTAATCAGCAGTGTATACCGTGATCTCCGCTACTGGAGATCGAACCAGCGATTACAGAATGCAGAGCCGAAACTCTACCACAGACCATCAGTTAACATCGCACACAATCGATCCCAAATAAACTAGTCATGGCAACTGCGTGACCAATTAACCTGAATGAATCTTGAAAGTTACATCCGTACTCTTTACAGAAGACGCAGTCACCTTCAGGCCCATGTCTTCCCAATACACATACACGTAGGTATTATGACCTAAAGAGCAGGGATGTAGATGTACATTTTCCTTTTTTAAGTAGAGGAGTTATATTGTAAATTGAATTATCATGATTCGGCAAAAATCTACGCGCGACACCTGCGTGCGACATCTGCGCGCGACATACGGAAACATTGGACAACTGTTTCGACAGTGGGGGGAGATCAGGATATACACTCCTGATGAGACCTAACAAGGTCAAAACAGTTGTCCAGTGATTCCGTATGTTGCGCTCAGGTGTTTGCCGGATTTTCAGGTCATGGTAATTCAAGTGTTTAAAATGTGTTTAATATATATGTATGAAGAGGATTTGGCATTAAATAACCTACAATGATTGATATGTCATAAAACCAAACCGAACCAAATATATTTGATATATTTGATATATATGTATAAAGAGGATTTGGCATTAAATAACCTACAAGGGTTGATATGCCATAAAACCAAACCTAACCTAACCTAACCAAATCTTATATATTTGATATATATGTATGAAGAGGATTTGGCATTAAATAACCTACAATGATTGATATGCCATAAAACCAAACTAAACCAAACCAAATCATATATATTTAACATATGTATAAAGAGGATTTGGCATTAAATAACCTACAAGGGTTAATATGCCATAAAACCCAAACAAACCGAATCATATATATTTGGTATATATGTATAAAGAGGATATGGCATTAAATAACTTTTAATGGTTGATATGCCATAAAATCAGGCCCAAAAATATTTTGTCGTATGAACGACTTCTTTTTTTTTTAACGGGAAAATTGGTCTTGAAACATTCCGTATTTTAATTCCAATGCTTCTTTTAATATCTTCATTTGGATTTTATGCTTATTTTCAAAAATTTCTATATTCCATTCTCATGATATGTATTTAACAACCCCCTAGAACAAAAGTAGGATGAGACAAAACCTTTACACGAATTCAGATAGATATATTGATAGATATTGGGTTGGAACGAATGGAATGGACGATTTTGGAGTATAAGTAAAGTAAATGTGGCGGAATCACCTAATAATGGACTCAACCACTCTCCATAATACCCGAAGACGCAGCAATATGAAATCAGTCTAGATCCGGAAGCTTACCTCACCCCAACGCGATTATTCGAACTAGCTTACCGTCCTATGTTCTTGTAGCTATCCTTTGTTCTTGTAAATATATACCTATACTATAACCGTGGTGTTCTGTTGGCGACCTTAGTCAAGGGTGACCCAAAGTCTCGTTTTTCGATAGCTACTACACCAAGATATAGAGGAGAACGTTACTCCATTCCCTGGATTGCTCCATTTTACCCATGATCCGTAACTTATAATGCTGAGTGTTAAGAAAGGCCGCACCAAGTACCATTTTCTTGAGTTTTTGTTATGACTTGATGTGGGATTGAACCAAGGTCTCCAGGACCATTGGCGAACACTCTAATCATTAGACCAATGGCCAAATAATTATTCATCAGAAACTCGAAGTAACTCGTTTTATTTGTCAATAAAATCATCGAGGCTATGCTTGTAAAATTGTGTAGGTTTTAAAGCAAGACATGAGACCAACTCGTGTTAAACCTCTTCTTTTGATATCAAAATGGGGAGACACTGTCGCGTAATGGGCAAAGTCCTGGACTGCGGCCTCGAAGTAAGCGAATTCGAACTCTAGTCGCGCTATTACTTTCACTTTCGTGTTGTTGGGAAAAGTCTGAAACCCCTTATCCCCCTAATTATGGGTTAAATAGTACCACTGCTGTGGCTTTGGCATTAAATAACCCATAAATGTTGATATGTCATCGAACAACTAAAGTAAACGAAACTTGATGTTAATCTAAGACTAGAGAAATAATTCTGTAAACCCTAAACAAGTGATAGTAAAAAAAAACATGGTCAGAAGAATATGCTTGATGAGGCCATATCTCTCTGTCAACCTCATCTAAGAGAACCTAAGTTAATTTTATTGCCTCAGGCGACTGAAATCAAAGTCTTGCCTATTCAACGGACTTATAAATCGAACAGATTTTGACGAAAATCTTGTCTTATTTGGTTCTAAATAAAAGTTTGGAGAAAGCTATTGTTCACGTTGAGCAAAGATTTAAAACAATGGTAGTGTTCAGATTTGTTAGATAGTTAAATCCGAGGTTTTTCCACGCTTACCAAATTACTTTTTTTTGGATTGAAGTGTTTTCAACTTTGGAAGTATACAAAAACTTTTTTAGATTCAGATAGACTGAAATACCAGCTGAAATCGGTTTATACTAGAGATTTTGCGAAGGAAGCATCAAGCATCCATGAAGTCGCAGAGATGATACAGGAACTTGAACTCGGCTATGTTCTGGCTGAAACAATCAAACTCGGCCATGTTCTGGCTGAAACAATCAAACTCGGCTATGTTCTGGCTGAAAAAATCAAACTCGGCTATGTTCTGGCTGAAAAAATCAAACTCGGCTATGTTCTGGCTGAAACAATCAAACTCGGCTATGTTCTGGCTGAAACAATCAAACTCGGCTATGTTCTGGCTGAAACAATCAAACTCGGCTATGTTCTGGCTGAAAAAATCAAACTCGGCTATGTTCTGGCTGAAACAATCAAACTCGGCTATATTCTGGCTGAAATAATCAAACTCGGCTATGTTCTGGCTGAAACAATTAAACTCGGCTATGTTCTGGCTGAAACAATCAAACTCGGCTATGTTCTGGCTGAAAAAATCAAACTCGGCTATATTCTGGCTGAAATAATCAAACTCGGCTATGTTCTGGCTGAAATAATCAAACTACTACATCAGATTCTTCCAGTGAGAGATTGTCTTTTTCACTAAGGCATGGAAATAATTACATAATGTTTTCTCAAAGTAATGAGCTATTAAGTAATTTCGTTTTGATTTCAATTTTGAAAAAAACGATGATAGAGCGTGGTGCCGATATTTGTTTGAACAAAATAATCGATAAATTTGCCAAAAAGAAATGAAAAATTGAATTGATTTACAAATAAATTTTAATAACTTGTTTTAGATTTTATAATTTTCTCTCCTAATCAATAGCAGCCATCATCGTTGAAACTGTATTACGTATAGGGTGGACACATCAAGTCCAATGAAGAGAGATCTCAAGTATGAAGCCGGGCCTATGAGTAGAAGTATATTGCTATTATTAAAATTAATTCACATTACATTATACATTTGAGTAAGCTAATAATTTACCTATGGCATAGAATGCCGTGGCGATTGGGTGGTAAAATGCACTGCATGCCTTGTTTCCAAGCCGCCCTTCACCACTGATATATATGTTAAATAGCCAGATATGAGTACGTGAAAATATACATACGTTCATAGAATGTTCTTAATGTTCTTAGGCGTATAGGAATCCGAAAACACTCGAAAAACTTACGACTTTCTTGGTTCAGGTACGAAACTTTTATTTACCTTTTTGAGTTTAAGGTTTTTCGACATGAGGAGAGAAAGACACAATTTCTTCCTATGCTGAGTTTTCCATCTGACCCCCCACCACGTGCGGCGCCCTCCGCAAACTACTGGTCTGGCCTCGGCGAGCTCCGAAAATCAATTCTCTCGTTTGGAGTTTAAGTCTCAACCTCACTGTTAATTCAAATTCCAAAATCCTCAGCCCATCGCTTCCGGGCATAACGTCATTCACATCGCCGGTCCTATTTTCTATCTGAGGTTTTTATTGTGACATCTGCGATTGTCTCATCCTCCCCGCGCGCGGGTGAACACCTGCACTCAATGTGTGCACCTAACTAACCCATGCACTAAACCAAAACGTTCTCAGCCTAACTAAACCGAAAGGCAAGATATATAAAACGAAAAATCCTTCCACAATTATATAAAATATATATATATATATATATATATATATATTTCTAATGCTCACATGTTCATAAAAAGAATAGAGAATTATAGACAAATACTTAACAAAAGTATATCTCATTTAACCGAAATAACACATTTATAGAAAAACAAGACAAACTGATGATAGTAAAAATCCATTCACTGTCCGCCAAGATATAACAGCAAAGTCGGTCGGATTACTTTACACCGACTACTGTCCACCGACTAACGTCCCACGTTAAATGTCCTTTCGACTAACGTCCTTTGCTAATCAGCACGGAACCTCTGTTCAAATTATCTAGAAGCCTGCCACTTGCATCGTTTATCAATCGATGTTTGATCGTCAGTGTCTCTCTTTATATCACACACACACACACACACACACACACACACACACACACACACACACACACACATATATATATATATATATATATATATATATAAATTGGATACTATGGCTAAATTCTTGTCTAAATTAGGCAAAAATGGATGTAACATTGACATCTTATTTCCTTTTCGGCGACCGTTATTTCTTAAT
>OY757946.1:45452923-45457923 GCA_963585895.1 Sepioteuthis lessoniana | reverse complement strand
CCTTTAAAAAAAAACGATCCTTTCGTCAACAACACTGACATGCCGACAGGTTCATGATCGTCCTTAACATCATTATACCCCATTCTTCTCCTTAATCATCTTCCTTGTTACTATGGGGCGTCAAGTTTTTTTTGAGGGAGAATCTTCCTCTCAGATAATTTAAAATGTATAGATTAGATTCGATGATGTGGGTTTGACGAGACATCAAGTTTTTACTGATATCTGTTTACAAAAAGGCCGCGTTAATTGGCACTCCGTCAGCATTTATACAACGGCAGAAGAAATTTAGTCACGGCAGGGGCATGGACGCTGTAACAGTGGCAGGGAAGAGCTGTAGATTTTGCTTCTGAACCATTGACCTCTCTCAAACGAAAATTATGAACCACCCTGCTGTGTTTCTCGAGAAGCTATTTTATCATCTATTTTAATTGGGCCAATGCGAATATAAATATATATAAATCTATATATTCATATGTATATATATATATATATATATAATTTGTGAACGAATAGATTTTAGGTAACTTTATTTGTTTGCTCAGATTTAAAAAGGTTTCAAGTATTCCTATCTAACCGCAATAGGTTTATTTGCGCAGTTTCATATATTGCTATCAAACACGAAAAATTAAATAGTTCAACATAAATCCTTCGTTTGCAGAGATGCAGTTGGTGTGTTCTACAGCACCAGCCGACTGGGTCCATCTCTATTAGTGTAGTGATCTGAACTTCCAAATCAACGTATGGCAGGTTCACTTTAAGGCATGCGGGATATTCTTTTTTTCTATTGTTAGTTCTAGAAAATTAATGGGGAGATCATTTATTAAGAGCGATAATATAGAACTTCGTTTCGGAAAGTGAATATTTTTGAGTAAAATAAAGATATCTTTTGTCAATCGGCAATAGAGTGTCAGGTTAGCGCTATTTTGTATATTATACACGTCAAAAATTGAATCTTAAGTTGTTTCTATATACATTTTGGGATCATTTGACCGAGAATAAGGTTATTAGATTATGAAAGGATTTAAATATTTTTTCTGAAACTCCCTATATATATATATATATACACAAACACACATATATATATATGTATTAATATAAATATATATTATTAATATATAAATATATTATATAAATATTTATATGTATATATTATTAATATTACATATTGGCCCCCGGCTGAGTTGTCAGATGAGAAATGCTCCTGTGTAAATAACAGGTGCATCCGATCGAAGATATCAGGGGATAACCTTGACTGTCGACGGGTTCAATTGAGTATGAATGTGACGCTCGCAAGAAGTAGGTGGATGTTAAATTATTATATAACCATAGCGAAAGGAAGTTCAGATCAGTTAGAGAGTAGATGCTGGAATGAGAACCCGCTCCCAGCAGAGGCAGGGCCCCCAGGCTCCCGCTTGAGCAGCCCAGGAAAACGGGAAAGAAATGCTGTTATAGCCAGAAGAGTTGGCGGGGTCAATATGTTGTAGTTCTGTTCAGTCTCCAACTCACCTCTTACATAGTAAAACCTTTCGTAACCCTTTCGAACCCTTTCGAATAAAGTGAGAGGTATATTTTTCTAAAGAACTGTGTCCACTCGTCTTTATTGTGTCGAATATGTTTCCGCATGCATGTGTATTATGTGGCTATGTAACAGTGTTTGCTGGTTATCTTTTTGGGATGCGTCAATGGAGCATAATCGCAATCACTCAGAATGGTATTCGTGTTGGACAAGCATTTGCCACTTTAAGTCCCTGTTGTAAAGATGTCCTTTTTATTCTTTATGAGAATCAACGGACGCCAGTTATCTGTGAAGATGAAGCACTAATCGCACACACACACACACACACACACACACACACATATATATATATATTATGGGGGAAATAGATTTGCTTTGCCTAGTCGGCTGGGGCTGTAGAATACATTGACTGCTTCTCTGCAGAGGGTTTTGACTCCCTCAGCGAGTGTCCTGGTTATGACACTAAGCAATTTGATGGTGAGATTCTAGTAATGCTGAAGCTTTGGGGAATGAGGAGTACCCTTTCATTTCCTTTGCTCCCATGTCCACTCCAGCCCGAATTGTTAGTAAATGATAGGGTCTATCATTATTTCAAATATACTTAGGCTAAACGGAGTTACTGGAAATAGAACTGCTTATATGTATAAAAATGTATTTGGCATTAAATAACCTACAATGGTCGATAAGCCATTAAACCAAGCCAAATTACTGGCTTTTCTTCGTATTAAAAAATTTGGCGTTAAATAACCTACCAAAGATGATATGCCATAAAATCCACCAAACCAAAAAAATTGGTCCGTTTTTTATCATTGCCACAAAGTTAATGACATTTCCATCCAGTAGGTAGTGATGATTTTCTTTGATTATTGACATTAAACTTTCCTTAGTTTTTGCGAGAAGTCTTAAATTCTAAAAAGAAAATTCTCAGAACAACTAAAAATAAGAAATTTCTTTAATTTTTTTTCCTAGATTTAATTTCTCAATTTGGGATTAGACATTTGCTCATGGCTTTTCGCTACCTAAAGGAATCTTTGGAAATAATAATTTTCTAAACAAGAGAATAAAGAACTCCATATTGAATAAATATAGAAATGTCAGAAAAAATCAGGATTTCCAGTTCTTACCTCTGTCTCTCGAACCATTTTCAAGAATAATAATTTTAAAAAAAAATGCCTTGAGACAGCCGACACCTCTTGGAATTGTAAACTAATCCTAAAATTTCTACATTCATTCGATTCACATTTATTTTTCTTTTGTTCAGTAGCAAAAAAAAAAAAGTTTTTCTTTTTTTAAATTCATAAATTATTTCTTGTGTGTTATTTCTAACCCCCCCCCAAAATATATATATTAACGAATATCAAATTTAAACACGAACCGAAGTAATTCCTATGGACCGACAAAAAAATCAAGAGGAGCTGTTTAAGCAAGGAAAGATGAATAACAATTTTATTACATTTCAATCATATTTCTACCTTAGCAATAGATAGTAAGAATATGCGATAAGATATCTATCTAATACTTCATACACGGTAATTGTCGTTGTAAAATCAGCAAAAGTAAAGTTAGTGACCATTGGCGAGGGCGACCAGAAGGATCCCTTTTCGATAGCTACTACACCGAGGTGTAGGGGAGGGCGCTACTCCTTTTCCTGGATTGATCCACTTTAGGTACCTTATATTGCTGAGTGTTAAGCAAGGAGGTATCAAGTACCTTTAAAGTCTTTGGTATGACGCAACCTGGGATTGAACCGAGGTCTCCCGGATCATTGGCGAACACCCTACCCACAAGGCCAATGAGTCAGTTGAAATTGTCGTAGTTAAAAGAGAATTTGGCGAATGAATGAATGAATAAATGACAGAAAATAATCATTAATGAAAAAAAAGTGTTCGTCTATCCCACGAAAGCTAAAATGATTTTAAATACACTAAGAAGATATTAAATTAGATTTTAAAAAATCTTATTTTTCATTAAAAAAAATAAAACAATATATTTCTTCTTTTTTTTTTCTTTTGATTAAACAAGGTGTAAATTTTCAATGAACTTTTTCAAAATCATGTTTATCTTTCTTTTTCTTTTTTTTTTTTTTTTTTTTGCAAGTGTATTTGTTAACGGTTGGTAAATATTTGCGTACATCTTTCTTGTGAAGCTATTGGTTGGGCTAATTGTTTGGTTGGAAGAAAGGGTGTAAAAGCATCCTACTTGAATGTGTGTTGTGTATGTGGACGAGAGTAACGTGTGAATGTTCTTTTTCCTAGTTTCTTTATATAATGGCATATTAACTTCCATGTGTTATATAATGCCAAAACAATCCCTGTAAAAAAAACAAAAAACAAAAAAAAACTAGATGTGGTACTATTTAACAGAAAGCTGAGAGGAAAAGGGAGTTTCATTCCTTTTCGAAGGGTATCGATATAAAATTGAATTTATGATATATATATATATATATATATATATATATATATATATATATATATATATTTGACATTAAATAAATAATGAGTGTGTTGGAAAAGATTAATAAGCTAGCCACTATTTTTTCTTTTAATCCTCATTCACTTATTTTTTCCATTTGTTGGTTGCTCGGACTGAAAAGGAATGAATGATGGAAAAGAGGCAAGAATAATTTCAAAATCAACTTTTATTCCCAGGTTTAAAACTATTTCGAAAAGAGAAATCGTTCTTCCTGAATAAGTAATATAACCCTCCTACCGGTGGAGGTGTCTATCGAGCTCTGAGAAAGAATATCTCATTGGTTTGGATTGCCCTTCCTGTGAGAGGTCACTTTGGAGATTGTTATTTTCTGTATTTACTTATTTATTTTATTCTGTGTTTAGTTTATTCGTATTTTTTATATTATCGTGTTTTTATTCATTATTCAATGTATGTGCTGTCGTCAACGAAGTAGTAATTATCTAAACTTTTTGCTTACATGTGGCACAAGGCCGAATGAATGAGGCATCCAAAGAGACTCGAACTCATTCGCGAAGTTTTGCTAGTCTTGCTTGCTAACCATTACATTACTTCCAGCTCATTGGCCTAGTGGGTAGAATGTTCGCCTAATGGTCCAGGAGACCTGGGTTCAATCCCTGGTCGAGTCATACCAAAGACTTTACAAATGGTACTTGATACCTCCTTGCTTAACACTCAGCAATATAAGGTACGAATCGAGGGTAAAGTGGAGCTATGCAGGGAAAGGAGTAGCGCCCTCCCCTACAACTCGATGTAGTAGCTACTGAAAAGGGAGCCTTCTAGTCGCCCTCGACTATGGTCGCCAACTTTACTTACTACTACTATTCATTATTTAATCCCCACTAACTTGATCGTACGAATGGATTTTCAATCCGCTTACTACAAATCCTTTGTTTAACATTTTAACTATTAATCCACGAGGACTCCCTCAAATAGTGAACGAACGAGCGAACGTACAAAAAAGAAAAGATGATATAGATACTATTGTTTAAGGTATTTGTTGGGTATATATTTA